>VACF01001893.1:0-13386 GCA_006891605.1 Pleurozium schreberi | reverse complement strand
TGCTCCAAAACACAAGCCACAAACATTTTTATTGAACATATTTTCTTTTGAAATTGAATACATCTAATGCAATGAAACCTACCAACTCTATTTTACACTCTAACTTTAAAATTTTATGAGTTAAATTTTTCCTAGTGAATTTGAACTTTGGGCCAAGAACGGTGGAATATTGATTTTCTAAATATGGAATGACATGGAAATATGTGTTTTCATGATGCTTAACAAATAATGCTTTCACAATATACATCAAAATTACAAATTTAGATACTTGAAGTGTATTTTGTACTTCGTAAGAATTTTAAAAAATGTTTTATAATAACAATTCACAAAAATTTAGCAAATTGACAAAATGGGTTTCAGAAATCAGTAAAGCTTCAAAACTTTAATATAGGCCAATTATTTGGATTATAAATCCAAATGCTATTCATACATTGGCCAGAATTGAAAGATATTGAAAAAATATTTTTTAATTTTTTTAATTGAAAAAATAGAATTCAAAAAGAAAAGAAAAGTTGTCCTACATGGCGGAATGTCGGCCACGTCGGATTGCAAAATTTTAATTTGATTATTTTTTTCATTTTTCCTCACTGTTTTGCATTTTTGTTTTTCAAATTCTGCAGCTGCAGCTGCCTGGTGCAGAAGTGGAGACCTAATGCATGTTCAATTGATATTTTTCAATTTGTCACTACAAAAATTGGCAGGACGTTAAACCCTCCATTGCAAGTGGGCCCAGCTGGTTGGGACTACCTTGGGTAAAAACGCTGGAATTTTTTATTTTTCACATAATTAATTTTTTGCAAATTCTGAATTCATATTTGCAATCAGAGAGCCCGAATTAGCATGGAGAGGTCTAAACCATACCCGTGACACTGCTCAAAATAGGGGGCTTTTTTTACTTTTACCTATGATGAATCCTTCTCGGCCCACTTTGAATGGATTTAAGGTCCTACCCAAAATTGAATATGCAACAAAAAGATAAAAATTCTTCCATAATAAGTAACTACCAAATTTTGCTTTTATTACTTGTTGACAGTCTTGAAGTTAGTACCAGGACTATCCACTACCTACACAAAAAAGTGAAATGAGGTTGCTTTTATAATTAGATTGCCTTATCCCAAGAAAATTACTTTACAAGCCACCACAGTCAACAAAATACCTCTACAAATATTTCCATTTGTATACATGGAGGTTCACTAAGTGTACCAAAAATCAACACTCAACTCTCATTGACTACTATATGTTTTGATTGTAAATATCTTGAGTAATGACTGTAATCAATATCGAGGTTACTATCACATTTTTTAATCCAAATGTAGGTTTTGGATTTCTTGTTGACAATGTTGATTATAGGTGTGCATGCCTTAACCCTATAAGGAAGTGGCCCCCATGACGGAGGTAGTCACCAAAATTCTGTGATTCTTGGACCAATAGGTGCATTCTCTTTTACTATAGTTAACAGTGAAGTCCTCCATCAAACCACTCTAGTCGGCAACGTCTTTACAAGATTAAAGTAGTTTGCTTTGATTGCATTTTTTGGGAGGGAAGCTAAACTCTTTGAAACGATTTTTAGTAAATTTTTGTAGGAAGAAAAATAGAATTGGTTCATATTTTTTTTGAACCTTCACAGAGTTAGTTATGAATTCTTTAAGTTGAAAACACAGGGATCACTAAAAAGCAAACCTTTCTTGAAATGTACACTATTGGTACATTGAAGAAAGCAAAATGTACCTCTCTGTTAGCAGGCTTTTTCAGTTGTGAGTAAAGTATTCAATGGAGTGACTTGGTGATTTTTCATCAAAGTCCTGCACCAGTTGACTGATGGGGCTACTGGAGACCCGGTATTTTAGTTCTAAATGCGGATCAGACACTCTATTTTCCTATTCAACACGCCCAAGCTTTTGGAAATATTTGTTGAGGACTGAGGCAGCTTTTTACTTAAATTAGCGCAATCAAAGTCTGGTTGCCTTGAAAAAAAATTCAGAGAATTTTGTGCTCACGCCAGCAGCAAAAGCCAAATAGTGATGTCAAGAAATTTACTTTCTTCATCAAAAATAGGAAATACTGTGGGTGGATTCCAGCTGATAAAATGACTTCAAGGAAACCTTCTATTCGTATAATTTCTTTGCATTTTTTGAGAGGCTCCCCAAAATGCAGAAAATGGTCACTTTTAGGTCAAGATCTGTTGGTGGAAAAAAGTGTAAGCTAGAAATTCAATAACAATTTTAGTATCTCAATGCTCCTTTCCTGTAAAATATGTGCAAAAGTTTCAGACTCAAATTCTTTATACTTTTTGAGAATTTAGGTGCTCTAAGTGGAAAATTTCAACTAAAATTGGAGAATGTTGAATTTAGTGTGCATCTTTTAGTATATACATGTGAGCACACCCAAAATCATAACTGTAATCCACTTTGTAAAAGCTTTGCCCCTATGCAAAGTCTAAAACATCAAGAAACATCAATAAAATTCACCAAAAAATCAAAATTGGCATGGAATTCTACAATCCAAAATGGAGTTGCTGTAAATGGTGTATTGCTGTAATGCAAAGGAATATAGAGTGCAAAGAAAACAATACACTGAAATCAAAATTTTGAAAATGCCATGGTCTTCAGTAGACTAACCACTCAACAATTCATAAAAAAATGTATTCAAATCAGAATTAGTTCAAAACATTGCATGTGTTGGTACAATCAAAAAACAATATTGGTCAAAAAGCAGTTCCCACATCACCACTCACAACGGGTAAAGAAGAATGAGACCCAACTTAGCCCTAGATGATGAACCAAAGCTACAAGTTGCAAGAAAAACAATAAAGGAAGCACAACTAATTTGAACCCATACCAAATTGCATCACAATGCATACCCTAGCTGCATTCAGAAGCTAACTCTAGGGTTGTCATTCTTCTCTTAATACTGTGAGGCAAATCTCATAAGACAAGTATGACTGTCCTAAATTTAGATTCTGAAATAACGAAAGAGTGTAAATATTAAAACAATTAGGTGAGGGTCGCCATTACGTGTACTAACCTTACCCCTAACCTTACCACATAAAAAAGGTGGTGAGAAACATACCAGAGAGAAAATCGAGGTTGCTAAGCCATTGGCATCCTCTAAAATCGAGCTGCACAAGGTGAGGCAGAAGTGCAAGCTGTTGAACACCTCTAGAGTTCAACCGCGGCACCCTACACAGGCTCAAACTTTGCGAACTGCAGGAGCTTTCACAGAGGATCCTGAGCTCCGTGAAAGATGGCGGAGGACACCGCCCTAGAAAGTCGCGAAGCAGGGTGATGGAAAGATCGTTAGGGAGGAAGTGCAGCTTGTGTGCATATTTAGGCAGATGCAACGCCCCTTGACGCATGCAGAGGTGTAAGAGAGATGGCTTGTCGGTATATACAAAACATTGCTTCTTATTGTGGGATTCATTTTCGAGACCATGATCCTTGGAGTACCTCCACTGCACCGAGCTCCTCTTCATGATCTCCTATTCCATTCAAATCACAAACCACTGCATTCTGCTGCTTTTAACATCCACGGAGGAAACCTRAATCAGTAACCCCTGTTCCTGGTTCCTAATACATTACATTTCAATCCTTCAGTAGAGAGCCAAACCCCCACTGTCTAGAATGTTCAACGATTTCACGTCAACCACAAAGTCATTATCAGGGTTCAAAATCGCCACAATAGAAAAAGAAAAAAACTACCAGAATTACGCAAAAAACAAAGCACCCGAAGCCCGAAACTCTCTGAAAAGGCTCTCAGACAGTCTGGAACAATGCACTCCACTCTTTTCGTCGACTATCCCCAGAGAAAACGTAAATCTCTAACCCCTGTTCCCAATACACCTCAATCCTCCAATAGRAACCAAACCCCTCCGTCTCAAATGTTCAACAATTTCACGTCGGCAACAAAATTCCTCATCAGGGTCCAAAAATCACCACAATTGAATAAAGAAAAAAAAGAAAAAAACACCAGAACTACACAAAAACCAGAGCACCCTAAACCCTAAACGCTTTCAGACCAATTCCGGACCAAAGCCCTGCATTCTTCTCCTTAAAATCCCAAGCAAAAYCCTAAATCCYTACCTCCTGTTCCCAATACACYTCAMCACTCCACTCGAAACCACAATCCTCCTTCTCAATTGCTCCACCATTTCCACAAATTCACCATGAGGGTTCAAAATCAGCACAACAGAGAGCGCCCCCAACCCGAATAAATGCACCAACCGAGACTGCACCACCACAACAATTATCTTTCAACCATGAATTGCGCTCCACACGAAGCTTGTTTGCAAACTGTACGAGCGGATGATCAGCTGGTGGAGCGTGAGGCTGTATGCARCGAGCGAGGTGCAACTTTGGGGGGCCAAGTGAGGTGATAATCCAGGTGATGCGATGAGACCCCTTTTCCAACACCTGGAGAATCACTGCATGCGTGAGTGAGGATGGATTCTAGAATTCTGGTGGGGCAGCCAGCAGTCTGRTTTCAAGCAATGGTGCACGTCGACCAACAATGGGGGTCGGCGTCTGCGTTGCAAGAAGTCGGGCTGCTGCAACAGGCGTGGCTCACTTCGGCGACGAACGGTGGTGCAATGCAGCAGGCTTGGAAATTGGGGTGCGAGAGAGATGGACTTGGAACTCAGAATCAACACTGCGACAATCCAGAAGAGGTCTAAATTCATTCCTCAGTAACAATACTCTTTAGCACCAAGTGTAAACATACCCTAACCCCTAAATGCCCCAAGCACCCAATTTGGGTGTTGACGACACTTTGAAGTTAAATAAAATCTAACCAAGTTGCCATTTTTAGTAGCTTATGTTTTTTGAAAGTTTCTTTTTGGAGTCTGATTATAGCATCAAAAATCCGATTTTGAAAATGATTGATTATAATTTTCCTATTCAAGATTTTGTGCAAGGGTGCCCATTGCAATCTTGACTTTCCGTAGTGTTTGACTGCTCTTGGAAATGAGCCTTAAATACACTAGATCTTGGAGAAAAAATCACATTAGAAAATCATTTAAAAAAATTGTAGAGTAAATTTTTGAGAAGCTTTAAATTTGATGGGGGTTATGTATGTTAAGCTCATAAACCTCATATTTTTATGGTGACCAAATTTTTAGATTTGACATGTGAAAAGAGTATTGAAAGACTTCATTGAATTACTTTTGCAGTTTTAACACCCTCATGATCAAATATTATAATCTTTCAATCCATAAGTGATATTGTTGTGTGTGTTTTTCCTGAGTTATCTCTAATATGTTTAGTTTGAATTTGTATGGTTACAATCAAAAGAAAATTGATACAAGTTATCGAAATGTTGGCTTTTTGGGTGATTTAGAGCAAAATCCTAGAAGCTCAAAAAAGGTCTTGGGCATTTAGGGATTAACATTAGGACCAAAAAGAGTCCCTCTTTCTTAGATATTCATCTAGCAAGATGTACACAATCTCAAAATGAAAGTTGGTGAGAATCTATTTTTTTTTATTTTTATCACAGCTAAAGACAAAACTTTAAGAAGTCATAACTTATTCGCACGATGTTCAAACAATGCATGCTATAATGTATTGGAATCTTTTTTAGATGCGAATAAGATTTTATAATAATGATATGTAATTAGTAATACTACGTAGTAACTATGATCAATTGTAATTAGGATAAATTGTAGGTGCGTATACCTTAGCTTAAAGGTTTGTGGGAACTATACATATGATATTGTATTGTGAATATGATATAATATTATATATAAAAATAAAAGAAGGACATGCATGGATGGATTGGTGATTGAACAATTGACATTTTTCAATTCAATGTGATGTTAACATTTGAACCTACAATGCTCAAATATGGCATCACTCACTATAGGATACAAGACCATTTTGTAGCTTTTGAGACATTTTGGATGCTACAACAATGATCCAAACGAGAAGTAATATGTGTCATTGGATTTGATATATTGGTACTTCAATTCTGGCACTATGTACATCAAAGATTCAAAAAACACTATGTTTGCATCCAAAATGTCAAGCAAACACTAGGTCCATGAGGCTTAGAAAATCAAGCCATTTCCAAGGCAAATGCTACATTCATGTGTCTTCATACCAAAGTTCATCTTCTGTCAAATAAACAAAAAGACTCCTTGGAGTATATTGCATCCAAAATTGGACTTTCATGAAGCCTTATGCTAATTTGCAATATATTAGTGTACTCAATGCTGTTGCCATAGGTGAAATAAAAAATAAAAGTAATTTTTAATTTTTTAAAACAAAAAATAACTCAAAAAACAATAACTTTCTCACTATGAGTCGGAATACCACAAAACCAAGCCTGTGCACCCTCCTTGCTTAGAGCTTTCCGATAGTACCAAGCATGCCACCGGCGGACGCACGATTTGGAAGATTTCAATGTAACAAACAAAACAAAACAAACAATCTATCCTTTAAATCAGGCTATTTGTTTGTTTGTTATGTTGAGATCTCTTGGACCGTGCGTCCCCTGGTGACGTGTTTGGTACCGTTGGAAAGCCCTCGGCAAGGTGGGGTGCACCAGCTTGGTTTCGTGGTGTTCTGACCTACGGGGTGAAGGTTATTAAATTTTGAAGTTTTTAATGCATCCAAAAATTAGAAAATTACTTTTAATTTAATTTTACATGTGGCAACGGCACAGGGCACACTAGTCTATCTTTTAAATCAGGCGTTTATTTGTTAGTTTTGTTTGTTTGTTACGTTGAGATCTATCGGACCGTGCGTCTGCCGGTGGCGTGTTTGGTTTTGTGGCGTTTCGACCTACGGGATGAAAGTTATTGAATTTCAAAGTTCTTAATACATCCAAAAATTAGGAAATTACTTTTGCTTTTCTTTTGCATGTGGCAACGACACACAACACACTAGTCTATCCTTTAAATCATGTTGGCTGGCTGTCTGTTTTGTTTGTTACGTTGAGACCTCCCGGACCGTGCGTTCCCCAGAGCGTGCTTAGTACTGTCAGAAAGCTCTCAACGAAGAGGGGTGCACAAGCTTGGTTTCATGGCGTTCTGACCTATGGTGCAAAAGTTATTGAATTTCAAAGTTTTTATGGGTAAAAAAATAAGAAAATTAATATAACTTTTGTTTTGGCTGTAGCAATAGCACAGGGCACACTAGTCTGACTTGAAGGGAGGTTTAGGATTTAGGGAATTTGAAAAGACTAAATTGGATCAACCTACACACAAACCAATAGGACTCCAAGTAATGGCCACATTCAATGATTTAACTATTTTTTGTCTAATTGAGGTAGGTTTGAAATAGGACCGAGGAACTAGATCTTTAAACCTAATTTTAAAAAATGTACATCCTTTTTTCATCCCACTCACTCCAAAGTTCTTTCTTTGGGAAAAACATTGGAATTTATTGTTTGTTACTATCAATGATCAAATTTGGATATTTGAATTCATGTCCGGAGTCTTTGAAATTAAAACCTTGCAGTTCAGCTCCAAGGTATGACAACCACCACAAAAAACAAACAAACCACAGAATAGGGGGCATATTTTACATTTACCCCAGGCAGGTAGAAAGAACAAGCTCCTCCTTTGAAGACAAGGACTAAATGCTGAGGCTGGGCTGCAGTGTAAAGACAACTTCCTGTTGCTTGGACAAACGCAACCTCTGTTCTAGACTCACTTAATTTATAAACTCCGTCGTGGTCGTGGCTGTAAGAAGAAACACTTCATTTAATTTCAAAGTTGTCACCACCAAAAGAGAACCGGTATGCAAGGATGTATACCCTACCACAAGAGAATGCCCATTATTCATGCCAGAGAATATTGCATTTGTACAACTCAAATCAAATTCCAGTTCCAAAAACTTTACAAATATTGTCATGTATTGAATGGCAAAATGAGATTACTCAGCAGCTAAATTTGGAGGCGGAGCGATCAATGCACAGATGGGACGCATTTGTAAAACGACACAAATCTCACAACAATAAATATATATTTGAAGCCTAAAATGAGAGCACTAAACAAAAACAAAAATTCATTGTGTAAAACACCAGACAGAGTCCAAGCTTCAAACTGGCCATCACACCAAAAATGTTGAAATCCCCATATAATTGACGCAACTTGAAAATGGCCGATCCAGTTGCATGAAAATATAAGCATAAGTCCACAGAAGGACGCAAGACTCAAACTTGCACCAGATACAAAATCTAGAGGATCTGTTGAGACTTGTTTAGGATGACTCCCTCGTACTTGACCTGGAACCACTTCATGGCATCCTCTTTGGTCACACGGTGTTGAATACCAACACGGGACTTGGCTCTCCTCCTTCTGCCAACCCTGTATCCGGGGCGTTCAAGGACCACATAGAAGTCCATACCATAGATACCTGTGGAAGGGTCATACCTGTAAACACATTGAAGAGCGGGTTAAGTCTGAGCAGAGGAAAGAAATACATAATCTTATGAACATACAAAAGTTATCGACATGTAGGCTTGCTGACCCAGTGTCCCGGAAAAGGAGAGGAGAGGTGAGTCTCACGGCGAAATCTCTGGATTCATTCCGGTCAATTTCATAAATAAATATTACGCATGATTAAATATTGATGATTATGTGTACAAGTAAAAAACAAAGGAAATTCTTTGTAATATTATTAGCACCTTGTTAACCTGAAAACAGTAAGTTTCACAAAATTTCCAAGAATAAAACATGGTACTTTGGTAACATTCAGAAATCAAGTTATTTCGAGACACAGGAGCTGGAACTGATCGGGGAATATGTAATTAAGTATAACTAATAAGATTTTTCAGTTGCTTAAGGTTCAATCCCAGGGAGTTGCTTACTTGATACCGAGATCAATGTGCTCCTGGATACCAAATCCAAAGCATCCAGATTCACTGAAGTTACGACGCAGCAACTCATACTCCTTCACCTTCAAGCCACTCTCGAGAAGCTGCATGGCCTTCTCACCACGGACGGTGACGTAACATGCGATTTTCTCATTACGCCTGATGCCGAAAGAACGCACAGTGTACCTTGCTGCACAATAAACGAGGGAAGAAGTCAGGCTAACCCTAAAACCCTAGACCATGAAATAATGTTTGACAGAACGCCTACACGAATATTTCAACTAATTATTCAATGTGAGAAAATAAGGGATTATGGGCATACCCTTCGAGAAGACAGGGCTCTGACCGCTCAGCTGCTCCAGCACCTGTTTAAAGCGAGTCACCGCCCATTCCACTACAGTCAATCAAATGTTCAACACCAGTGAACGGACGACAAGAAGTGAAATCTGACAGAAAAAATGGTGACCAGGATACCTTGGAAGCGCGAGTCAATCGATCTCCACTCTCTCCCACGGAGATGTTCAAGACAAGCTTCTGCACTTTGATGTCACGCATGGAGTTCTGCATCTTCTTTTCCGAAGCCTACACCACACAGCATCCATGTCAACCACATCAAATTTTCTTCATCATGACCTCTCAACTAAACCTAAAATACATAACTCACACGGGAAAACCTAAAACCCTAATTCTGAACATTCTCCAACTTCTACGACCAGAGCATGTCAAYGGTGGATGTTCCAGAAAATCTTTCAGGAAATTCTGGAAAACCGCGCCCGTGTGTTCCACGACGGCGCCTTCTGCACAGCGAACACGGGGTGCGCACTCCCGCCGCAACCCTACTTTTCAAACCTCGAGCTGAAACAAAAACCAAATCCGAGAAACAGTGAAATACGAAGATACAAAAGAGTGAACTCGAGGAAAGAACAGATTGGTACCATTGCGGCRGATTGGGAGTCAAGAAACTCGGAGATGGCGGCCGAGCAGAAGCTGGCAGAAAGAGCGACTACGAGGTCGGCTTCGTCTTCTTCACCTGCCCCTGCCTCACTGCGGTTGGATGAAAATCACGATGGATGAATGAAAAATTAGATGGATGGCATTTACCATCGTGGACAGAATACTGCTGTCCTTCAAGCACGGTATTACCCTACGTGAAGGAAATAATTAAGTCATTTCTTTGTGAAAAGTGCCACATGTCATGTTCTGATTGGTGTGAGATGACGTCGACCTTGAGAATCTATTGTGGAAATTCAATTTTGACACCAAAGTGTCGTAACATCACTTTTGAAGTTAAGGTAGAGTATATGGCTTGCAACTAATAAGCGTACTCAATCCAACGGGTATAGTGACCTTCCAAACTTATTCCTAACTTTTGACTCATGTATAGTTAGAACTTTAAATTAATATTTGTTGAAAGTGAATTTTAAAAGTACTTTGAATAGACATAAGAACATTCAAATTTAGACATTCAATAAATGCTTCAAAAGCAAGGTAAAAGTAAGTTAAAAGTCAATAATATTATACTCCGTAGAGGCTGTAGCAAATTAAGCTCGCTAAAGCAAAATTTGGCCAATTATATGTTAATTATATACGAGCCAAAAGTTAGAAATACATTTGAAGCGTTAATATTCCAATTAGATTGAGGATGCTCCGAGGTTATATATACTTGGTTGCTTGTGAGGAATAGCCCTTTCACATTGGGTTTTGAGATTCACTTTTTTGGAATGTACAAGGTGAATAAAAAATAATGAATGTAGAATTTGGGATTCATAGTGTGAAGGTCGTAGTCTCAATTCTAAGCTCAAACTTGTCTCTTATATAATACTCCCTCCATCTCAAATTAAATCCAAGGTTTCTAAGAAATGACTAGATTATTGTGTAAGTTGTTTATTTTACCTCTTTGTTTCGTGGCCATCGAGGTTAAGACATTACGAACAGACGCTATATTCACGCCAATCTTCGATTTGAAGATTGGAGTTCTTATCTATCTATCTATCTGTAAGTTGTTCCTATTTTCAAGGGATTGAGGAGATATTGTAGCTTTCATTAAATCCAACTAGGTGTGAAAGAATAGAAGTCAAATGTGCAACAACTTATGTAGAAAAGAAGCGGTGAAAGTGACAATTTTTTGCCCTTTTGAAACTGCTCTAAACTAACAATGGTAAATAGTGTTATCGAGACTAACTGTTTAAGAAATGCTATAAGTTTTTACTCTTTATGAATTTTTTTACAGAGTGCATGAATTCTAACAGTACTATAGCTAGGAAAACTTTATACCTATAGTTGGTAAAAATATTCATTAAGAATAAAAACTTATGGCTATTTTAAATCAATTAGTGCAGGTAACACTATTTACCATCATTAGTGTAGTGGTATTAATTTTAATCATTCTTTGAGCAATGTTGGTGCACTGACATTCACTTCATCTTAAGAAGAAAATCATCAAAAGCAAAGAAGCATATACCATGATTCATCTGGCAACCCACCATCAACCGTGTGAATCTATGAACAGTCGGTGAAAGCCTCCAAAAATGAAACTAAGGTAGTCTCCTCTAAAAGAACCCATGCTCTTAAAGCAATCATGATACAAAGGTACATTTTACTTTCTTCAATGTACTAGCAGTGTACATTTCAAGAGGTGGTCGCTTTTAGTGACCATTGCATTACAACTTCAAAAATTTGTAACTAATTCCTTGAAAGTCTGAAAAATATGAAACTACTTGGGTTAGATGCCAATTCCTTTTTTCTTCCTAAGAAAATTTACTGAAAATTGTTATAAAAAGTTTAGCTTCCCTGAAAACACAATCAGCTCTTAAATGGTCGCTTTAAGAGCAGTCTACCTTGGAAGCGATACTGTGGGGGAGTCCTCTAAATTGGCATCCGCATCTGTCTAGAACTCCATGAAAAATTTTCCTAGCAAAAACAATGAATGTTCCGTGTTCCGTAGACAACTATGCTCTCACGATTGCTGCTGCAGCARCGGCCAGGAATGCAAAGCAGACTTACAAATTGAGAAAGGCTGCACTCCAGCCCAAGCGTGGAGATTCTCTGCAAAGGTAACCCTAAAATGTATACTCTCAATACGAGGAAAGGCAAAAACAACGCTCCATCAGTTGAGGAGATCGTAATCGTCCAGGCGGTCGTTATACTGCAACACCTTCCGCTTGATTTTCGACGAATCCACCCAGGTCACGAAATCCTCCATGTTCCGAGTGACCAAAAACGCAGGCTCAGTGATGGTGTCGGGGCCGACGCGAATATGGCCTTGCTCCACGAACGTCACCGCTTCACGCATGTTCTCCGCCATGTTCAGCCGGAGCATGACCACTGCGAGGCGACGACGGCACAGAGTCGAAACCGACAGCTTGTTGCAGAGGGACAAACTCTTCTTGGACGGAATCACGCCCATGCTGTACAGCTTCTCCAGAAGCNTGTATAGTTAGAACTTTAAATTAATATTTGTTGAAAGTGAATTTTAAAAGCACTTTGAATAGACATAAGAACATTCAAATTTAGACATTCAACAAATGCTTCGAAAGCAAGGTAGAAGTAAGTTAAAAGTCAATAATACTATACTCCATAGAGGCTTTAGCAAAATAAGCTCACTAAAGCAAAATTTGGCCAATTATATGTTAATTATATACAAGCCAAAAGTTAGAAATACATTTGAAGCGTTAATATTCCAATTAGATTGAGGATGCTCCGAGGTTATATATACTTGGTAGCTTTTGAGGAATAGCCTCTTCACATTGGGTTTTGAGATCCACTTTTTGGGAATGTAGAAGGTGAATAAAAAATAATGAATGCAGAATTTGGAATTCATAGTGTGAAGGTTGTAGTCTCAATTCTAAGCTCAAACTTGTCTCGTATGCAATACTCCCTCCATCTCAAAATAAATCCAAGGTTTCTCACAAATGACTAGATTATTGTGTAAGTTGTTCCTATTTTCAAGGGATTGAGGAGATATTGTAGCTTCCATTAAATCCAACTAGGTGTAAAAGAGTGGAAGTCAAATGTGCAACAACGTATGTAGAAAAGAAATGGTGAAAGTGACAATTTTTTGCCCTTTCGGAACTGCTCTACACTAATGATGGTAAATAGTGTTACCCATACTAACTGTTTTAGAAATGCTATAAGTTTTTACTCTTTATGAATTTTTTTCCGGAGTGCATGGTTCCTAACAATACTAAAGCTAGGAAAACTTTATACCTATAGTTGGTAAAAATATTCATTAAGAGTAAAAACTTATGGCTGTTTTAAATCAATTAGTGTAAGTAACACTATTTACCATCATTAGTATAGTAGTATTAATTTTAATCATTCTTTGAGCAATGTTGGTGCACTAACATTCACTTCATCTTAAGAAGAAAATCATCGAAAGCGAATCGGAGTTCACTGTGACAAGTCAATGAAAGCCTCCAAAAATGAAACTAAGGTAGTCTCCTCTTAAAGCACCCATGCTCTTAAAGCAATCATGATACAGAGGTACATTTTACTTTCTTCAATGTACTAGTGGTGTACATTTCAAGAGGTGGTCGCTTTTAGTGACCATTGCATTACAACTTCAAAAATTTGTAA
>VACF01001892.1:0-184023 GCA_006891605.1 Pleurozium schreberi | reverse complement strand
TTATCTTGAATGGTTTTGTAATCATTCTACACAACCTTCCATATTTTTTTTGGAACATACAATCTTTAAGGGCTGTAGCTAGACGGACACAACACAACAACCAAGGCAACATGGCAAAATAGCTTGGGAATTACACACCTAGGGTATCCCATCAAGAACAAGTGGAGGAACAAACCCCCTCCTTGTGCACTAGCATGAAAAGCCCCCCATGYGAGCAACATTAGCATGGGGAGTTGAATGAGGAACCTCATGGATTCCAACGGAATCTCCTATCACCCACCCCATCAATCGGGGTAGTTTTAGATCATTGCAGACCCTATCTTCCATATTTTATGGAACTAAGTTTAAGATTTTTATTGAAGTTATTTTTTATTATTCTAGCACAAAACAATGCTTTAGATTGTTTTTATTATTCTACCTAAAATTTTGACTGCACTTTGCTATCACAGTCAGTGTTTGCAGTGTGTTACAAAAATCCTACATTACATTGTAATGATTTTGGATTCTTTTGCATTCATAAAATTTGTTCTATAAGATATTGGCTGATTGTAGTATTTTTTATAGGTCTGCTATTAGTTGTGGTCATAAAATTTACTCCTAATGGTCCATTCTTTTGTTTGTTTGTAATGATGTAAATATATTATGATGAAGCCCATTGATGGATTTTAGTATACACTAATGCGAAACAAACTTTTGTGCAAATACATTGCCAAAAGTTGTAAATCTAATTGTAAATATGGAGTTAGTAACTCATAGTCTACACGAGTGTTATTTGTGTATTGATTCAAAAATATTCTTTCAAATAGTACTTTATGATGATTTTTCCCGAATTGTCAATTTTGGAAAACACTTTGGAGGTTTGGAGGTGGTATTTTTATTTAGCCATTTAAATGCCCAATTTCCTCAAAAAAAATAGGTATCTTCAAGCCTATTGAAAAAGAAGGGGTAGATGTTTTGAAAAATGCTAGGTTGTAATCATAACCTCGTGCATACAGTTGCCACAATGTTTCCAAAACCTCATTTCATCCGTTTTGCAAAACCAACACATACAAAAAGTGCATACAAAAATTATATACTCAAAAATTGGCCTTTTTCAATTAAAGCCTCATGAATGAAGGATCCTCAAATTGAAAACCTTCTTGAAAGAAAGGCCACATAACCATTGGTCCAAACACCAAAAAGGCAATGTTGCTTAGGGATTTTCAAATTTTTTCGTGTTGAGAGATTGTTTGATGAATCACGGTTCATTGTTCATAAGGCATTGGTTTCGCAAAATTGTTATACATTGATTTCGGAGGAAATTTGGGTAAGCAATGTCCTACAAGGATTTGTTGAATCTATGTTTATATTTGAGTAACTATACCTAAAATTACACTTGGAAATAAATAATTCAACATGTTTTCCATTATTATAATGGAAATGTTTTTGTGGGGTCTTGTTGGTAGTCAAAAGGGGATTCTAGATTCTCTTAGAATGTAGTTTTTGGACATTGTATGAATAAACCACAAATTTCTAAAGTGTTGAAATTAGATGGCTCTAAAACCAACTACACAGTCATGAATAATAGGAATGCATTTTGCTTGAGAAGAATTTAGAGTGGTTGGTTTAAGAAAGCGATCAAAATTAGGTATAGTTAATTTTGTGCCTAATATTATGGATGACCGATAAGACATGGCTACTTGATTTAATGAAGATCTATGTATAAATCTCTGCAATGCCACTAATGCTAGTTCAAAGTATTTGGATGACAATAAAATGAGTTGAATGGAAATCGGTAATTTTTTTTCATCCAGTATTTTTTGTTGACCTTTTATGGTGGGTTATGAAGAGCATACAATGAGTTTGCAATCTTGCTAGTGTTTGTCTTCACACAAGTGAGAAGTTAGTGAAAAAATGGATAAAATCTAATCACAAAATTTGCCATTTTATATTTTTGGAAAGTTCATGAGCCATACTCTAGATCTCAAATTTTTCCATAAAATGATATTTTTTGAATTTCATCTCAACTAATGAAATGAGTTCATCTACTCTAGTGTCAATAGTCATGGTTCTAATGTTTTTGTGTTGATATCAATGTGAACAATTAAATAAATAAGAAGCCTTTTCTTTTAGAATATAATTTTGGTTTCTTTCTTTAATATTGATATTTATAAAATATACAACTTTCAAATATTTATTAAAATCATGAAAAACAAACCCTACACATACAATTTAGGATGATTGGGATTCTTTTCTAAGAAATATTTGAGCAAAAATTCCAAATAAAGAAGTAAAAGATACGGCTTCCAAAAATTCTTGAAACACCCACTCAAGCTCTTTAGTCGGCTTTTAGGGAATAAAATGAAATATAATGCTTAAGCAAAAAAAATAATCTTATACTGGACGAACCTATTCTTAATATCAAGAATCAATGATAAGTACAATACAAAACATCACTCAAATAGCCAAAGTGCACATATAATAGGGTTAACAATGTTGTCACATTAAAGCTCTACGTACTACTCTCATTGTTGACATTTTCTTATTAACTAATTAATCATAATGTATAAAATTTGAACTCTTTAAAATGTTGGAATTTTGAAATCCTAATGACAAATATAATTCAAAAAAATCTTATTGTAAAAGTATAATAAAGGCCATATTCTTTATATTGAGACCTTTCGTGGTCTCATTTCTATCTTCAAAGCTTTATCTCTTTACTAGTATTTTTTTTGTAAATAGGTAACAACACCAATTTTTAGAATGTCATTAGAAGGTCACTATTTGAGCATTATTTGTTTTTGGTTTCAATTACTATTTTTTTTAATGAATTTTCCAATAACTAGCATTCTATCTCAAGATTTGCGAAGAGTTTCAATATAACAAATATGGCCTTAATCAATAAATTATTAAATTTAGGAAGTTGAAGGTTGTACTTTTAGATTTGAGATGATTCAATTTGAATAGCAAAGTTTTATTAATTACCATAATTTTTTTATATTATGATATGTTAAGCTACTTAAAATGAAATAGTCTTTACTAGTATACCAAATTTTATTGTTTTCAAATTAAAGTTAAGATATTTGATTTAAAAAAAAATTGAATTCAAGTGTTTGGTGCAGAAAATAGAATACCTTCTTCAATGTACCTTTTGGACATAAACTATATTTAGGGTTAGCCAAGAGTGTTCATAAATTACTTGGTGAAAGTGCTCTAGCCAACCTTTTTCATGTCTATTACTCTATTTGTTTATGTCCTTGTCTCAACCTATTCATTCTACATTCCCATAGTATCTCAACCCTCTCCTTGTCCATTCACTATTGCATTGTTGTTCCTTAAGTTAGCCCATTTCTATTGCATCTTTGTTCCCTTGTCTCAATTGATTACGACTTCATTTGGTTCGAATCCATTGCTTTGCTTCCGGTCTTTCGCTTTGCTTCTCGTATTTTGCTTTGCTTCATATCCTCTATTTCACTTTGGTTGTCCTGATGGCCGCTCAAAGTCTTCTATTATAATGGTGTTTTTTTGCTTCTCTTCAAATTCTTTGCTTTACTTCGGTTGTCCTAGTAACCGCTTGAAGTTTTCTATTAGAGTAGTTTAGTAGTATGTTACACAGTGAAGCTTCTACAACTTCTTGTGTATGAACCCCATATCCCCTTACTTCAACCCTCTCTTTGAGTATTTGTGTTGCCTTATTGTCCTCTTGTCTATTAGTGTTGCATCTTGTCTCCTTTTCTCAAGTAGTTTCAACTCCATTTGTTTGAAATCCTTTGCTTTGCTTTTGTTGTTCTAGTATCTACTTGTGCTTTTTTATTGGAACAATATAAGAGTATGCACAAGGTGAGGCTTCTACAACTTTTTGTGCGTGAAACAAAGAACTCTTAGGTTTAGAGTGGTCTTAGAAGTAGTGGAGTCCATAGGGTTAGACTATTGTACGTAGTGGAGTTGCACCAACAAGCAAGGTGAGGCTTCTACAACTTTTTGTGCGTGAAACAAAGAACTCTTAGGTTTAGAGTGGTCTTAGAAGTAGTGGAGTCCATAGGGTTAGACTATTGTACGTAGTGGAGTTGCACCAACAAGCAAGGTGGAACCTCTACAACTTCTTGTCCCTTATATCAACCCTTGTCTTCTTATATCAACCCTTTTTACCTAATATCAACCCTGACTCCTTATATCAACCCTTGTCTCCTTATATCAACCTTTGTCCCCTTGTATCAACCCTTATCTCCTTATATCAACCCTTRTCTCCTTATATCAACCCTTGTCTCCTTATATCAACCCTTGTCTCCTTATATCAACCTTTGTCCCCTTGTATCAACCCTTATCTCCTTATATCAACCCTTATCTCCTTATATCAACCCTTGTCTCCTTATATCAACCAGTGTCTCCTTATATCGACCTTCTTCTTGTGCATTTGCGTCACATCTTGGTCTTTGTCTCACGTGATGTCAACTCCATTTGCTTCCAATCTTTTGCTTCACTTTTGTTGTGATAAGCTTAGTTTCCACTTGGAGTTTTCTATTGAGATTATGTAGTAGTATGTAATAGGGTGAAGCCTCCACAACTCCTTGTCCCCTTCTCTCAACCCCCTCCTTGTCTATTTGTGTTGCATTATTGTCCYTTTATCCATCTCCAATGCATCTTTGTCACCCTTGTCTCAATTTTCTACTTGTGGTTTTTCTACTAGAATAAAGTAGGAGTTTGTTAAAAGGTGAGGCTTCTACAACTCCTTATGCTTGAACCGAGGAAATCATAGGGCTAGACTATTCCACGTACTATTAGAGTAGCGCCAACAATTAAAGAGGGAATCATCAGTCAATGTTTTAGAAGGTGAGAAGCAACTTTTATGCTCTTATAATGGTAGTTTGTTATTTTAGGGCATCATTAACATCCTTTGTGGTTGTATACTATAGGTGTGATACATTGACTAGTCATATTGATGCACTTATTGATGGTTCATTTAGTATRGTAGGAGGTGGTAAACAATTTAGGGATTTGAAAGGTTTTACAAAACAAAAGTGCATGTTGGATTCTTTAGTGTCCTAATAATAAATATTACAAGACGKGGACACTTTAAGAACCTTAAGTATGCCACTATCTTTTTTCCTTCCAATAGGTCTTGTTGTAACTAATACATRATACATTCCATAGATATATTGTCCATGCCTTGCTATCATAAAAGAATTGAGTRCACTAAAAGGCTTTCACTACATCAAAACTTTAGGTTTGTGTGTGACTCATATGGATTTCATTACTTGTTATCATAGTCCATTTTTCTATTTGGTTGCATTTTTATCTTATTCCTCATAGTCGCTCAAAGTTTAGAGGTTGATCAACAGAACTCACTAACATTTAAAGTAAGGTAAAGCATTCCATTGACCCCATGACCTACAATGGACACCTAATGACCCTATGACGGTTTTTAGACCATATTCATCGTCTAACCTAACTCTCAAGGAAGTGATTAGTGACCTCATTAGGAGCACCCTACTTTTTGAGTGTAAATCATTGTAGGAAGTGACTTTTGAGGGCCTTCCACATTACAAATTATTGTGACCACTTTAGGTGATTAAGATGAGCATATTGGATACARTTTTTGTTGGTTGTCAAGAAGCCTACTGACTCTTTTGGGTAGATCACTTCAAAAATTCATAACTAATTCATACTTTGTTTGAAAAATATAGTTCACAAAAATTCTAATTGGCCATCGCAAACAAAAATAATAATAAAAAATGTTCCTTGACTTCAAATCATGTGCTCTTCCTCACACATAATTCTAGTTGCATTTTTCTCTMCCTTCTTAAAGGCCACAAGGATGTAGTATCTCCCAATTAATCATTTTATCTTTTAACTACTTGAGGCTCCAATTAGAAACACTCTCAAATGAATCAACTTTTATTGCCCAACCACGGCTCTTGAACTTCCAAATAGGACTAGATCATTTTGCACTTGAATTCTTTTCTCCATCAATGGGAACCATGGCATCTTTATTCACCAACTTGATTTGTTTGTCTTCCTCTCCACAAAGTTAACTTGTTTCACATAACTTTTACAAATACAAGATTTACATTTCCTTCTATCCAAGTTGAAAATACCCTTTTTATATTCAACATTTTTCATTGCTCATACATCACTCTTCTTGATTCAAGATTAAACTCTTGATGCGTTACACTCAAAAATATTCTCCAAATTGGCATACAACATACACTCTCCCCTGAAGTCCATTTGGAAATAATTGACAAACAACATCCACATTTTATAATTTACTCATCACAAATTGCAACCATTTGGATGGAAAAGTTGGTGAGGATTTGGAGGAGCCAATGGGAGGCCGGGGCAAGTGAGAAGGTGTGACACCCTTGCAAGACAGGGAAGTTGGTGAGCCGGTTTGGAGGAGCCAATGGGAGGCCAAGGCAGGTGAGAAGGTGTGGCCCCCCTCTGAAAGGTAGAAAAGTTGGTGAGTCGTTTTGGTGGAGCCAATGGGAGGCCGCGGCAGGTCAGAAGGTGTGACCCCACCCCTAAAAGATAGAGAAGTTGGTGAGGGTTTGGACGAGCCAATGGGAGGCCAGAGTAGGTGAGAAGGTGTGACATGCCCTGAATGATAGAGAAGTTGGTGAGGGTTTGGAGAAGCCAATGGGAGGCCGGGATAGGTGAGAGTGTGTCACCCCTACAAGATGCGTCGACATTGAAAAATGAAATAAGTTAATTGCCTTCGTTCATGGAGTCAATAAGCTGATGAACTTGCATTGGTAAGGTGAATCTAAAGAGCATGGAGGAATATTTTTCGCGCACTAAATATTGCGCACACACAATCTTGATCTCCTGAGCACAAGAACGGAGGAGGCAAAGACTTCACCAGACAAGAATATCCTTCCTACAAGGGTCTTTCGGAAGCCAACCCTAAAATGACACGTCTCCATTGTCCACAAAAGTTTTGGACTCTGAAGAAGGTGTGACTATCCTTAATACCATGACTTAAAACTCAATAATCCAGAATGTAATACATTGACATCGCAAACTTTAATTGAAACCAACTCGGCAGACATCACTCAACTTAAACACCCAAATTGGTAATACATGCAAGAAAAACGCACTTCTTAAAAAACTATCCATCCTTCAAGACACAAGTTCAAATTCCAACAAAGGTTTGCACTTGTACAAATCGTGGAATTTCACTCAAACTATAAATTAATTCCTACTTACACTTTAACTAAAGGAAGCAACCCATTTCTAATCAATTGAGCAATTATGCATATTTGGAGCACAAGTGTTTTTAATGTGAAATTTTTCCCATGCACAACAATGGAGTTTGGAAGGACACTTGTAGAAAATTCAAATTTTTTGTTGATTTGGTTCAGTTGTTTCGGTCAATTTCTGACAAAAATATGTTGAAATTAACATATTTTTGTCAGAAATTAGCCAAAACAACGCGACCAAATCAACAGAAAATTTGAATTTTCTACTAGTGTGACTTAGTATTTTTCCAACATTTTGTTACATAAAACGAAATTACTGTGAATTTTTTAGTGGAAAATTCTCTTTGACCTATAATGGTGATATAGACCTTCCTATTTTTGACCATAGGCTAATTGCAAAATCGACTAGGAATTGAATGCAATATTGAGAGCCTTGCAACCAATCATAATGAGCCACAACTACTCTTAGGATTGAGCCATAACTTCATGGAAAAATATGAATCTATAGATTGGAAATGGGGGATCGGAAATAGGTTGCCTCCCTTTCAAATCAATCTCGCATGCATTTCAAATCAGCATAGACACATACACAACCAACTCAGCTTGGAATGAAATCATATCAACCAAATTGGGGAGCATATTATTTTTACAAATTTCTTAATTAAAATCTCTATTAGTTCCTCAACTTCCAACTTGGACATTTAACCAATTCCTCATCCAACTAGCATTCTCACTAGTAGAAAATTCAATTTTTTTGTTGATTTGGTCACGTTGATCCGGTCACATTTTGACAGAAATTTGTTGATTTCAACAGATTTCTATCAAAATGTGACTGGATCAACGCCACCAAATCAACAGAAAAATTGAATTTTCTACTAGTGTCTACTCCACACTTCATCACCAAATTTCACATCCATTAGCATTTTTACTTCCTACTAGCTTCTATCACAAACTCCATAACACCATATCATTCACTTATTCATCACACAACAAAAATATATCCAATAGAGGAGAGGTTGGAACTCACACTGGCACTCTCAACACTAGATCTACACAAACTAGAAAACAAACACCTGATTGTCTCCATGAGGGACAAAAGAGATTTGAGGTAGGTTCCTATAACCTCAATTTTGGTGAAACTTTTTGAAGTTTTTTCATAAGATAGAAAGATTGATTAGCTTTGAGAAAATTTAGTTTTGGTTTCAATTGAAGCCCGGGAGACAATTCATGAATTTCCCATGGACTACAATTCAAAAAATATGCTTGCAACTTCAAATGCTTATAGTTTCCAACCTATGCGGTCAAGCTTCATGAAATTTTTACTACATGACCTTAGACAAGTAAAGTACAAGATCCTATGGTTATATTCTTAAAAACAAATTGTCTTCTAGGATGAACGCAATAAAAATGGAATTTTGACTGATTTTTGATTAAAAAATGGTCTTTGGCCTTAAGTTTAGGGGGTTAAAGGCCTATATAACCTCAAAATAGATGTGATTTTTTGCATTGCACATATACAAAGCCTACACTTGTAGTTGCATTTTAGAATT
Source organism: Pleurozium schreberi (assembly GCA_006891605.1). Classification (NCBI taxonomy): domain Eukaryota; kingdom Viridiplantae; phylum Streptophyta; class Bryopsida; order Hypnales; family Hylocomiaceae; genus Pleurozium; species Pleurozium schreberi. The sequence goes on along the minus strand of VACF01001892.1, from coordinate 175,298 downwards.
CAAAGGTCCTAAAATGGTCAAGATCAAAAGAAAATTAGCTCTGAAAGATGCAACCTTGTCATCAAGATAGTTAACCCCGAAAAACAAAAATACAAAAATATTTAAAATTTATATATACGTTAATTTTTTTACTTTTTTAGTTGATTCTATTTGCATATTATTTGGAACATCTTTAAAAATTTGAAATCRCTCTAATTATTTTGTGTATTTAATCACAGTAAATTGAACCTTGTTTTAGTAAATTGCAAAAAATGTAAATTTGAAAAAAAATCTCCACTCACATCCGGTTTATTTGCACAGGGAAAGGACTAGAAATGTCCAAGAAATTATTTTCTTTATCCCTACTATTTCTTTCATTGAAAATAAAACATCTTTGCTCCCTTTTCTAAGAGACTACATTTGTTGAATAAGTTTTAAAACTCTTCTTTTCATTGAAATTTCGAAAATTGGAAAATGCACCAAGTATGTCAACTTGTTATTCTACAAGATATTTCTTTACAAAATATTGAGATTTGTTTCACCTTACTAAAAATTTGTCATTGAAAATTTGGAAAGAACACATTGCGGCCTCTTACTTAGGCCTTGTGAGGATCAAGGTCAAACGGTACATCATCACTACCAATGTAGGTCTTTGTTGGATGCCACCTTCCAAAGYGGGTGTTGTTGTAGAGTCTTGTGTGGAACTATTGTTCTTTTCATTCTCTGCTTTTTCCTTAAAATTTGCCTAGAGAATCCACTCTACATCCTTTGAAGTTCTCCATTGAATAGCGTCATTTTGGAATGTCTTAAGGTAGGTAGTTGGGTAGGATGATTTGCTTCAAACGTCCAAGTTGTTTATATGTCATTGGTGAAAATTGATAGTGAAGATATATTATTTATCTTAGGATTGACAAAGTCTTTAGGGAACAATATGTGTGACAAGATGTAAGCACTAGTAGAAAATGCAAGAATTTTGACAGAATTGTGTTGATTTGGTCGCGTTGTCCCGGTCACTGTTCTGTTGATTTCAACAGAAATCAGTAAAAAATTAACAAGTTTCTGTTGAAATCAATAGAACAGTGACCGGGACAACGCGACCAAATCAACACAATTTTGTCAAAATTCCTGCGTTTTCTACTAGTGAAGGTAGAATAGCCTATGACCACTCAAATTTGCAATCTAGGTATGTTATGCAATGTATTGATTATTGCCTATATTTTTCAAAAAAAGAATTAGTTGAATTGAACGAAATGCAAGTGGAATTACATTAATATGTAAAAATCGGAATTGATAGGAATTTTCAAACAAAATATATAAAACCATTAGTAGGTGGGGGTCACAACCATCTTATAACAACTGTGCAGTGCTCCCACGTCCACTTTTTGGACGATATACAGATTGAAAACCAAATTTCTTTTGCATTACAACTTGGATGAAAGTCATCCTAATTTTTGAAGATCCTTTATGAAGTTGTAGTCCTATCCAGTTGGAGGTGTTATTAGAGCATATATTTTTCTAGAATTACAAATTTGGAAGATTGTCAAGAGGTTGACTTGCTTTGACTCTAGTTCAAACTTGGAATTGCAAAAACAAGGTTATAGAATCAAAGAACATAAGAATTCCAAAATTCACCATGTCAAGAGAACCTCATTTCAAATTCTTTCAAACAAAATTTACTCAAAAAATAAAAATATTTTGCTTGCAATTGAATTTACAAGGAATTTTGAATTTTTTTTGGCGGTTGGACAAACGGGTGGACGAGCAGACGGCCTAGTGTGAGGCGGATCCCAAACAGTCCGCCCCATCACAACCTCAAGGCTGTCCAGGGTCTGCCCAACACAAGAAAAAAAAAAAAAAAAAAAAAATTTGGTGGACGGCGAATCCAATGGCCACGACTAGGCAGACAACAACATTGGATTATTGGTCCTAGTTTAAATCATAGGGCTATGATTTGGACTTGCATAAAGTATGGTACAAGTCCAATTGACGAGACTTGTTCTTTTTAAATCCGTTGGTTGCCATTGATTTATTCATGTCAAGGACTTCACATGGGAGTACCATTAAAAATGATGGTTCTTTAATTAGTCATGGGCTATGTTGAATTGTCTAAGTGGGAACCGTCTGGGGCAAGTTCGTTTGACTTGACCAAACTTTTTCCCCCTCATTTTGCTTGGAGACCAAGGCACATTTAGCTGTGGCTAGGCTTGGCCATAGTTGGATACTTGGAGTAAAAATATTTGGCCAACACCATTGTTGATCCTCTTCACTTTGGATTTGGCGCTGCTCTCTACGAGGGATTTATAGTGATTTAGTTGTTAGGGATGTTTAGAGATTACATACAGGGTCTTCACAGGTGCCTTTAATTTGACAATTGGTTAGACTATTTAGATGTATTGGCCAAGTTATTGTGTGAGGTATTTCATCTCTTGGCTTGGCAATTGTGAGACTATTAAGGGGTTCCCATGTTATTATGTGAGGTTTGAGCTGTGCTTAGTGTTTTTTCTTTTGTAATTGCTATAACAAGTTGTTGTGAGCTGTAAACGATATTATGTACCTGCAATGGAGAGGCCTCGGTTAGTCTCGAACCTGAAAAGAGCTTGCAAAGCAAGACCATAGACCCTGACTGCGACGCATTGTTAGCGGACGGCAAAGAGTGGGTGACGACTACTCTCAGTGATTAGAATACACTTGCTATGTCATTGCTTTCTTCAATGTACAAACAGTGTACATTTTAGGAGGTTATCGCATTTCTAGTGACCATTCCATTTCTGACTATTTCCACCAAAGTCCAAAAAATACATAATGACTTTGATTAGATGTCGATTCCATTTTTCATCCTATGAAAATTATTGAATATTGTTTAAAAAACATTAACTTCCCTCAATGCAATTAGCTCTTAAAAGGTCGCTTTTAGGGGAGACTACCTTAGTTGTGGATCTTGGATTTTCTAATTTTTCATGTTGAGAGGTTGTTTTGATGAATCTCGATTCACTCATCATAATGCATTGGTGTTGCCAAATTGTTGTAGATTAATTTTGAGGAGGAAATTTCGCAAAGTAATGTAGTGCAAGGATTTGTTGAATTTATGTTCATATTAATATAACTACACCTAAACATTACACTTGTAAAAAAACAATTCAGTAGGTTTCTCATTACACATTGAAAAACTTGTTGTAGGGTCATATTGGTCGTCAAAAAGGGATCCTAGATTCTTTTAGGATTTATTTTTTGGAAATTGTTTGATTGTACTACAAATTTTTGAAGCAAAAAATTTAGATGTTTTCGAAACCAACCATAAATATTCATGGTTAGTGGGAGTACAATTTAGGCAAGAATCTAGAGTGGTTGGTTTTAGAATGTGGTCAAAATTAGGTGGGGTTACCTTCATGCCTATTATGATTGATAAAAAATAGCTACTCGATTTGATTGGATTCACATTTAGATCTCTAGGATGCCAGTAATGCTAGTTTCAAGAATTTGGATGACAATCAAATGAGTTGGATGGAAGTTGGAAGTTTGGTTTCATTCAATCTTTTTTATTGACCTTTCATGGTGGGTTCTGAAGAGCATACTATGAGTTTGCAATCTTTCTAGTGTTTGTCTTTACACACATGAAAAGTTAGTGAAAGAAAGGATAAAATACAATCACAAAATATGCCATTTTAGTATATTTTGAGAAATTGTGTCTCTTTACTCTAGATCTCAAATTTCCCATAAAATTATATTTTTTGCATTTTAGCCCAACTAATGAAATGAAGTTCATCTATTCTAATGTCAATAAAAACTTGAATTTTGAGAGAAGTCTTAAACTTGAATGTTTGGTTGCAATTTGAACCTAGGGAGTATTTCTAGTTATATCTATAGAATTCTAATTGTAGAATGAGATGGAAATTGGGCTTAGACCATGCGAGAGACCATGATGTCTTAATAATAATATCAACATATGGAATTTTTTTGAGATTTTTTGTGATAATTTTCTATTTGATATCATTTTTCTACACTTCTAGTCCAAAAGTTGTCAAAAATATCAATTTTCCAAACAGAGAATATGATTTTTGTGATGAAAGGAAGACATATATTCTCATTGTTGAAAAATAAAAATACTTTTTTTTCTTCACATGCAATTACATATCAAGAACATCTAGCGTGATTGAATGTAATCTCCAACTCTAAGCTCAAAAGCTAGGGTTAAATAATTTGGTGGTGACACCACTTTTAACACAATATGTGCCCAAAAATAAATAAACAACCCTCTAATTGTCAATTACATTAAACTGTCATGACTTTGAGTGCCAAACAATGTAACAATGATGAGCTGAAAGGTCCAAAAAGTAGAATTTGTAAAGATTTATGTTTCAATCAATTCTCTCTAAAAAAAGCATCATTTTCACCAGTTTTATGAATCACATTGACATTCATGCCTGCTTTAATTTTCTGCTTATTGTTAAACTTTATTTTGAATGATTTTATCCTACCATTTATAGCAGCAAAGGACATGATTCTAATGTTTTTCTGCTGATATCAATTTAAACAATCAAATAAATAAATAAATAAATAACTTTTTTGAGAGTGCCAAGGCAGTTTGGTGTGCAGTTAGTTACATTGATGATTTGTGTCTAATCATTAATAGTATTGCTTCACAGTTCTTATCACCTTTGCGGCATGAATAGGTGATAAGCTTCTTTTTCTTGTTTTATCTTATATAGGTGCTAAAAACTGAATGTTTAGTTATCAAATTTTGCAGACTTTGTGCATTAGTCCTATGGGATAGTGAGGCATGTACATTAGTCAAATGGAATAGTAATTTCCCAAACCATTTCCATCATTTAGGTCTAGCAATATTTCAAAGATAGCTTATGAAATCCATATAATCGTCTCATTTTTCTTTGGAAAATATGGATTTTGCTCCAACAAATGATTAGAATCTATTACTAGATTTTTTGACACCTACAACTTTTGAGGTGTTTGATTTAATGTCCACTTTCTATAGTTGTACAAAGGTACTTGTCTATTTCTACAAAACATACATCAAACTTTAGGGTCAAATTCATTAAGAATTTATTCTTTGTTTTTTAAGGTAAGCCTAGTGTGCTCTCTTTGGTATGGAGTATACCAGTGGACTTACGAAGGGTTGCTATCCACGTGGAGGCGGGTATCATAAACCCTAAATCCTAAACCCTCAGTTTATTTCTTATTTTGGTTTGTTTAAAAGGTTGTAACTTGAGTGGTCTCTTTTAGTATTGTAAAAAAAAAAAAGACTTGTTATGAGGTGCATGTACTCTTGATTCTTATTCTTTTTATTACTAAATAGCATGCCTTGAATTATAGGCTATTTAAATTAATTTTTCCAAAGACTAGATGACAAATTTTATTACATTGGCGGTATTCCATGTGCCATTTTCAACCTTGTAGTTTGAACTGGTTAAATGAAATCTAGGGCAGGTATAGAATTTATGTCATCTAGGACATATTTAGATATAAAAAATCTACAACGTATTTAGATTTTAGACTACGCAGTCTAAAACATCTAGGATACATATAGATTTTAGAAATCTAAGACAGGTATAGATTCCAATAATCTATGAGGGGTTTAGATTTTAGATCGCAAAGTATGAACTGTAAAAAGCGCCAAAATAACAGAATGCCACCATTTTAATGAAATTCCCGATCTAGGTGGTAGTGTGCTAAAACTTACCATTTTGGCTTGGGTGCACTAGTAGAAAAATCAAAGTCCAAATCAACATAAGGATGTTGATTTTTTTTGTTAATTAGGACGTGTTGATTTGCACAATGTTTTACTTGAATCAAAGTGTTGATTTGGACGTCAAAATTGACACTTATGTGCTGTTTTTGAAAAAAAAAAAGTGTTGATTTAGTTGATATTTTTCACACATTTATGTTGATATCAACCAAAAAGTATTAATTCTTGTGATAATTTTTAATTATTTATGTTAACCCTTAAACGACGCCGTGGATGTTTATTGTCCTTTCGATGACAAAAAACTCATCTGGTGAGCGGACACTCACTAATTTTCATCCGTTCCTTTTCTAAAAGTGACCACACATGTGTCAATCATCATGGAAAGTCAAATTTAGTGTTTTTAATTGCTTCCATATTTCTAGGTAGCCCTAATTCTACGAACATATCAAAGATTTTCATATGAAAGTGTTTTGTGCCACGTTGTCCTTCTCGCATTTTTTGAATGGGTAGCATGAGGTATTGGTTTGTACAATTTATCCAAAGCTAAACATGTGCGTGAGAAGTGTTTTTCCCCTCGGTCAAGCACTACATATTGCACCCCGCCTTTGCCCGCGGTGATGGGTCAGTCCTTTAAGGGTTAAGCATGCCTATTGGAGCATGCCACGTAAGTTAGGTGGTTGTGCTTTTGTGACTGGTATGTGTGATTCTCGTGGCTTTTGCTTTACTGACTTCACTGACCGCTTGTATGGAACACTCTTGGGGTTGATTCATCCCCTGCGACTACATTTTACAAATGTAAGTACAATCCTTTTTCACAGCATCCGGTCGTTGTGCTTTTGCTTTGGTTGATGGTCGATCTGAAATATTTTGTTGTATGGATGAAACTGGAGGGCTTTTTATGTCAGATAGTGTTGCCTGGGTTTGAATTTTTATTCATCAAACTGCCGTTTATGAGGTCAATTAAAATATATTTAAAACCGTTTTTTCAAAATTGTAACCGTAGGATCTTGTTGAATATTGTTAAATTAGTCTATCCTGAAATTTTCAAAATATTTTACTATAAGGATTTTGATATTTTTATTTTTGAAGATTGGGTTTTAATACATGGCAGTTTTTTCTCCCTTAAAGAAAAAATTTAGAGTTTAAAAGTTGGAATGATGTTTTTAGAAAATTCACCAAAGTCGGAATTTTTGTCCAAATCTAGATTCTTTTTTAACTATAGAAAGAAGACTCGAAGAACTTTTGTAAGACAGCCCAAAGTGGTCAGAATTTGGAGTTTGGCCTCACGCTATTGTTGAAATTTTTCAATTTTTTCTCCACTTAAAGACAAGTGTGAGAAATAGTGAGAGCAATTGAAATCATATTTTTTTGATAAAGTATGAATTTGCTAAGAATTTTTAAAGTGTTCAGTTTATTATGGCCCAACAAGGTCTGTAGACCACCCCACAACCAACAAAATCTGAATCCATGATGGTCATCTCACTACCTGATGCAATGACAATATTTTCTAACATGGAATGCTCAAAAAGTCAATCCTTGTAATGAATTTCACACTGAAAAGTTGGAAGTGCCTTATGTGGTCAATAATCACTCCATCACTACCAATCATGTAAGACATTGATTGTGGCCGAGATCTTACAAAACTAAAAAAAACACAATGGGGCCACTTCATAGGTGACCACTATAGAAGAAATAACCGCAATGGGTTGTCTTACCTTACTTAATGAAAAAACAAATTTTTAAAATAAATTAAAAAAAAATTTGAGCAGCTTCCCAAAGGGATTAGCGACCCCAAAATGTTAAAATTCACCTAATAAAAATTTGATATCTTTCAAATGTCTTTGACCCTGAAGTGGCCGAGGCCTTTTTGTAGCTTCTAAAAATTTCCTCTAAATTGAACAAAACAACAACATTTTTATAAGTTGTATCAATTTTTTTGGAATTGTAACCGTACAAATTCAAACTAGACCTGTAAGAGATCACATAGGAAAAGAAAATACAACAATATCACTTATGTTTAATTTAAAGGATTGAAATGTTTGATTATGAGGGTGTGAAAATTGCAAAAGTGATTGGAAGTCTTCCACTCCTATAAATTTTATTTTGTTTGTTGATTTGGTCACATTGATTTGGTTCACTTTTTTTGATGCTTTTTGTCCAAATCAACAGGTTATTGTCCAAATCAATACAAAAGTGAACCACATCAATACAACTAAATGAATAAAAAAAATTGATTGAAATTCCAATCCACTTCTTACATGTCAAATCCTAAAAAGTTGGTCACCAAAAAATATGAGCTTAAAGGGCATTTTGAGCAATTATCATCAATTCATACATTTTAATGGTATTTTTGCTTATAATCTGTTGTTTATTTGATTGCCCTAATGTTTTTTAATTATGTAAATGGAAATGAATCTAATAACAATTTAAAATTTTTTTCTTCTAAAATCTATGGTAATTATACAAAATTCTTTAAATAGGAAAACATAAGAGAAAACACAAACAATGATAATGAATAACAAGCCATAAGTAGTAAACTTCTTGAATTTTCCTAAAAAGATTTCAAATAGAAATTTAAATGTTTTGAGCTTTAACCCCTACTTGCCCAAGCGTTCAAATATTGGACAATGAACAAATTTCATCAACATTATCTCATTTATCATATAATTTTTTGGAGCTAGCATTTTTTTAGCATGGGCATTATGGGAAGTGAACTTCATGTTTGTATCATAAATTAGAAAATTAAAGATTTGTAAAGATTTGATGCTTCAACTTCATGTTTCTATCATGAATTAGAAAATTAAAGATTTGTAAAGATTTGATGCCTCATTTTGTGTTGTAACATTTCACCAAACAATTCTAAGATCTTAGAGCAATACTCATCGAAAGAGTTGCTTAAGAAGTCAAATCATAAAATTAAGTATCCAAAAGATCTCCAAAAATCGTTACTCTTAGAAAATTACATTTCAACCAATTAGAAAAAGTTTTATTTACAAATTGTCAATATTTTATCCATAATTGAATCACAAAATAATTTTGAATTTTACAAAAATATTGTTCATTGCAAGCGTAGATCTAACCGTATAGATTGAATCCAAAATTCATAATGTACAGCTTTTGTTCACATATCAAGTTCAAAATATTCCTTTTAGTCGCATTTAAAAATATATTTGTGCAAAAAGAACAACAGTAGGGAGAGCCTTTGACGTTTTGGGATTAAAGCATTCTACATAGATAGCAATTTGGATAACATCTAATAATAACATTTAAATTGCACTATATAATACCAATAATTTATTATTATTATCATACATACAAAATAGATAAATATATTCTTGAAGCTTATAGTATCATTTCAAAAATTCCAAAAGACTATCAAGTATCAATCAGTTCATTCAAAAGATTCCTAATAAATTCTCCATATACATAAAAAGATTATTTTTATCCTCAAAATATTCCTAAATAATCCAAAAGATTTTCATACATTTAAGAAAGTTATTGTTATAATCTAAAAAGAGAATACAAAGATTCCTAAAGCTACATATATTCTAAATATATTCAAAAGATTCCAAATATACTCAAAAGATTTGAAAAAGATCCTCCAAATTCATCAATGAAGAAGTGTTGAATTTTTGTTGATTTGGACAGAAGTTATTGTTAGTAATACTAACATTGTTCAAATTCACACAAATTTGTAAAAATGGTCATTAAAGTACCCAAATCAACAAAAAATCAACACTATTTTGTTCATTTGGATGCCATTTTCTAGTAGTGGTGTTTCTTGCACCCACCCTTCTAGTCCTTTTAATCTCTTTGTAGAGTAGTAGAGGTATTTTATTACAAAAGTTTGGATATAAATTGACTTGACATGTTCTTTTTAATCCATGGGTTGTTGTTTTATTCAAAACCAACCATGGCAAGGACTTTACTTTATAGAGAAGGTAAACGACTTGGGTTAGATGCCAATCCTTTTTTCCTTCCTATGCAAATTTACTGAAAATAATTCCAAGGAGGTCAGCTTCCTTGAAATCGCAATCAGCTCTTAAATGGTCACTTTAAGAGTAGTCTACCTTAGTTCATTGTTAGGGCCAAGGTGATCGAATTGACCCCCTAGCGCGGCCACTCGGTAAAACYTCGAAATTTTATATTTTCCAGGCATGATAGAATTTGCAAGCTCTAAATTCATATTTGCAATCAGAGGCCCTATACTAGTGAAGAGGGTTGTACAAGGTAAATTAATAGGGCCCCAAATAAGGGCCTTTTATTTTACTTGCACCCCTGGAATTACTTAGAGTGTCTGAGCGAGGAGGCTAGTCCATCACAACCATTGTTAGTGTGTCCTCTCTTTTGGATGGATAGTGACAAAAGTAGATGTTTTTTACGCAAACCAAATATGAAGAACTTCAAAAATAGAACTTTTGTAAAATAGAACTTCAAAAAAAGTCATTCATTGAAGAAAACCCCAATGTCTTTATAAACCCTGCTTGTAATATTGTAATTTTGTTCAAAGCTTAATTTTTAAACCGTAAACCCTAATCCCTGAAAAAAAACTCATCTTCTGAGATTGTCATTGTTGCCTCAAGACAAACTGCTTGTGTGCACATACAACCCCAGAAACATCATCATCCTCAAACCCTTGTACAAAACACATGATTCTCACCTTCTCTTCGTCAATTTCCAAGTGCACAACACATTGACATCGTCAACAAAATTGCAAACCCTAATTGTGAACATAACGAAATGCTCTAGTTTTCATGACAACATGCATAACCCCGACCAAATCCCCATTGCAACATGAAACCATAAACCAAGTGAAGTGCTAAAGATTGTAAATGTGGAGGAATGATGGAGGTTGACAAACAGCATACTAGTTAAGTTACAAGAAATTGGAAGATGGCGCATGAAGATGATGGAACTGAAAACAAAAATGTACCTCATTTGYGAAAGTTCTTGGTAGGATGGCTGCTTCAAGATCGAGTTCATCGGTGTCAGTGAGAAACTATTACTTCTATGCAACTCAACCACGGACATCGCACAACGCACAAAGAAACAAAATGCATAGTTGAATGTTGAATACAAACTAGAAGCTAAGTCCCATAGATGCAAACCCTAATATTCCATAAGAGAGGAAACAACAACCCCAAAATTTATGGAGCTTGGCGGCACATCGATAGCACTGCTAGATCCAATATGCGGTGCAAAACAATGGCCCCAATTATTTTTCTTCATTCCTTAGATCGGCAACCCTAGGAGGGGTCTATTTCAAGATCAACAACAAAGACTCAATCATCCATTTTTTTTATAGCAAACTTGAGATCGACGGCAAAGGAGAGGGAACTCAATTTTTATTAAACAAATCAATGGTCTACATTTCTTGAATTGGTGGGAGGCAACCATGCAAGCAAGGAGTTGTTTGCATCTTTTGAGTGGATAGTTAGCAGGTGGAATTGAGCCAAAAAAATTGGTTGCAATTCGAGTGCATTAATAGGTAAAAAAAAAGGTGAAAAAATCCATGAAACGTGGATTTGGAGTTCAAAATAGATAAAAGAATTTCGGTTTTTGAAAATTTTGGTTTAGTATGGAAATTATTACAGAAAAATAAGTAGTGAAATTCAATATGTATATATGTATATTATTAAATCCTCTCTAGAATGAGATGATTCAATTCGGCCAATTTGAATGCGGGTTGTCTTTCGCGGGTGCGTCTTGCAAGGGTGCGCCTAGGTGAGTAGGGGTTGTGATTGGCCGTATACTTTTTAGATAAGCTTAAATCCAAATTGAACCATCAATCTAATAGAATTGTATTCAATCTAGAGAAGTAGTTCAATAGGGATGCTTTACAAAAATCCTAGTTGGCCATCGCAAACAAAAATAATAAAGAAAAAGTTCCTCGACTTTAGATCATGTGCTCTTCCTCACACATAGTTCTAGTTGCAAGATTTTTGTCTCCCTTCTTAAGGGCCACAAGGATGTAGTATCTCCCGACTAATCATTTTATCTTTTAACTACTTGAGGCTCCAATTGGGGACACTCTCAAATGAATCAACTTTTATATTGCCCAACCACAGCTCTTGAACTTCCATATAGGACTAGATCATTTTGCACTTGAACTCTTTTCACCATCAATGGGTACCAAGGCATCTTTATTCACCAACTTGATTTGTTTGTCTTCCTCTCTACAAAATTAACTTGTTTCACATAACTTTTACAAATACAAGATTTACATTTCCTTCTATCCAAGTTGAAAATATCCTTTTTATATTCAACATTTTTCATTGCTCATACATCACTCTTCTTGATTCAAGATTAAACTCTTAATGAGTTATACTCAAAAATATTCTCCAAATTGGCATACAACATACACTCTCCTCTTAACTCCATTTGGAACTAATTGATAGACAACATCCACATTTTACAATTTACTCATCACAAATTGCAACCATTTGGATGGAAAAGTTGGTGAGGGTTTGGAGGAGCCAATGGGAGGCCAGGGCAGCTGACAAGGTGTGACACCCTCGCAAGACAGGGAAGTTGGTGAGCCGGTTTGGAGGAGCCAATGGGAGGCCGAGGCAGGTGAGAAGGTGTGGCCTTTCTTTGAAAGGCAAAAAAGTGGGTGAGTCGTGTTGATGGAGCCAATGGGAGGCAGGGGCAGGTCAGCAGGTGTAACCCCACCCCTGAAAGATAGAGAAGTTGGTGAGGGTTTGGAGGAGCCAATGGGAAGCCGGGTAGGTGAGAGTGTGACACCCCTGCAAGACGTGTTGACAGTGAATAATAAAATATCTTTCCTACAAGGGTATTTCAGAAGCCAACCCTAAAATGACACGTCTCCATTCTACGCAAAAGTTTTGGACTCTGAAGAAGGTGTGACTATCCTTAATACCATGACTTAAAACTCAATAATCCAGAATGTAATACATTGACACCGCAAACTTTAATTGAAACCAACTCGGCAGACATCACTCAACTTAAACGCCCAAATTGGTAATACATGCAAGAAAAACGCACTTCTTAAAAAAATATCCATCCTTCAAGACACAAGTTCAAATTCCAATAAAGGTTTGCACTTGTACAAAGCCATGTATTTCACTCAAACTATAAATTAATTCCTACTTACACTTTAAGTAAGGGAGGCAACCCATTTCTAATCAAATAAGCAGTCATGCATATTTTCAGCACAAGTTTTTTCAATGTGAAATTTTTCCCATGTACAACAAGTCAACAATGGAGTTTGGAAGGACTCCATATTTTTCCAACATTTTATTACATAAAACGAAATTACTATGAATTTTTTAGTGGAAAATTCTCCTTGACCTATAATGGTGATATAGACCTTCCTATTTCTAACCATAGGCTAATTGCAAAATTGACTAAGGATTGATTGCAATATTGAGAGCCTTGCAACCAATCATAATGAGCCACCACTACTCTTAAGATTGTGCCATAATTTCATAGAAAAATATGAATCTATAGATTGGAAATGGGGACAGGAAATGGGTTGCCTCCCTTACAAACCAATTTAGCATGCATTTCAAATCAGCATAGACACATACACAACCAACTCAGCTTGAAATGAAATCATATCAACCAAATTGGTGGGCATATTATCGTTACAAATTTCTTAATTAAAATCTCTATTAGTTTGTCAACTTCCAACTTGGACACTTAACCAATTCCTCATCCAACTAGCATTCTACTCCACACTTCATCACCAAATTTCACATCCATTAGCATTTTTACTTCCTACTAGCTTCTATCACAAACTCCATAACACCATATCATTCACTCATTCATCACATAACAAAAAATACCCAATAGAGGAGAGGTTGGAACTCGCACTCGCACTCTCAACACTAGATCTAGACAAACTAGAAAACAAACACCTAATCGTCTCCATGAGGGACAAAAGAGATTTGAGGTAGGTTCCTATAATCCATGGATGTTCTCCTAAGTACGTACAAATATACACTGCAACAGGTATGTGCCAATAAGCATTTAGACTGTATTAAAGCTCTTGACTACTTGAGCCAATTGAAAGTGGCAATGAATACTAACGGAGCTTCCAATGTCAGTTTTGTTGTGCAGCCAAGCTTCACAGCTCCAGTTGGGAGGGATTCACACTCTCTGCCATCAGTCGACAACATGGCCCGAAACAAAATGGCGCCGATGCTGAGGACTCCAAAACGCCGTCGCCATGGCCATCCCCAGCACGTACCCAACAGCATGGCTGATGTTCTTGCACAGACGCAACGCTCAGGACGCATCCACTTTGTGAAGGCTCTCCCGAAGACAGCAATTCAGGATCCCACGGACAGTCAAGCTGCTAAACTGGTACAATCACGCAGTGATTCATGAATGGAATTCCTGATTGCTAATGGTGCACTTCAATGCAATGATCTCCTGCCAACACCCTCTTTTCCGTTTGTAATGTAAGGTCTCCTAATTCTGTGGTGTTACGTTACTGAAATCCTTGGAGGAGGTGCTCATATTGTATTTGGGTTTCGATGTTGTAGTCACTGCCTCTACGATTTGTCGAAGAGAACGGTGAAGGATTTGMAGAGCTGCTTTCCCTTCGAGTTCAGACCTCTCCTGGAAGAAGATCCTCCAAGTCATGGCCTGTGCATGTCTGCATTGATTCGTGCTTGAAAGTGCAGATGGTGGGTGGGTGGCCTGCTTTTGCTTCCGACAATGGTCTCCGGAGGGGAGATTTTGTGATTTTCTCTCTCAGGGAGAATGCCAAATCGGAGTTTGTGGTTCATGTTTTCCGTGGACCCCAGGGGAATCCATATTTTCCAGACCACCCAGGAGGACGTGCTGACGACGACGACGAAGACGATGAAGACGAAGAAGAAGAACCTGAATCTGAAAAAGAAGAAAAGACCAACAAGCAATCCCGTCTAGTGTCTCCCAATCAGGCCTTGAGCAGGGATGCGAGAAATGGGAATTCTGCACCATTGCCATTGCAACATCCCGGAAATCCTGTTGTGTACCCTCGCTTCACCAAACGATTGGCGGCCTCGAACATTGGACGATCTAGTGGTGAACGCAAGACAGCACAATTCGTGAGTTCCATCATTCTGCGCTGTATAGAAACCTCCAATCACTCCAATTGAAATGAATGGTTCACATTGTTTGCCTTCTCGTGACACTGACTCTGCTAAAAAATCATCAGAATGATTGAAGGGTAGAGTAGTGAGTGGTATACTTTAGCATTGAAGTTTTTGCCCTCACTGGCTGGCTTTAGACGCTCATTTTGGTTGCTGCAACGACTTCTTACAACATCCATGCACTTTTAGAATTTCAAGCTCTGATATGAATCTACTGCTTCAGTTGCGTTTTTCTTGTTTTCTCCGTGTATGCAGGAATTTCCTGCGCACTTTGTGAGGAGCCATGGCGATCACATTCACGGTTCTGTGAAACTCCAAGGCATACATGAAGATTCAATCAATTATGTGATCTATTGTCATCGCAGGCCGAGAAATTTCATGAAGGTATACTTCACTCCTACTGAATGGAGCCGATTTGTGGACGACAATGACTTGAAGGAAGGCCAAGAGCTTCAGTTTTCACTGATGGCTGATTCGTACTTTCTGGTTCGAAAACTTTCTGGTTAGTGTGGTTCCGAAATAGGGACGGACGTAAATTGCTCCTGAGCTGAACACTTCCGCCTGGAAGAGGACCTTTTCTTCCTTCTTTTTTGGTACATTTTGCTTGTCGTTTGCACTGTCCAAAGTCCAGACCAAAACAGTTTCAATCCCCATATTCTGAGCGTTGATGAGGAATATGGTGGGGTGGATTAGGTGAACCCAGAAAATGTGTTGACATCCCTTTTTTTATTGTGCACTCGCTCACATTTTTAGGATTACTTAATAAAATGTCTGATCGATAAGGTGGTTGCCTGGAGGTACTAACTGTGGAAAGTTAGTGAGTGTTTGTGCGAGCCCGTGCTCTTAATATCAATTTCACCCCTAGCTAGTTATGTATGCTCATTGCGTCAGTTCTTGTTGAAAACACCAGACCCCAGAGCTTGTGCCTGGAACAAACCGGAGCAACAGCATCCTCAACTACAGCAGGCGTAGGCCAGAGTGAGAGAGAGAGAGAGGGAGAGAGAGGGAGATCATTCTCACTACATCTGTTTCACAGTATTCTCCTCACCTATCGTTGAGCAGTGTTGTCGGAAATGAAGCAGGCCCTCACTTCCGCTGTAGAATCCAGAATCCAGTATTGATCGCCATTCAGCTCTTGTTTATCCGAATGCTTGCACAATCATAAGGGAACATCCATCGTTGAAAATGCTCTGCTTATGCCATTGATAGGCACCCTTGATTAATTGATTAGCAACAAGGGTTGCAATTCAGTGGTATCAAAAAAGACGATCACGTCTCACGATCGATCGCGGTACACAAGCACTGGCTTCGCCATGGACTTTACTCATATCAAACATCCGTAGATATTTAGCCCATGACAACCTGCTAACCTTGATGAAATTCTCCTCTACTAGAATTGAGTGCTGCCATCTGAAATTCACAGTCAATGCGGGCATCCAGGAGGGCAGATAAACCTGACTGAAATTGACATCATTCTAACTTGCTCAAATAAGGAAAAGACTCGAATTAAAGAGGCAAACAACTCATGGACTGACTCATGCTTCCAATTCAAGGACAGCAATGTTCAGTGAGTGAGAATGATCTCTCTCTCTCTCACTCTGGCCTTTGCCTGCTGTAGTTGAGGATGCTGTTGCTCCGATTTGTTCCAGGCACAAGCTCCGGGGTCTGGTGTTTTCAACAAGAACTGACGCAATAAACATACATAATTAACTAAGGGTGAAATCGATAAGAGCACGGGCAACCAGCTTGTCAATCAGTCATTAAATTAATCCCAAAAACATAAGTTATAGAAAAAGGGATGTCAACACATTTTCTGAGTTTCCCTAATCCACCCCACCATATTCCTCATCAACGCTCAGAATATGTGAAAATAGGGATCGAATCTGTTTGTCTGGACTCTGCACAGTGCAAACGACAATCAAAATGTACCAAAAAGAAGGAAGAAAAAGTCCTCTTCCGGGTGTTCTGGAGCCAGGCGGAAGTGTTCAGCTCAGGTGAAACTGAAGTCCGTCCCTCGTTCGGGACCACACTAACCCGAAATTTTTAGAACTAGAAAGTAGGAATCAGCCATCAGTGAAAACTGAAGCTCTTGGCCTTCCTTCAAGCCATTGTCGTCCACAAATCGTTCCAGTCAATAGGAGTGAGGTATACCCTGATGAAATTTCTCGGCCTGCGATGACAATAGATCACATAATTGATTGAATCTTCATGTATGCCTTGGAGTTTCACAGAACCGTGAATGCGATCGCCATGGCTCCTCACAAAGTCCGCAGGAAATTCCTGTATGGAGAAAGTTACAAGAAAAACGCAACTGAAGTCAGAGCTTGAAATTCTAAAAGTGAACGGATATTGTAAGAAGTCGTTGCAGCAGCCAAATCATACTGTAAAGCCAGCCAGTGAGGGCAAAAACTTCAATGCTAAGTATATCACTTACCACTATGCCTTTCAATCATTCTGATGATTTTTTTAGCAGAGTCAGTGTCACCAGCAGGCAAATAATGTGAATGATTCGTTTCAATTGGAGTACTCTTGAAGACTTTGAGGTTTCTATATAGCGTAGAATGATGGAACTCACGAATTGTGCTGTCTTGCATTCACCACTAGATCGTCCAATGTTCGAGGCCGCCAATCGTTTGGTGAGGCAAGGGTGCACACCAGGATTTCCGGGATGTTGCAATGGCAATGGTGCAGAATTCCCATTTCTCGCATCCCTGCTCAAGGCAGGGTTGGGAGACACGAGACGTGATTGCTTGTTGGTCTTTTCTTCTTTTTCAGATTCAGGTTCTTCTTCTTCATCGTAGTCGTCAGCACGGCCTCCTGGGTGGTCTGGAAAATATGGATTCCCCTGGGGTCCACGGAAAACATGAACCACGAACTCTGATTTGGCATCCTCCCTGAGAGAGAAAATCGCAAAATCTCCCCTCCGGAGACCATTGTCGGAAGCAAAAGCAGGCCACCCACCCACCATCTGCACTCTCAAGCACGAAGCAATGCAGACATGCACAGGCCATGACTTGGAGGATCTTCTTCCAGGAGAGGTCTGAACTCGAAGGGAAAGCAGCTCTGCAAATCCTTCACCGTTCTCTTCGACAAACTGTAGAGGCAGTGACTACATCGAAACCCAAATACAATAATTATGAGCACCTCCTCCAAGGAATTCAGTAACGTAACAGAATTAGGAGACCTTACATTACAAACGGAAAAGAGGGTGTTGGCAGGAGATCATTGCATTGAAGTGCAGCATTAGCAATCAGGGATTCCATTCATGAATTACTGTGTGATTGCACCAGTTTAGCAGCTTGTTTGGCAGTGGGATCCTGAATTGCTGTCTTCGGGAGAGCCTTCACAAAGTGGATGCGTCCTGAGCGTTGCGTCTGTGCAAGAACATCAGCCATGCTGTTGGGTACGTGCTGGCGATGGCGTTGGCAACGGCGTTTTGGAGTCCTCAGCATCGGCGCCATTTTGTTTCGCGGCATGTTGTCGACTGACGGCAGAGAGTGTGAATCCCTCCCAATTGAGTTGGAGCTGTCAAGCTTGGCTACACAACAGAACTGACATTGGAAGCTCCATTAGTATCAATCATTTGCACTTTGATTTGGCTCAAGGAGTCAAAGAGCTTTACTGCATAGACGTGTTGCACTGTAACAAAGAGCTTTACTGCATAGACGTGTTGCACTGTAATATTTGAACTTATAAGATAAAAATTGGATGAAATATTTAGGGTGAAAATGTGACCACATTGGTGACAATAGATTGTTGGTGRTAGATTGCAYGGTGAATATAATAGGTTGTGATGTAATYTAGGAGATTGAGTCCAAATATTAYCAAATAGAGTCTAGAATTTGAACAATGAGTTTTGTTGATCCCCTAAAGTTTGAGTGATTATGAAGACTAAGTTAAGATAAAAATGCAACATGTAAGAAAAATGGACTATGACAACAAGTAAAAATAATCCATACGAGACAYTGAAACTAGAATTTTGGATGCAATGAAAGCCTTTTWGTGTAATCAACTCTTCTAAGACAGCAAGGTAGGGACAATAGATGCATGGAATGTCTCATGTATGCTAAAGRTATTRGCATAATGAAGTTTTTTAAAGTGTCCCCCTCTTGGAATATTTACTATTAGTACATTAAAGAACCCATCATGCACTTTTGTTTTATTAAAACCTTTCAAATCCAAATATTGCTTAGCACCATACTCAAAGTTAAAAAGATAGTTCCATAATTAAGGTTCTAAAAGTGTCCCCTTCTTGTAATATTTACTATTAGTACATTAAAGATTCAAGCATGSACTTTTGTTTTCGTAAACCCTTTGGAATCCCTAAAATGTTTACYACCTCCTACCATACTAAATGAGCCATGAACTAGTGCATCAATATGACTAGTTGGTGTATCACACCTAAAGTATACAATTATTAAGGATCTTAATGATATTCCAAAATAACAAACTACCATTAYAAGAGYACAAGAGTCACTTCTCACCTTCTAAAAATTTGAGTGACGATTCCCACTTTCCTTGTTGGCGCTACTCCAAGAGTATGTGGAACACTSTAGCCCTATGATTTCCTCGTTTCAAGCACAARGAGTGGTAGAAGCCTCACCTTCTAACATACTCCTAGGCACACTATTCCASTAGAAAAACCACAAGTAGATATTAGGACAACAATAAACTGTAAAGGAAAGTTTTCAAAACAAATGAAGTTGAAATCARTTGAGACAAGGGGACAAAGACAAGGGGGACAAAGATGCAATGCAAATGGACAAGGAGGGGATTGAGATAACAGACAAGGGTTTAATGCACCAAGGACTAGTAGAGGCTCCTCCTTCCTTGTTGGTACAATCCCACTACGTGGAAAAGTCTAACCCTATGGACTCTTCTAYGCGATACARTCTCATCCTATACACTTTACTATGTGGAACAATCTAATCTTAGGGTTTACTCGTTTCATGCCCAAGGAGTTGTAAAGGCCTCACCTTGTAAGACACTCCTTAACTRTTCCAAAAGGAAAGCACAAGTGGATATTARAACAACAAAAGCAAAGCTAGGGATTTCAAAGAAATCGAGTTGAAACTAGTTGAGACAAGGAGACATCAATGTAACACTAATAGACAAAGGGACAATAAGGCAACACAAAGAGACGAGGAGAGGGTTAAGGTGAAGGTGAGGCGACAAGGGTTTCATACACAAGAATTTGTAGAAGCTTCATTGTGTAACAATCATACTAATACACTATTCTAATAGAGAACTTCAAGCGGCCACTAGGACAACCAAAGTGAAGCAAAGGATTTGAAGCAAAGCTAGATATTGGAAGCAAGCAATGGATTCGAAGGAAATGAAGTCGTAATCAATTGAGACAAGGGTTCAAAGATGCAACGCAAAGTATATGAAGCAAAACAAATGAAGGTACAATGAGCTACAACAAGATAACAAGGTGCAACACAAATGGTCAATGGAACAATACTCTCAACAATAATGCAACTGTGAATGAACAATCCGATGGGTGAGATACCAAAACAAGGATGCATTGCAAATGTAAAAGGAATAGGTTGATACAAGGGGACAAGGACAACAAGTGAATAGACATAAAGAGGGTTGAAATGAGGACTTTTACTAACCTACAAACCCTCTTTGCTAATCCCAAACACAATTTATGTCCAAAAGGCACTTTGAAGAGGGTATTTTAGTTTATTGTACCATATAATTTGGGTTGATCCATTCTTTATAAGAATTATTTATCTTAGCTTTAGTTTGAAAACAATAAAGAATATGATATAGTAGTACAAACTATTTCGTTTGAAGTAACTTAAAATATCATAATATATAAAAGTATTATGGTAATTAATAAAACTTTGCTATTCAAATTGAGTCATCTTAAATTTAACAATTCAAAAATTTAAAAGTACAATCTTCAACTTCCTTAAGTTAATAGTTTATTGAAAGTTTTGCAAAAAAGAATATTTCTAAATAGAATTTCTTTTGAGATTTCAAAATTCCAATATTTCAAAGAATTTAAATCTTCAACATTGTATTTTATTAGTTGATCAAAATTGTCAACAATGAGAGCACTACGTGGAGCCTTAATGTGGCAACATTGTTAACTTTTTTGGTGTTGTACTTATTACATTTTGGTATTTGATTTATCACGTTTTCAATGATTGTTGATATTAAGGATAGCTTAGTCTCATATAAAATCAAATGATTTGTTTACAAATTATATTTCATTTTATTCTCTAAAGGACTAAAGAGCTTGAGTAGGATGTTTCAAGAAAATTTGGAGACTCTATAGTAACTTCTTTATTTGGAATTTTTGCATGATTTTTTTAGAATGAATGCCAATCAACCTAACATATATATATATATATATATATATATATATATATATATATATATATATATATATATCTGTGTGTGTGTGTGTGTGTGTGTGTAGGTTTGTTTTTCATCATATTGACAAATATTTCAAATGTTGTGAATTTTATGAATTTCAATGTCAAAGCAAGAAACTAAATCATATCCTAAATTTTTTTATTTTTTTTACTTATTTATTTGATTGTTTAAATTGATATCAATACAAAAACATTATAACCATGAAATGTCAAATAATAAAATGGAGGTTATGTGGAGTTATTTTTTGAACACTAAAGTCAGAAGTACATATAAAGTCACCTTTAAAATTTTCTTAAAAAATTTACCATAATATATGTGTTGCTTATTAGAACATTTGCACCACTAGATTTTTAATTTCTTGATTTCTTGTCAACTTATTAGTGATTTGGATTTTTTTTCATGAAGCACTAAATTCTAATTTTTGATTATTTGTAAAAAAATTACAAAATCTCTTTATTAATCTTTTTATATATTTAAAAACCAATTACCAATATATTGACAATCTCGAGAAGAAGAAGAAAAAATTCCCTTTCATTAAACTACCAACTGCCTTAATTTGTTAAAAATACCCCCATCCCATCCAAAATTCATATGTACAAATACGTTTATGAGTGCATGTATGGATATGGAAATGTATATAAATACAAATACAAGTCTCAATATGTGGAAATTTGTAATTCCATATTGTTTTCAAACAAGGATTCAAAAAAATCATATTTAGAAATTATTGATATGAGAGATTATAGACATGAATTCAAATTGGAAATTATTGACTAATAGCTTGAATTTGACATATCACCCCTTTAGAATATTTTTCTAAGATATATTGGTTTGGTGATGTATTATTGGATTTTTTGTGAGTGGTGTATCAAGTCACTCTCGACCCAAATATACCACAGAGATACTGATAATAAYTTTGAAATCAACAACTTTCAATGATGGAATAATGCATTTGTAATTCGTGGTTTACAAAAATTAATGTGTGACAAATTTAATTGTGATAGACACATATTTTGAACATCATATATTTCAAGCTATACAAGCTAGATAGCATAGCATCTATCATCTATGATTATATTTTTGTAGATCATACAAATGTATTATCTTACAAAAGTTTAAATCAAAAGTGGACATGGAAACACCCAAATGCAACACACTCTAATCTTGGATCTCACGCGGGTGATTGGTCACTTCTTGAAAGAGTGACAACTTCTTAGAACCCCACTTGTCTACTTTAAGTCCATTTGTGCTTGGATTGGATCCACTTGCGCTTGGATTTAGGTCCTTTTTTAGATGTCTCTAAACGGGCGGTGTTAGTTTGAGGTATTGCTATCTTATATTCAACAATTCCAGTGTGTAAGCATTGAAATGCAAGCATGTGAGACTTGAGCGTATGTACAATTGCATTTTAGTAGATATCCTACAAGTGAACCATTGAAGGTGCTTGTATCATAAAAACACTATATTCATTAAAATGAGAGTTTTCTATTGAAATGGGAGGTCATGAGATCCATCATTCATCCACAATTGCACTAGAAAACCACTAAATTGAACTATAATACAATCACAAATACAACATATGAACATGAATTATGAATTGGACAATGCCATGATAGTTTTTAAAAACTCATATAATTAAAATGAGCTTGACCTTACATACATTTTGTTCACATATTTGTTTTTTATTTCCAAAACTGTTCCTCCCACTCTTCATCAAAAGAGTCCACGGTGCCAGATCCTATCCATCGCCGAGAACCAGGATCCCTGCCATAACAAACCAGGTGGTCCCGCACATTCCAAATCAGTATTCTCTTACGTCCTTTACATCTAATGCAAGGGCAATGAAGCCTCGTGAGGTTGAGTTCTGAAGCCCGTTGCATCTCCCTCATCCATAGTCATGC
The DNA here is from genome assembly GCA_006891605.1 of Pleurozium schreberi. NCBI lineage: Eukaryota > Viridiplantae > Streptophyta > Bryopsida > Hypnales > Hylocomiaceae > Pleurozium > Pleurozium schreberi. Next base: position 152,223 of record VACF01001892.1, on the reverse strand, counting down.
ATCTCTGAGCTGGTGCCTTTACTATTGGAAAGGGGTAGCCTAGTGGGAATCATTGTCCTCAATGACGGTATGATTGTTGATGAACATAGAACACTGCAATCCATCCACAAAAAAGTATTAGTACAATGGCAAAGGGGCAAGCGATTAAGGTAATTTTAGGGTGACAAAATCATCACAAGATGGCACGACTTCCACACGACAATGTACAGTGATGCTTCAGTCACGTCCAAGTGCGCACATGACTTAGAAATGACTTCTACCACTGGCAACGGAGTTGCTCTATGGGACGAGACTTATTGTACATTGTCTTTTAGGACTTCCCACTTGCAACCTTTAACCCTACTTGGAATTTTTCAATCACGGTTTGAGGTTCAAGTAATTGGTTACACAACTCAATAGTTAGGGTTTCGGCAAAGGCATGAAGTACTTTCCAGTTCATGGAAGGTGCACGATTACATAGCATCACAAAAACAATGATGCGGAAGAGATCACATATGAAGAGGAAGGCCATAAGAAATTTTGGAAAGTGACTGGAAAACAGAATTCAAGGCAACCCTTACACCAAAGTAAAAGAGGCAAACCCTATACAATAAAAATAAATTGTACTATGATAAAATACTTGGGAATGTCCTTCCAGGGAAAGTGGACAAGGAGTGCAAGCCCGGTCATAGCCTTTACACATGAACCTTTACTTCATACATATTGTGTGATGCTGTTCCCATAGTTTGAGGTACTTTGTGCTAGTTTTTGTTGCTATTGCTAGTCTTCCAGAAACAAGGATCTCTTCCAAATTAGYTGTATTTATAAAATCCCATGAAGTGTTTATTTTTGCCAACCAATTCAGCACTACAAAATAGTGAAATACAATTGCTTATGGTCCCTGCTATCCATTACTCTGCAACCAAAAGACAACAATCAACATGATCTTTGTCCTTGAATTCAGTTACTTAAATTTCAAAGGTGATTGGGAAGTTCCAACCCTAAAACTATCTTCAATGATGCATGGAGTTTGGAGTTGAAGTTCGTGAACTTCCTTACTTCCACCTAAAACCTAGCCTTTTGAGGTCCTTAGAAGGTCTAAATAACACCAAATAAGAGAGTCAAAGGCAAACTGCTATTTCAAACCACAATAATGATAACGATGACTAATGGCAGCACTTGTGGGCAACTAAACAACAAAGTCTAGATCATCTGCACAGAAATGGACTTCGCTGCCTGTAGTGTTGGGAATGCAGAAGTGGACGATGTAGCGGAATTGCTTATGGTCCCTGCTATCCATTACTCTGCAACCAAAAGACAACAATCAACATGATCTTTGTCCTTGAATTCAGTTACTTAAATTTCAAAGGTGATTGGGAAGTTCCAACCCTAAAACTATCTTCAATGATGCATGGAGTTTGGAGTTGAAGTTCGTGAACTTCCTTACTTCCACCTAAAACCTAGCCTTTTGAGGTCCTTAGAAGGTCTAAATAACACCAAATAAGAGAGTCAAAGGCAAACTGCTATTTCAAACCACAATAATGATAACGATGACTAATGGCAGCACTTGTGGGCAACTAAACAACAAAGTCTAGATCATCTGCACAGAAATGGACTTCGCTGCCTGTAGTGTTGGGAATGCAGAAGTGGACGATGTAGCGGGACCCAATGTGCCAAAGAATTTAGTGGAATCACTTACTTGACCCCATGATTCCAATGCAACAGGAGAGGGTGCCTATGTTGGTGCAGTAGAAGGAGGTTCTTTGGAAACAGAGGCCAAGCAAGAATCACATGTGGTGGTAAAGGTGAAGGGCTTAGAGGACCCGTATGATAAGGCGGTTGATGGAGCCCCGGTTGACCTGGATATCCCTGCAGAGAAGGTGACGGTCGTCGATGTTGCCCTTGCTGTAACGGATCCTCCAAAGAAGTTGAAGGTAGTCAATGGTGCCCCTCTAGAAGGGGATACTCCTCCTCAGAAGTCACCGGTTGTCAATGTTGCCCCCGGTGAAGGGAGTACCCCTCAGAAAAAAGGGGAAGAAAACTGCCAAGTCACCCTTGAAGGTATATGCTGCAAATGGGGTTCATCAAAATATGTTGGTTGGAGTCGTTCTTGCCATGGTCAATCCCGCCGAGGTTGCAGGGAGTACTCGGGGATCAGAAGATCTAAATTACTAGTCTTCAATGTAAAAGGGGTGTTGCTTGACTGCAGTTTGCTTGCAGAAACCAATCCTAACACTAAAATGAGGCCGACAATGAAAACAACACTGAGAAGAGTTGTGTTGAGGCCGTGGCTGAAGCCGTTCCTCTCTCAATGTTTTGTGCACTTTGCAGTGACTTTCTGGAGCAACAAGAGCACATCTTTTATGGAAGAAGTAGTGCCGACCATGATGGAAGGCCAATCGAAAGGACCTAACTCAATACCCTAGCTTATTTTCTTGGTGTGGTAAACAATGTGAGTTTTGGGATGGTGGAGACAACTCCCTAGCATTGTGGGGCAAAAATTTAGCCAAAGTGTACGATACTTGGCCGCAATTACCGCAGACAACACCATCATCATAGACAATAAATTCTATAGGGTTGCTTGCAATCCCCCAAGAAATGTGATTGTGAATTCTCTGTTCTATGTTAGCAAACTCTCTACCTTAGCAAACGACAAGGAATGCTTGAAGTGTTTTATGTGGCTCCTATTGGAGGCCCTCTTGAAATGCTCGGATGTGGCTACTTTTTGCTTGAAGTACCCATCATTAGTGCACAACTCCATGGATGATATGATTGCTAAATGCAGCCAAGGTTCACCGTATGAGTTCCTTGCATGATGTCGTGGAAGGTGAGGGGACGGCAACCCACGTGGTTGTACTCTATGAATGTCCCCTCACCTTCAATTGAGTAGCATGTCTAACTGAGAATGCATATTTGTGCATGTTTGTGCAGGAGAAGCACCAGCCTTGGGAAACAARGTCGAAGGCAGTGGCAAGGACAAAGAAAAAGCGCGAGGCGTGGTCTAAGAAGGTGCGTACCGTAAACCTTTTCTGTGTCTTTACATGCACACTCAGTTTGTAGTTTGATTTTCATTTATGTTTGTGCAAGTCCGTGATGCAACGGGCAATGCAATAGCAATGTATTGTGGAGACAAAGACATAGCAATCCCCTACATGTAATGTCGGAGTCGTGAATTAGTCGCGCAATAGTGGACTTGTAGTAGCGTGCATGCATCAGTTGTAGGGAAGTCATAGGTTAGTGACAAACTAACAACCTAGCTAGTTGTCTGTGGTTCACAATTGAATGTATCATTGGCGAGCACCGGGATACACTTATTTGTGTCCACGTGTTTCTTTTTGCAGTTCAAGGTCGGCGGCAAAGTCTTCCTCTTCAACCCTCGGTCGACGCGTTAGAAAGTGGCTAAAGGCAAAGTCAACGGATTGGCCGGTGACCATAAGTTCCACTTCCAAGGACATTCCCAAGCCTTGGGTGAAGGTCAGTATCTCTCACATTTTGCAGCCCGGGGTGGCGCTTATGTTCCCTGCTGATGATCTTGACATGCAGAAAATTGAAAACGCAAAGGAGAGCTTAGCGGTCTGGCATGCAAAGTATATGAAGTTCACAACTTCAGGTAGCAATTTTGTTTCATGTAGATGAGCTTGGTTTTGGGCGTAGCCTAGGGTATGGAGCATGCAGAACCACCATGAACATGGTTGTAAGTGAGTGGAGCCATTGTAATGTATTTTTTTGTAGCAATGCAAGACCACTGTCATTTGGAATCAATTGTGGTCAGTGTCACGGATTGCATGTTAACTTTGTGTAAAAACCCATGACTAATGTCTGCTTGTAATGCAAAATGAGAGTGGAGTTTGGGTCAATCTGTAGTAGGGTTCCATGACTAAAGTCCGCACGTCTGTCATCTTTCTTGTTGAAGCCGCGCTCGTCAAGCACATGTCATATTAAATGACTACATCAATAAAAGAAATGTAGTGGCAGATGACTGCGGGCTGACTTATGTTTTGTCGATGCTCTCTCCAATCTCGCGTGCACACTTCATAGTGACTACCTCATGACTGTAAAATGACTTCCAGCTGACTTCTTATCGGCCTCTAATGAATCCTTGCAATACTGTAATCACTTTCACGACTGCATGTGTCACTTAACCAGAACAGCTGCACAACTCGGTTGCAACTACAGAATGACTCAAAAATTTGGTCTTCTATGCCAGTATGCCACGCCACGTTAGATTCAAGAGGGGTCTAGTCCAACCAATAACAGACCGCCAAATGTCTTGCCACATAGGATTTTTAAGGGGTTTGTTGCAACTTGGAAATGACTGAAAAATGACTGACCACGTGGCACGTTGGGCGAAAGCACTTTCCACGTCAGTCTTTCTCATCCATTATCCCCCTAGAAAGAAAAAGATGGAAAAAGATGGTGATAAAAAATACATGTAGATCTCAAAAACAAGTACATATTAGCTCAATGACTGACAATTCTACAACTGCGCCAGTCGCAATCATTTCCTAGGCATTTTTTGGATAAATGACTTCTGGCAGTTGTAAAACAGTTATTTATTGCAGTCATTTATACCTCCATTTTCTTGTAGTGGAATGAAAACTCTTATATGTTTATTTTTAGACATAAAGTCATACATATTCTATGAGCCATAAAAAGGTTAGAATTTGTTTGGGAAAAATTTGAAATTTCTATGAATATTTTTCTTAAAATGAAGAAAACTCATATGAAATACAAATTATTCTAAGAAAATCTAAATTTTTAACCATGGATGTATAGTATAAACAGTATATAACATAATATCATGGTATAAACCAAAGTCAATATGCCACTCTAAAATTAGAAAATCAATGAACCTTGGTTATAAGTCCATAGTTCATATTGCTATAAAATATTGAAAAAAATTCCAAATTTTCCAATTTTAATAGAAACTTCTATACACTTAACAAATGTCTTTCCAAAGTCGGACTCAAGTTCAAAATATTTATGTTTATGTCTAAAATTCACATCAAGAGTAAATAGCAAGAAATGGCTAAAATACACTACATTTGAAGGGTGACATGTGCATTAATTATCTTTTTCTTTAGAAAGTCAATAATAACATAATGAGGAACTTCACAATAATATTCACTCAAAATGTAATCAAGCAACTTTAAAAAAAAATTGGATGAAAAAATGGTTTTTTTCAGCTTCCCATTGACATGTAATTTGGAAGGTGGTGTAGTGGCTTTAGCCTTTAGACCCCAACCACAAAGTCCAAGATTCAAACCTCATGGGCACCCCCGCCCACATGTTGTGTTGCCTACGCGGACTTTCCAGTTGGCGGTTAACGGGTCTTTGGTGGCTTGCTTRCCTAGCACATGCCAAGCTGACCTCTAGTAGGTTGATGTGGCATTTGCCACATGGCTAGTGCCCATTGGCTAAGATTTTTTTTTTAATTTTAGAAATTAAGTTACGCTTGACCAAATTAACAAAAACATCAACACTTTTTTGTTGGACACTGTCCAAATCAATACATCCAAATTTACAAAGAATTAGCAAAAAAATCAACACATTTTTGCAAATTTTTTATTGGTTTCATTTGAACACATATTTTCCAGTAGGTTTTGAATCTCTACATTACCTAGTAGTTTGTATGAACATCCCATAAACAAATGTTCAATGGTAGTGTTATTTCACCATTATATGTCAAACTGGTGATTGTGGAAATCATCCCTTTGGATACCATGTGAATTATTATTGGCTTCCAAAAATGCAAAAGCACTTATTGGAAGTCAAACTTCTATCAAAGGCCTCCCCATTTCACAACAAATTTTGGTGGATGTATAATTACACTTATGATGTCATGTGTAGAAGGATTCTTTGTCTTCCATTTGAAAAAACCCAGCTACAAAGTCTTTTAAGAATTAACCCATAAAAGACATCGAGGCCATTTTCTGGTCGATGAATGGAAGAGCATCTTTTTATGTGGGACAAGTGCAACTATTCATTCTCAGAATTGACTAGGGACAAAATGGGAAGATCCTCCACAATAGTTTGACTTCCAATGCTTGCTTTGGGATTTTCTTAAACCAATGATTCTCACTTTATCAAAATTCATGATTTTCACGGTGACCCGCCCGGTGTTTAACCCTTAAAAGATAGACCTATTATTGCGGGGAAAAGGTGGGCTGTGGATTGTGGACTGCCATGTGTGAGACGATGGAAAGTTAGACTGTGCAACACTTAAAAATGACAACACCACATAAAAATGACAACACCACATAAAAATTTGATGATGGGCATAAGGAGACCTAAAAATGACAACACCACCTAAAAATTTGATGATAGGCATAAGGAGACCTGTTTGCATGGGCAAGAATTCCCATGGCTTTGTAATACAATTTACAGCACGTAAAAATGACAATAAATTCAATGACCCTATTTCATGCTTTCCATGTCAAAGCACATCTCTACTTTCACATTTATCCAAAACACGAATGAAAAATACCTTTTCTGCAATTGATTTTTGTCACCCAAAAGACTCAAAACGTCCCTGTTGTCCTTCAAGGGTTAAGGGTTAACCCTTAAACGACGCCGAGGACATTTTTCGTCCGATGAATGGCAAAGAATCTTTCCTTGTAGGACAGAAATGCAATCATTCATCCTCGGTATTAGGGGTGGAAAGGGGAGATCTTCTACATTACTTTGACTTCCAATGAATATATTTAGATTTTTCAAAGGAGATGATGTCACACGGTATCAAAATGCATGATTTCCATGGCCACCGGTCCGTCCTTTAACCCTGGAGCGCCGCAGACGCCATTCCGTGGCATTCTGATGACAACACTGTTGAGAAAAAGAGAGTTCAAAAGTATTTTTTCATCCTCCTTTTCCTTGTTTACCTTTCATATTGGGTTATGAAGAGTATCCAATAGAGTTTGTACTCTTTTCAATGTTTGTCTTCACGGGAATGAGAAGTTATTAAAAAAAACGGATCATAAAATATGCTATTTTAGAGTATTTTGGGAAGTTGTTGCTCCTTGCTCTAAATCTAAAATTTCTTCACAAAAATCATATTTTTTGAGTTTGAGTCCAACTAACAAAATGAAGGTCATCTACTCTAGTTTCTACTCCAATTTGAATTTTGAAAAAATTTCTAATATTGAGTATTTCATTGCAATTTGAACTTTGGGTGTATTTTCAATGTCTATTATTTTCTAATTATAGAATGATACGGAAATTGAGTTTATACCATGATGTTTGTCATTGTAATATACACACATGGTGAAATTTTCAAATTTTTTGAAATAATTTTCTATTTAATATGATTTTTCTTCACTTTTTCTTCAAAAATTCCTAAAAATATCAATTTTCCACAAAAAAATTAGATTTTTTTGTAAAGGAAAGGAAACATGTAATTTCAACTCTGAAAAATAAAAATAAATTTTTTCATACATATCTAGTTGCAAAATGGCAACAAATTGAGTGTTGGGCAATGAGGCTTGGAATCAGTGGTCATAGGTCCATCATTTAGGGGTTAAGGGTTAAAAACACTTCCACTGCTACTCAACCAAATTTGGTTATTTTTCATACATTGTTTATCAGATATAACTCCATCAACCTAACTCTACCATTTTTTATCCATCCAATTACTATTCCCAAGCATATGCTGAAAAAAGGAGGAGGTTTTCGAGAGGTGTTAAACTTCAAATTTTGCTTGTAGTAGTCAAAAATAAGTTACACGGCCATCCTTTACGGGTAAAGAACATTGCTTCCTATAAAAGTGAGCACCAAACAATGTCCTTGCCAAAAAAGTTATTGATCAATTCATTTTACAGCATCTACGAAGCTCATGAGCTTGATATACATCTACACAATCACAATCACAATCACAATCAAACCAGATAGTTGTACCATGAGATGGGTCCAATTCGTTTGAAAATGCTAAAACTATACACCCCTACATCTTGTTTCAAAATTGTTTCATCGACGTATCTACATGCCACTTCAAGGTTCAAGAATGTTGTAGAAATGTTGATGACTGACCAGAGGTGTTAAGTGTTTCCAGCTCATGAATATGATTCTAGAGCGGAGCTTCATTTCGCCCAAGCTACTGAATCTATCTCATCTCGAGCGTTCTTGTAAAGCTCTAGCCGCTTTGCACAAGCTTGTCTTCGTTCCATCAGAGTTGGATCTTCGTCCAACATTTGAGCCAGGCGCTTGCCCTGCCAACCAGTGTCCAAGATGAATCAACATACCATACAGAAAATTGACTGTTAACAAGCCCCCGATCTAAGGAMCAGTGCTCGAATAAATTCKGAATTGCACCAAGTAYCCTAATTCATTGAAACGTGAGTGAACATGACTCAATAGCAAGTTCAGAGTACTACACCAACAATCAGTGGAGGCAAATCGTACCTCGACTTTGCCAATCTGCGTGTAAAACATGTCCAGCAAAGAGCGCTTGGCCTCCCGGACTTGACAATGAGCCACAGCTTTTGGAATAGTGATTCTTAGGACGTCATTAACCATGCCGACATAAGCAGACACATTTGAACCTGCAATGTAAGAAACGAACAAGAAATAGTAAACAACATTTAGCTTCTCTCTTTGTGCAAATCCCGGGCATGAATAGCAAGGCACACCCTGAAAACTGCATGCCAGCACGAGTGGTAAGTGTCACCAACTAATTGCTACAGAATGAAAAGGGGGTCAAGGTCAGATACCTATTCGTCGGTAATGCGCTTCGCTGTAACGCTCTAAAGCCGAAGACGCAGGATTTCCGCCCTTCTCTACTTCTTGAGGGAGTTTCCTGAAAAAGTCAGCAGTCAAATAACTCTGCTCCATTTCCACCAATCTGACGGTCATCTTCTTGCTGTCGTCACGAAACAACTCCAAAGATGATGTTGCAGCTGCTGCAAGTTCTCCTTGCAAAGTTGGGAATCGCTTGAGCTCCTGCAAAAGGCATTATATAAATCATCATTCCCAGACAGTGCCCTCAATACAACCCTAATTGGAGCAGTGATTAGTGTCCTTTTACATCTATTTCTTAGACCAATGTACTTCTGTTACAATGCGTCAGCAACTTTGCAATCATTGTCAGTATAAATCTAACATCTTCGAGGTGAAGAAAGTTTCCAGTATAGGAGACAAGACATCAATGTCTCGACAATTACACTCCATAACAACGAAACGGAAATTCATTTTAGGAATGACGAAGAATTGCGTACTTGAGTTTCACCAACGGATTTACGAACGAGGTCCCTCAGTATAAAGTGTACCTGCACACCATGACAAGCGTGCGCATTCATATCCGCCACTCTCAAATTCTGAATGTGCGTCAAAATTTGAAAATGAATGTCACCACTCTTTCAAACATTCAACCTTGTAGACCTACAACACATTTCTAATACATTTTCAAGACAAATTTTCAGCCTACCGCGTCGACGGATGCCTCAGCAGGACCTCGGAAGAGCTCTAAAGCACTTTCAATAAGTCTCCTATAAGCATTCTCAGGAGCTATCAAGTGTGGTTGATAACCATCTGCCTCTGATACTACTTTCCGGATGTTCTGCATTGATAGCTTTCTGTCCAAGGGAAGCTTCTTTAAAGCGGCAGGTAACTGATTATCAAATACGCCAAATATACGCTCACCACCAGGACGCCTGCATAAAACCATACAAATCTTTGGATCAATACTCAGACCCTTCGACAGACCCTTGAATCTTGAAGCTTAACCTTTACATTTAACACCAACTGACCGGGGCTGATACCCTANCACAATCACAATCACAATCAAACCAGATAGTTGTACCATGAGATGGGTCCAATTCGTTTGAAAATGCTAAAACTATACACCCCTACATCTTGTTTCAAAATTGTTTCATCGACGTATCTACATGCCACTTCAAGGTTCAAGAATGTTGTAGAAATGTTGATGACTGACCAGAGGTGTTAAGTGTTTCCAGCTCATGAATATGATTCTAGAGCGGAGCTTCATTTCGCCCAAGCTACTGAATCTATCTCATCTCGAGCGTTCTTGTAAAGCTCTAGCCGCTTTGCACAAGCTTGTCTTCGTTCCATCAGAGTTGGATCTTCGTCCAACATTTGAGCCAGGCGCTTGCCCTGCCAACCAGTGTCCAAGATGAATCAACATACCATACAGAAAATTGACTGTTAACAAGCCCCCGATCTAAGGACCAGTGCTCGAATAAATTCGGAATTGCACCAAGTATCCTAATTCATTGAAACGTGAGTGAACACGACTCAATAGCAAATTCAGAGTACTACACCAACAATCAGTGGAGGCAAATCGTACCTCGACTTTGCCAATCTGCGTGTAAAACATGTCCAGCAAAGAGCGCTTGGCCTCCCGGACTTGACAATGAGCCACAGCTTTTGGAATAGTGATTCTTAGGACGTCATTAACCATGCCGACATAAGCAGACACATTTGAACCTGCAATGTAAGAAACGAACAAGAAATAGTAAACAACATTTAGCTTCTCTCTTTGTGCAAATCCCGGGCATGAATAGCAAGGCACACCCTGAAAACTGCATGCCAGCACGAGTGGTAAGTGTCACCAACTAATTGCTACAGAATGAAAAGGGGGTCAAGGTCAGATACCTATTCGTCGGTAATGCGCTTCGCTGTAACGCTCTAAAGCCGAAGACGCAGGATTTCCGCCCTTCTCTACTTCTTGAGGGAGTTTCCTGAAAAAGTCAGCAGTCAAATAACTCTGCTCCATTTCCACCAATCTGACGGTCATCTTCTTGCTGTCGTCACGAAACAACTCCAAAGATGATGTTGCAGCTGCTGCAAGTTCTCCTTGCAAAGTTGGGAATCGCTTGAGCTCCTGCAAAAGGCATTATATAAATCATCATTCCCAGACAGTGCCCTCAATACAACCCTAATTGGAGCAGTGATTAGTGTCCTTTTACATCTATTTCTTAGACCAATGTACTTCTGTTACAATGCGTCAGCAACTTTGCAATCATTGTCAGTATAAATCTAACATCTTCGAGGTGAAGAAAGTTTCCAGTATAGGAGACAAGACATCAATGTCTCGACAATTACACTCCATAACAACGAAACGGAAATTCATTTTAGGAATGACGAAGAATTGCGTACTTGAGTTTCACCAACGGATTTACGAACGAGGTCCCTCAGTATAAAGTGTACCTGCACACCATGACAAGCGTGCGCATTCATATCCGCCACTCTCAAATTCTGAATGTGCGTCAAAATTTGAAAATGAATGTCACCACTCTTTCAAACATTCAACCTTGTAGACCTACAACACATTTCTAATACATTTTCAAGACAAATTTTCAGCCTACCGCGTCGACGGATGCCTCAGCAGGACCTCGGAAGAGCTCTAAAGCACTTTCAATAAGTCTCCTATAAGCATTCTCAGGAGCTATCAAGTGTGGTTGATAACCATCTGCCTCTGATACTACTTTCCGGATGTTCTGCATTGATAGCTTTCTGTCCAAGGGAAGCTTCTTTAAAGCGGCAGGTAACTGATTATCAAATACGCCAAATATACGCTCACCACCAGGACGCCTGCATAAAACCATACAAATCTTTGGATCAATACTCAGACCCTTCGACAGACCCTTGAATCTTGAAGCTTAACCTTTACATTTAACACCAACTGACCGGGGCTGATACCCTAAAAACAACCGAGAGCACASATCACTARAGAAAACGGATAAACGAAGGATTGACGTCGCAGATATCGAGACTTACAATCCATCCAGATGTTCTTTGAAGATGTGATCAAATTTTCTGCAAATCTCGAGTATCGTGTACAGCTGAGCCTGCAAGTTAACTTCAATAGTTTAATCCAAACATCGAAGAAATATTGTAARCAACATTCCAATGTTCAGATGAAAATCTCCCTGATGGCCAATCTGTAAAACAACACCAGTGCCATACCCCACTAACAAACAACTTACCCCGGCATCAACAGAAATTGGCCTTCCAAGTTGATTCATTTCACTCTCCAACTCGTCAATATTTTTATTGATATTGGATAGAATGCCTGGAATGCGAGCTTTGATTACCGCTTCCAAATGCTGCAACCAACAATCGGTCAGAAACTCAAAAAACTCAGAAAAAGATATGCCACTGAGCAGATTGATGGCTTCGGAAAGCCTTACTTACATCGAAAAAACAAATGTGATAACAATTCCATGTACGTCATAAAAGTTATAACGACAGAAAAATACTACAAAAACTTGAGCGATACGACTATTTGAGCGATTTGATGCTAGTAGCTGTAATTTTGAAAGCAACAGTACCTTGGATAAAAGCTTCGCAAGGTATTCTGAACCCATCCGACTAGCCAAGTGTCCATAATCTGGACTGCTTTGAAAGTACTCTCTTTCCTTGCGCCTTGCAGCTACTATATCAACATTCCTATTGATATCAGCTTGTGATCTATTGACCACACCAACCCAGGGGTTCACAAGGCGATATGCTTGACCTTCCAAAACCTGCACGTGATGCACAGATGATACCCATAAGTACACTCAAACGCCATATGTACTTTCCATGACAAAGTTTCCATGCCRTMATGATTGTTGTGCAACATTGTCTTACTGACGCATGTATTGTTTTGAACTAGGCAACTATTTTCTTACTGTTGCAAATTTAAAACTTACATCWACCGCATTTGTGCCTCTGTCCATGAGATCTAGCTTTGTCAGAACTCCAAACGTCCTCTCGCCTGTGATAACCATGACACAGTTAGAATGAGAAAATAACCCGATGAATTAACCRTTGGTCACTGGAAACGGCAATAGAAAAATGCTGGTGAGATTAGTGAAATACCTCCAGGATCAACCTCACGYGCAAGCTTTATAGCATCCGATGTTGCAATGTCCTGATTCGCCGGTGATATTGCTAGAATGAGGGAGCTTGGCTGCAGCAAGGGMAAATCAACAACCCTTGTCAAATTCTAGAAAGGACTAAAAGAAAGATAGATAAACCAGAATGATAGACTAAGATTTCTTATAATTAGACAGTTCAAATCACCAGTTGCCACCATCATCGAAAGTCAAATTTCCCACGTTGAAAATGGATTCAAAGAAGATTAAATTAAAGGGGATCCTGACCCACCTTTTCAACGTAAGACTTCACCATGTTGTCAATATCGGCCACAATACTTTCTGGTTGTCCCTCTACACAATGAAAAGTCAATAATGACATCCTCTAACCACCAAACAATTACCCACTGTTGGGTCTTGATTGTCCAGAAATCGAAACAGAATGAGATCTAGACAAAGAAGGAACAAGTAGATCAACATACCAAAGTCGCTAAATTTCTTCCTTGGAAGATGTAAGAACTCTCCATACTCAGGTCCTTCTTCTGTCTTATGCAACTGAAGCACAAGAGGACGCCTTGTAACAATTCCTGGCTCCAAGAAAAAACGACAGCTAAGTGCCATATCTATAGCAATATAATTTGAAATTATTCCACATGAATTTGCGGTAATACATGGTGAACTTCACACTATCTTATGTAACGTACCAGAACCACGGGGTAAAAAGTCTCTCCCAACGATGCTCTCCAATACGGAGGACTTGCCAGAGCTCTGKTTGAATATGCATGACACCACTAGTTATTCAGAACYGACATAAAGGACAAATTTTCTGAMGTGAAATAAAACAGAGCTCMATAACGAGATGTGGAAACAAAGACCCCATGACAACTCCCTAGTCTTTCTAATCTGAAAATCTTCATCGTTCACTTGAGACAAAACAAAAGGAAATCATGAACTACTGCGTCGAACAACGCATAAAAGCATATATGACAGCATTAAGAGGTGATGAAACCTTAGCCATACCTGGCCTCCCACTACGACAACCGTGGGCAAAGATTCCCATAGAGTGGGTAGAGAACTATCTCCTCCATAGTCCCCGAGTGCCGTACAAGCCCTTTGAATTCTATTCACCAATCCTATTAAGCTCTCCATTGCGAGAAATTTCCCTCACGCTTTTCCACTSCCCCAACTGAAAAGCGTATGAAAAACGAGAGGAAGTGGTTAGCCCAAACTTCAAACGATATAGAACGAGAGTCTCCTAAAACACCGAGGCTTATAGAACTTCCAAAACTGTTCAAGACTCTAAAAAGCTGAAAAGAAATACCATTAAACCCGAAGCAATCTACTAGGGTATTCAGTGTTTGGAATRATCTTTCAAGTTCCCATACGAAATTCAATAACCAAATCGCATACCAACCAATTACACACGAGCAATTGCTATAAGTCCTGTCCAAGAGACTCCAACACTTAAAAAACACAGTTCAAAGCCTGTGAGCCGAAAACACAATAGCTTTAACAAACCGACAACCTCCGAAAAAATAGTAAGCTTCAACAACAACAGACCAGCGACTAATTTCACTAGCGGAATAGCTGTGTCAAACGATAATGTCATCTCACGGGTGAGTTACACCGATTACAGCTAAAATTCCCTCACCCCAACCTAGTCAGAGACTGTAAACTTACAAGCGGAGCCAAGTATTGCAAGCAAACGATGAGCTCTTTTCACGTCCACTACCCGTAATTCACACGTACTCAATCTCCCGAAGCAATTGTCCAGAAGTCGAAACTCGAAGGAGAAGAACTGCCAGAAGAAGCAAAGAAGTGCAATTGAGCGCCTGGTCGATTGAAATCAATTTAATTGTGGTTGACCCGAATTGTCCTAAGCATGAGCGGGCGACAAAGGCACACTCACGGTGACCAGTCTCTCAGCGCCTCCCGTCCGCCGGGCCCTCTACTCCAAGGCAGAGTAATATCTCCCTCGCCTCTTCAAGGGCAATCTGCTTCACCACGCAAAAGAGACGGAGCTTGAAAAAAAGCGCTATGGAAGCAATAGGCGAACATACTTATAGCAACAACTCCTTACAATCTTAATCTGCCTTCACAACGCACGAAACTCTGATCCTAATTTCGAAACTCAATGACAAACTATCATAAGAAGCAAAAAGAAGTGCAATTACGCGCCAGGCGCAGTGCAGCAACGGCGAGACAATTAATTTGCGATTGAACCGAGTTGTCCTCACTCCTCTGTCAGCCGAGACAAGAACCACAGATAATAGAAAAATCTCCCTAACTTACCTAATCAAAGACAATCTACGTCACCATGCAAAGAGGCGGAGCTTGAAAAAAAGCGCTATCAATGGCAGCAATGGTCGAACTTACAAAGAGCTACTCCTTACACCTGTCTTAGCAACGCACGAACCTCTGGTCCAAAATTCGAAGGACGAACTAGCAGACGAAGCAAAAAGATGCGCAATTAAGCGATCGTTTGCAGCACCGGCGCTTGAGCTGAGTTGAGCACAAGTGACGTGCAACGAAGGCACGCTGGACGGTAAGCTTCGCGCGTGTCCTCTCGTCTCGTCTCTTCCCCTTCGCCGGGCCCTCCACTCCAACGTACAGTAATATCTCCCTTATGCTTCTAAGACAATCTATTTTACACAAGCAATACGACTGAAAGAGAGCTTGCAAAACAGAGTTAGTAATTGTCGAACTTTCTTACGAGAGCAACTGAATTCCTTACAAATCTTCACTGAACCTGCTCGGTATCAATCAAGAAAACTTTTCACGACCGACCAGCAAGTGGAAATKGTATCGATACTGACTCATGATCTCACTCACCAGCCTTCAATTCTGACACGGCTTTTCAAAAACGAAGCCACTGGCGATTTTTTACTCATAAATACTCTTCTTCATGCAGACGGCGTTGTTAGCACAGAAGCTGACTCGAAGTCTCGAAGTCTCGAAGTCCCGTCTTGAGTCTCGTTTTCGAGACTTGAAGTCTCCCCTTGGAGTCCGGAAGCCTTGAACTCTCGTCTTGAAGTCTATGTTTTGAAGTCTCCCCTTGGAGTCTAGAAGCCTTGAACTCTCGTCTTGAAGCCTATGTTTTGAAGTCTTGAACTCCGGTCATGAAGTCTGGTCTCCAAGTCTTGGGGTCTTGGAAGGAGGGACCCATTGCAGCATTTAGCGGGGTGTTATTGAATGTTACGTGCAGTGGGTCACYTTACCCCTGGTCGGCCAACTCAGCGTATCTACTCTGCCCATGTGGCAAGCACAATGAACGAGTCTCCCGGGTTCCAGCACAGCATGAGTGACTGCCAAGTTTGCTCCGGGATGCAAATACCGCGACAATTCCGAGACCAGTGTCATCTCTGACTCACATATTGGGGAGGAAAAGATTCGGCAGGATGCACATTCGTAGAAGATACTCAAATAGTACACAGCAGTACACAGCAGTACACAGCAGTAGATTGTTTTTCAATGCTATCTAAACTTCGTACCTACTCCTCTGGATTTTGGAATGATGATGAGCAATTCGGATCCAATGGAAATTTGGTTGAGAATTAAAAAAGTACTATGCAACGCAAAGACCTGTCAAAGCCACTTTTCTGGAGTAGTTGAACCTTGTTATATGTAATGTGAATCACCTGCGGTTCTCTGAAATCACACTCTCTGAATCACCCGGGGATCTCTGAATACTCTCTTAACATACCAGCATGGAAAGGAGAAGCCGGTGCATCATCTACATCGAAGCACTAAGATCATGCTTCATATCAGGTAAATCACCACTGAGGCGAGAACAAAAACGATGGTCGGAATCGCTAGCTCAACTTTGTATAAATATTGATTCTAATCGTTGAAATGTACTACCCTAAAAGTGACGAAGAAGCTCACTCCACATGATTATGTAGTTCACCGATGCCCTCGATCTTAATGCGAATRTTGTCCCCCGGCTTGAGATGACGTGGAGGGTTAAAGCCTGATCCAACTCCTGCTCATGGCAAAAGCGATGTCAGTACCCTGTTTGGCAACCTGAATGGTAATGGTTAAAAAAAATCTACGGAGTCTTCGAACTCAAATAATTACATATAAAAAATTAAAAAAAAGAGTTAGCTTTTTCTGCTACACATCCATCGTCACAGAAGAAATATAATATCAATGGTCTCGTTGACAGTTATAAATAATCAGCTAGCAGTTAAAAACCGAAGACCTGCCAATCACAATATTACTTACTTGCTGATGTCGCTTTTGAACTTCCCTGGCAGTCACGTCATTGAGTATGGTGTAGCTGGTTCACAGACACCATATTTTGTTAGGCTGTACAGGTTAATTATCTGAAGGTTTACACACATCAGAGGAAAGCTTCGTATACCAGATAACCTGCAAGTAGAAAAATTTAACACACATGGGAAGCAGGATGACAAAACCCAGAGTTAGAATAGTTGCTAAAATATAAGTTTAATAGCTCATTTTACTAAGAGATTGCCTCTGGGCTACCTCTGGGTTTTGTCTGACTGCATCCCCGTGTAATATTAACGATTACAAATTTCTCACCCAAAAACATGGTCTAAAGCTGCTTCTTTGGATATTCCGCGTCCAGGTTTGCCAATGATCACCGCTAGCTCTGTTACAGAAATCACAAATTTTGGTCATTATAATGAGTAGACAGCTGAAACTGATAATGACAWACGTAGACGTCAAAGACCCTCACCTGCTTCATAATCAACGTGATCTGACCATCCATGAGGGTACTTGATAGCAGCTCCAGGTCCAACAACAGATTGGGAGGCCTTTGTAAACACTATGGGGTACTGCCACGCCAGAATCCAACGTCTAAAATCAGGCGCCCATAAGACACGGTACCGCTAGCGGCATGTAAAAGAATTCAACACTGGCCTAATCAAAGGATATACACAGCATAAGCTTTTCTGCAAGGTGGTCAAGCAATTCTCGATGCGCTGCTATCAGGAATCAAAGTGTGATTTCCATATCTGACAATTAAGGGCCCTTGGTGCCCAACAAAGGGAGAAAATTGCGAAATTAGAATCACCCGGCCAAGTTGCGGCGGGGTAGCACGTATATCCACCATCACCGTGTCTATGAAAAAACATTCCTAYAACAGATGTTAAAATTAGTCTCCTAAACAGAAAGCATTATCTGGCAGAAGATACATCCCACCGWTGACATGAGAGAGAAGCAAGGCCACAGCCTCAAGATGGATATAAATAACCTTAGGGGCTTCTGGTTGTGTTATGCCAGGAGCAGTTTTCCAAGTGTCCACTTCCTTCACGTGATCCAAATAATTTTTACCAATGCACATGATAGTGCCCGTTGGTCTTGGTATAGGGGCTTGTAGCAAAACATCACTCAAATTGATTTCCTCTCCTTYCACACGTATACTGCCATCACAGTGTGTAGCTGCAGTCAGTTCCTGTGCAAACCCTAACCATATATTGTCTCTTCACTTGGCACTGCAAGAAAAGAGATTCATGCACACGAACCGCAGGAGTCCAGGATTGATGCATGCAACTCTGAAGCGTCTGGTTACAGTCTTAATATTTAGTACCCTCAGAATAGTGCGTCAGGAGGCAGGCGAAGGAATACAAGAGAAGAAACTTTTGTCCAATCTACATACCTGCCCTTGAGAAGGTCCCAATTCCTAATAACAGCATTCATGTCATTTACTTCAACGGGAGTGCATCCTGATTGAAATTTCACAATGTCCTGCAAAGGCCTGCTCAAAGTCAATTAGGTCGAGACATTCTGATCTTCGCGTGGTAGAATGTCTAATCCAATGCTTAAACCATGAAAGGAGGAAGCTTAATACGGGCACGCGTTACTACACATAAAGCTACCCTCACCTCATTGGCCCACGGGAAGCCGCTTTAAACCGTCCACTACCGAATGTTAGTATTTTGAGTGTTGCAAGAAGAACATCCATAAATCTCAAGCATTGAAACTTACCAAATAGAGTTTCCACGAACAATTCCCACCCTATCTTCAACTTTGCTTGTTCGAAATGTGGCCARCTTGAAGCCGTGATCTGCATCAAGCACCCAGAACTATCTATAAGTATAAACCTCTTTCGACAAACTATAGAATTCCAATAAACTGCTGCATTGCACCATCTCGATAGGAAAGAATATGACAATCATTCTATTACGCATATTACAAGGAGGGGTTTGAGTATGCCAAGATGAGGCCAGAAAAGTTGGAAGACAGTGAGCTAAGCTGAGGCCGAAAGAAAATGGAGAATTTCTACCAGGATTTTCAATTAGAGATGCCACGAATGCAGATGACTGTATTCTCCTCCGAGGCATTCGCAGGGAGGACAAGCCTATATAACCGATGCTAGAACGAAAATGATGCCTTACTTTCACCGCAGAAGTGAAATATGGACAGGCACTCATACTGCTGGCCATAGCGACTAAGCTTCTTTGCATGGAAAATGCCTCACGTAGATGCAAGGGGTAGAAAGCCCTACAGGGCACACAGAGGAAGAGAAGAGGTACGCGTTAAGTACGATCCGCGGAGAAACAGAGTAAGGAAACGACAAGGAGGGCATGAATGGAAGTGCTGAACAAAACAACCTAGCTGCAAAGTCCTCAAGCAGATGATGTCCTGCAGAATGTACTTATGACAAGAGCATCAAGCAGGTGTTAGCATGATATAATTYGTCACACCAATCATCTAATGAACTTGAGCACGACGATGGTTCCGTCTAGGGAAACAGTCATCGCCAAGCCAAGAAATGAAGGTCAGAGTTCCAAATACCGGAGGACCTTAAATCCGACGAAAATCATGATTCAAACTATCAGACACACTTTTCAAAAATAAGAGAGTCGCGACGAATTCAGAAGCCTAAATTTCTCCTACAAGGAAGCTTATTCCCAAACAGGGAGTTAGCACACGCACAAACTCGGCACAATAATTCGATTTAACAAGCAACCTTCTAATCTGAGTACTGGCATCCATCGAGCATCTCGCAAGTAAAATTAGTACGACCTCCTTCATTGAACCCGCATCGCGGAGACAGACAAAAATTACTGATCGAAATCAAACAGAAAAAGCAAGCTAAATTGAACTGATTCTCCACCCTAATCTTCTCAATAGACTCCACAATCTTAACCCTGACATTGACAACGACCTACTTTAGCAAATTTGCGAAATGGATACCTTAACACGGAAATATTCGGTCACCATACGATTAACGGAATCTAAAACAAGCACAAAAACCAAACAGCACAAAACTAAGCACAAAACGCAGTCAACAAGATCAACGAAAGCATACCGAAGGTGGCCAAAAGAAACTACGACAGAAAAGTAATGCACTACAACATTAAGCAACATTGTCGTCCATCATCTTCAGAAAGAGCATTTAATTCGCAAGAGAAWTCAATGTAATGCCTTCAAAATTGAACCTCGCCGCGTCTTACAAAAATTAGTGATCGAACAAGGGCATGAATCTACCGTACTCCAGCGATTAAGCAAGAGGATTGAATTCTACCTCAGTCACAGAGTATGCACAAAATCTGAGAAGCGAAGCAAGAGACGAAATGAATTAAGTTAACTTTTGTTAGCGATTACAAAGTGGAGTGACGCAAAACGTGCAATTCATGATCTGCGCAATTATGAGTACCAGAMGAATCTGTCAGCGAACCCGGCTGAGTTCCCGCCATTGTCAGAATCCTGCGCTTCGCGATCCGACGACAGTCGTTTGTATCTGTTGTTTCTCTCTCTCTCCCAAAGGCTGATTGCTTGTCTGCAAGACGGACAAACCCTGAACTTTTCATCAACTAAAATTCTTGTAGTCAGTTTTAACCCCTAAATGCCCAAGGTCTTTTTTGAACTTCTAGGAATTTGCTCTACATTGAACAAAAAGCCAACATTTTGATAAGATGAATCAATTTTTTTTAAATGTAACCGTACAAATTCTATTTAGACATGGTAAAGATCTCTAAGGAAAAGAAAACACAACAATATCAAAACAAAATAAAAATAACAATATCACTTATGGATTGAAAGATTATAATGTTTAATCATGAGGGTGTTAAGATTGCAAAAGTGAGTTGAAGTCTTTCAATCTTCATTTCACATGTCAAATCTTAAAAGTTGGTCACCAAAAAAATATAAGGTTAAAGGGCCTAACTCCAATCAATTTATGGCTTCTCGAAATCTACTCTAATTTTTTTCTTAAATGAATCTCTAATGTGGTTTTTCTTCAAGCTCTAGTGTATTTGAGGCTCATTTTCAAGCTCCCTCAGCACTTCAATCTTGCAATTGTCAAGATTGCAATGGACACCTTGCACCCAATCTTGAATTGAAAAACCACAATCAATCATTTTAAAAATCAAATTTTGATGCCCTAAGACTAGACTTCAAAAAAGAGTTTTCAAATATAAAAACTACCAAAAATAAAAACTTAGTTAGGTTTCATTTAACTTCAAAGTTTTGCAAACACCAAATTTTGGTGCCTCAAGCAATTTGAKGTTAGAAGGCCTATTGGGGCTAGAGTCCTTTTTATGGCACCATAGGGCCAAATTGCATCATTTCAAAATGAATGTCTATTTTTTGTTGGGTAAAAGTAATCTTTTTTTACCAATTTTTTAAATTTCTATTATAAATGTGGATGAAGTAGCCAAATTTGGATGAAAGAGCACATGAATACGATTGGAAAGTGTGTGATTTGTTCAAAAGATGGATGAATGTAKAAATTCAATGCTTCACCRAGTGATCACCATCTTAACAMTTTTTTTAAAAGTAAAAAAAACGTTGGACSTGGTTGCTAAAATTCTAKTGTCTTYTAAAAAATAGTCACTTTTTAGAGATTCCATGTGATTAGTCAAATCAATTTGCAAATGAATGGAAAAGTGCCTAAAACCACTCAACTTGAGTTACTCATTAGTTTTGAAAATAATTAATTATATTTTGATACAAGTATAATTCAATATGTTCTAAATGTGAATATGAATCCAAGAACAGGGTTTAGGATACATCATGGAGTTGAGTTTTAAAAATTTATTGTATATCGATACAAATTCAAAAGCCATTACAATTCCTTTAATTTTTGAAAATTTATGATTTTCAATTATCAATAGTGTTAAGTAAAGTTTCATTTGTTGATTTTGCATTGGCATATAGGGAATTTCTAAATAAGTGGATGGTAATATTTTCCAAGTAGTTGCCAATCTCATGATATACAAACCCATTACCTCCTAGTCAAAGCTCCACAACATCTTCTACTCATTAAATTGCTTAGTATTAGTTGACTCTCTAGGCCTAAAACAAGATGGCCACATTGACAAAAAGTATCCTCTCCAAATTGTTCTTCATGGGGGGAATTCATTTCCCAAGCTCTTCCTCCATGTTATAAGAGGAAGATCATTTTGGAACAACAAAATAAGGCCAATAAGAAGATCACTTTGGAATGGAGGGAATACTATATAAACATTTACATAATTTTCTTATACCTTTTTTGGTGTAGCCCCTATTGAATTATATGTGGAGCTATCAATKCTCATTTACAAAAATTGCAATGAATTCTTTCAATACAAAAAAGAATGTGAACAAATAAACARTGTCTCTTCAAATTCAATTTATTTTTAGAATCATCCATTTACAATAAATTTCTTAGAAAAATCAAACTTGAAGATATCTAATCTCTAAATACTTTAATTTTGAATTCCTTTGCATTTTGAATCCAAAATACACATAAAATATTCATCCTTTGGTCAACATTTTCCTTCAACGGACAAAATCTTGGAAAAGCAATTGATAGTGACTTATTGTACCTTCATTTAGAATACARTCACCTTCATTTACAACATATACTAATTAGTTTCAAGATAGCTTGTGCATGCATACTATAATTTCAAATTTTTAGCAAGATTTTGGATCCAAATGTTAATATTTTTAGAATGGTCTAGTCAAAAGTCAATACTCAATACTTGACCAAAACCTCAAAAAATATGATTTGGTTGCAAATAATTTTAAAAGTCTCCTCTATAAGTACAAGCACAAGTGAAAGACAAGTGCCCCCTTTGCCAACATATGACTTACTTACATTTTTTAACCAAATTATGTGAATCACTGACAAAAAATTGGCATAAGAAAAAGAGAGTTTTCTTGAAGCACCACTTTGGAGGCATCATTGTTATCCCACATTCACTAATTTGCGTGAACAATGCATGGCTGTTTGCAATGATGGATCATTGCTAATCACACAACCAAAAACCTATTGCCTGTCATAATATGGCAATATATCTATGTGTTGACATAAAGGATGTTTTCAATTGTATCACAAAAATATCCTTTGACTACACAACAAAATGTGAGTCTATTTTTCATAGTCTATTTTTCATAGTCTATGTTGATTTGAAATGTTTTTATGTTTATTTTTGTTTGAATTTTCAATTTGCTTTCAAACATGTCAATGTACCTTATATTAAGGGGAAATATCATCAATGTGTGAAAGAGGATTTGATGTCATTTATGCATGAACATAGTCTTATATGATATTTTTTAAAGGTAAAGGGATAACATTTTTTGTCATGGCATTTGTGAAGCAAGGTCAAGAGAAGCAAATGGAATCCCATACTAACTAATGTGATGGTGACAATTCCAAAGAAGGGAACACGACATGAACAAAACTTGGGAACCTCGTGCCCGAGGCCTTATTAGCATTCTATTAAACGTGGCAATTAGAGGATTTTTATTTTTTTCTAATTTTTATTGGTATTTTYTAGGGATAAATAAATCTTCCAATCCACCATTGGGATCTTTGTTTGGATAAAGTGTGACTAAAAAAGTGTTTGCAAAAATGTGTAGTGTAATTTGAATTCTAAAGATGTCTTTTGGTATTGCAACATTTTACTGGAGGTGTTTCACATGTTTTTTATATCTGAAAATTGGTGGAGATATGCCTCACATGTATTTCTATACGTTGAAATTAGAAATTCAAAACCCACAGTGCAAAAAAACATTCGCAAACAACAGTGAAAGGCATCTGAAATTCTTGGATAGTATTCAACAAAAAAAAAAAAAACTCTTTCATCTTGAATGTCAACGTCTTTCAATCTCTACGGTCAAACATCACAAAAAATTTAGCACATGGTCTAACACAAATGTAGTACAAGATTCTACAGTCATAATCTCAGAAACTTAATTTATTTTTGGTGTTTTAAGTCCAACGTAGCAGAAATGGCAGTTTAGAGTGTTTTTTGATGAAAAAAGTGCCTTGGGAGTTTGTGGGTTGAAAGGGAACCTAGTGAAGCATCAATGATCTGCCACGAGATATCAGAGATCAATGGTAGAATCTATCTGGCTCGAATACTGGAACCCTAAACCAGGTCGGAGAATTTTTTCTCTGAAATGGCTAAAAACTTCACCTAGAAATACATTTGAAAAACAACTGCAACCAAGTTCTACCAGAAATGTCACGCAATTTATGTCACCTGGGCTGCGCACAGGTCCAAACACTTTTTCATTGCATGTGTAATGTCAAARACAAGAGGAACCATTGTAACAGTTTCGATTGAACTGCAGCTTCATCCCGTAAACCTTCAGTACATGAGTTTGCAGGAGAAKGTTGCTGAACCTTTCGAAATTAATCACTTCTGTAAGGCTGTCCATCTGTTCTACCAAAAGCCTGCTGAGCAGAATCTACAAGATTGAGTGTTGCAGACAGGATACTAGACTAGACCCTCTTCTGCTAGGCAGGGCTTTAGATGTTCCCAAGGAAGTTCACAATTAGTGCTGGTCATTCAAGAATAAATTTAGTTTTGAGAATCATTACCAGTTTCATGTCCAAGAGGCATGGCCACCACCTAGAGGTATCCGAGGGCGGACGACAGCAGAAACCGACACCCAAGGGCAGCGGTGGAAACCAAGAGTCTGCGAAAAACACGTTTCCTTRGTCAGAATTCCTGCAAAACTTCTCATCTGTAAAGAAAGCATYCCTATCCCACCCTCACAAAATTCTTTAGTAGTAGCTTGGCAACTTATGAGAAGAGTTCCAACTAAGAGTCCATGCCTCGTAACAGCAAATCAAAGTAAAGCTCTCACATTCTCTCACAAGTCAAGAAAAATGGTGTTCAAATTGATGTTCAAATGGAGCTCAAGTAACAAAACAAGGAGCCAGGGATATTATTTTCATGCYAATTCAGAGAGTGCTCAACAAGGGTTCTTTAGAATGATATGCTATGCTGCACCAGGAAATGAGAAGAAAGAAGTTCTGTACCGGAATTGCTAGTAGTAAGCCTTCAGCATTCACAAGTACGGGTAGTCCTCGTCTCACAGRTTTCGGGATRCACCGGAGAATCGCCAGRACTCGCTGAGCCTTGGAAGTCACATAACCRCCACAATACGTCGGGTCGACTTTCGGATTCTTGATGTTGCGAGGTTTGGGTTTTTGACTGGTATCTCTTTTATAGGGAGACTTGGTCAACTCCAGCTGCAYTTGCCGACTTTTCTCTTCATTYGCACCATACAAATCACTCTCGAGTCGATAGACACACCAGCTCTTAACCTTGTCATTACTCTTGGATTTGAAATCCGTCTTCAGAACGCGAGTGAGATGGTCAAAATCGGTCTCCTGGTAGTGACGGACCCATGCACCTGGTTTGTCCCTCAAAAGACAGCATCTACCTCTTTGATCGCCGCTCAAAGTCATACATTGTATTTCGTTCGACTTGGCAGGCATTACTTTAGGGCCCCAGGAAACTAAATACCTATTCATAAAGTAGCAAGTATGTGCTAACGGAAGCATTTGCCTACGATTATCTAATCCATATAAAACCTCCTTGCGTCTTGGTTCGCTTTTTTTACACTCTAMTATGGTTTTACTCATAGTYTCAGCAATCTCGTTTTTTAATGAGTTCAATAGAGTAGCGACCTCCTCCGAGACTAGTCCAAGCTTTCTCCCTTGGTCCAACACATTGGGTGCTCCACTACTGGCATCGAGAATGGGTTGCTCCCCCCCTTCATAACGTACCTCTTCAGGATTCCGTAAATGAGGACCTCTTGAATCCACTTTTGTAGATGGCGCAACCGAACTTGATTCCCACGACATCAAATCCGATCCCAAMGCAGGTGCTGGAGACTCGGGAGACAAGCACACCATGAGCTTGGAACCCTTAGAGCCTGGGGCAGGCGATACATGGCAACCAGCTAAAGTGAAGGCTTCCTGCACATCACGGCASTCTGTGAGCCCCAAAGATCATGGGGTGCGGAATATCACACCAAAATAAGAATACATATAGCATCAATGACAGATATGAGCGACAAACAAAAGTTACGCGGTGAATCCCCATTAAAATGGAAAATAATGGAAAACTCAAGTTAAAGTTGTATAATAGTTTCCCAGTTCGCAGTTAAGTGCCAGGTTATTTAAGATGGAGTGTACCTTGAAAGGGAGCTGACTGATTTTGTCCATCAATATCTTCAGTGCTTTTCCACGAGGTGGCTTCTCCCTCTGCSCTACAAACTGAAGCCCTTACCCAAGAAGACAGCAAGCATGTCAGCAYGTCAACCATGCTGTTTGAGGGCACSTCGTATCAACCAAAATTGCAACTACTAAATACGAAAGCAGAAGATTCCCAGTAATGTGCACCCCGACTAAGAAGTTTATCCAGGTTTGTTACCAGCTACTCTGAACAACATAAGATTAATAAAAGCTCGCCTGCAGTACGGCCACCAAGGCTCTGCCAAGAACTGCATCGCTTGCATTACTGGATGCAAGGAGGTTCACATCAATCGCAACATACGCCAAATCCTGGGCACACAAAGTATTAGGTTAGGACCAGAGATGGACCTTAATYTGCCACTACAGCCGGTTTTATATGCCAGTATTCGAGAATAAATTATATCAACGCAATACAATATTACCGACCACTACGCTTGAAATTTTGAAAACCGGGTAGCTTGGAAGCAACAGAAAAGGAGTCAGGTCTTCACTTTAGAGACCGTAACAGTCTTCGCCAAYAGTTCGTCTCTGGCTTTGTCAAGGACTGCCCGTGTTTGCCTACAAGCAGCTATCAAGTGATGAATTTGCCGCCTACAATCGTCTGCAAGCAACAGAAATGACAAGGAGAGTAACGAGAGTTGTCTCTGAGGCGAGATAACGTAGTTGAAAATGACGACATGCAAAGCAAACCCAGCCAAACAAGAAGTTAACTTCAAAAACTCTGTAACAAAGTCTCCAACTCACCATAAAGAGGATCTGAAAGAACTTGGCGGATGCGATTACGAGCAAATGTGAGATTTGAATTGGTAGGATCTTCAACCCACTCTTGTCCTGCATCCCTACATACCTGATCATATTTGCAAAGATAAGAGCACGTTTTACTTAAAACAGTAAAGTCTCAAGGCATAAGCCCACACTTCGATACATGTAAACACTCTTCATCCGAGAATACACAACACTGACGGGGTTGAAAAGCTGGAGCTTCTGATCTGAAGGAAAACATTCGAAGAAAGACAGGGAGCCAGAGAACGGTAGATAATTATGCACTCAGAAACGGAAAATAAGATTACTGACATAAAAGATAGTTTCTCCAAGCTCCAGCACGGCAAGGCATAAAGGAAATGACGTTCTAATCAKGCTTGAACTCAGCGCAKTCGAGATTATRTCCCATGCCATTGCAAAAACTGGTGAGGATGATGGGACATACTGCGTATAAGTCTTGCTTAGAAAAATGAAGCAAAGGTCTCACTAATAACAACCCGGTGTGATTTGTCGACGTCGGCCGCCGGGAGTAAAAGTGAGAAACAAAGGCCATTCCCGCTAAGCCAATAATGCCACTGCTGCGTGCCAACCTCATCATGAAGAGCTCCGCCTGATGAAGATTGCCAACCACAAAAATGTCAGGGTGGTGGTTCACAAAGCTGCCGGATCTCCTCAGAAGGACTAGGTAATKGATCCTTGACAAAGAACTCGAAATCGCCCAAAATTCCTCATTCATAGTAACCTCGTCAAGTAGCACCACTCCACGCTCCCAGAAAATGAGAAGGCACAAAGACGACGAGGGCAATAAACCTGATCATCGCCTTGATGGCCWGTAAGTAAATTGACGATGCCATGCTTCCAGCATGTCTGTTCCATAAGAGAATACCTGCAGCAGACACTAAATGAAGGTTGGATACAAACACCTAATACATGGTAACGCATTTCTCCTAAGAAGGAATGAACTCTCCCTTCGCAAAAAGCGGCAGGAACACGATACCATCACAAAAGTTATGAGGAACCTTGCGTTACGAGCTGCCTCTTGAAGGTGTCCAGAATCAGGCCGTCCGTCTAACCATTCACACTTGAGCACATGACACTCCATGCCTGCATCAATGCATGCACAAACTTCGTTACCCATTGCTTAATCGAGATCTAACTCACCCATCACCGCACGTAAAAAGACTACTTCTAAGCCATCAAATAAAACACCCTAAACCCTAAACCCTGAAACCCAGTTGCTAAATTTTCTTGAAACAGAGCTAAATTTTCTCATTCAGGGAAAAGCGTAGTTGGTAAGAGTTATAATGATGTCGGTGAAATCTCAATGGCCGGGCTGCAAACTGACCAAGATTTGAAACCCAACTTTGCACTTGCAAAGCCTCTGCAGCACTATCCGGACGCAGTCCATGATCGACCACAATGCCAATCGGCCTCTCGGCATAAATCCCGGATTCGCGAAATCCTTGCCACCATTGCTTTGCCAGTAAACACAGCGCCATGCTGTCTGGACCTCCGGACACAGCAATTGCTGCACTCCAACAGTCAACTCAGACACACGCCATTGCAAGCTAAACTCTGTGTGTTGCCACACAACTCGTGATTTCACTTTCACAAGGTAAGGTACCTAACTAAGACACGTATTTAAATACAGCACCCTAAAATCTCGCACGATGAGCACAAATTGATTTTCAGAATGTGAACCACCTAAAAGTGAGATCTTGAGTCAGGTTCAGGTCATCTACCGATAAAACTTTGAATCTTTATAATTTTTGCATACAGCATCCAAATAAATAACGCGTTCTTTAAAGCACTGGTAACCTCTTTGATTTGACACCAAGATTTTATTACGAAAATTTGACCAATAATATAAACTATGCCCACTGTTGCTTTCAGGTGTAGTTACCTTACCATTGTTCCAAAACAATTCAAACATTTGAATATTCAAGTGCATGCATTGTCCAAAACTTACCAATGCGATCTTGAGGTTGGATTCCAGCAGMAGCCATTCGACTGGCAAAGACGGCGTGGACATCCAATGGCCGAGGAGCTGATCGCAGCACCGTTTCGTCCTCCCGTGACGGAAGCACCATTGTTCCGTGCTTGGACTCTTGATTGCTGAGGGCTAATAACAGAGCAATGTACGCATCCACTAAGGAATATCGGCCCCYCTCATACCCTACTTTTCCCACACGGCACTTCTGAAAATATGGCAATGAATGCCCTGCAAGTGACTGATAATTCTCAGCTGCAAACTGCGAATGCACAAACGTCGACAGAGATCAAGGTCACCTGGTTGATTCCTGCGCGGACAATCCCGAATAATTGTGCAGAATGAGATTTACCTGCACAAACTACGAAGCTCTCGAACGAGAATGCGCTTGCGTCAGTAGCTGCACCTCTTTCAATGAATCCTGCATGCTCGATCGCTACCAAACTCCAAATACTAAGTAAGCCCCAAGTCTTCTGGATTTTAGAAAATGAGCAGGAATTCCAACGCTTTTCTAACTAAAGAAAAAGGCGCTAGAGAGAAATGACACCAGCAACAAGAGCAGAACATCCAACACGAATCCACTCGTGTCAGTAGCTCCACCTCTTTCAATTCTGCGTGCTCGATTGCTAAGAAAAAAACTCCGAACCCTAAGCCCCAAGTCTTCTGTATTGTAGAAAATGAGCAGGAATTCTCATAGTTTTCAATGAAGAAACTAAAACAAGAGATTCTACAGAGGAATGACAACGCCGACAAGAACAGAGCAGCGCGGCGAGCTAGGATCACGAGAGAGGACAAAAGGAACGTGAAAAAAATTCTCGGGACTGATGCAGAAAACCCAAATGCGGCCAGGCAGCTTCAATTACAAGGTGCTCGCATTTCTGCACCACCCGCCCGGTACTCTGTAACGGCGAATCGAAGGCGGAAACGGCAGGCAGGGTGAAAGCGAGAAGCGGAGCTGTGAGAGTTTCGCACGCTAAACCTTCTTCACGTCCACGTCCATTCCCTAACTGATTGTGTATCAATGAGGCAGGGGTCCCTTTTACATCCTTGAAAAGGGGATTTCTACACTCAATAAAATTGTCTTAAATGGCTCCTCAGTCAAGCTCAATTCTTGAATTACTTGAAAGCTTTTTCCAATTATTCAGCAAAACATGGAGAAGACCATTGCCTRGTTATAGAATTTTATGTCTTTCATCTTCAAAAGAGAAGAATCAGTCTTTAGAGACTTAGGTAGGAGGTCCATAAAATGAAGCATCAAAGGGCTTGGAACTACATATTGGAGAGCTGAAACATCTTAAATACATTTCAGTAAATTTTCCTTGAAAACAAAGTGGAATTGACATCTAACCCAAGTCATTTCATATGTTTTGGAGCTTTGTGGAATTATTTAGAAAATATTGAAGTTGAAATGGCATAGCGCTCTAAAATAGAGCACAACTTCCAAAATTGTACACTTTTGTACATTGGTGAAGGCTATGAAAGAGCAACATGTACAAGTAGTGTACATTTTAGGAGGTGCTCCATCTTAGAACTTGAGCACTTTTAAAACCTCCTACCTTATGCAATGTGCAATCTAAGAAGGAAGTGCCACTTCCTCATTCTTTGGAGATTGAGAATGGGGAGGAAAAGGTGTGTTAATCCCTAATGAAAGTGCAAGCTTGAAAGTATAAAATTCTTTAACCCTTAAATGTTGGTGGGGATTGTATATACAGTCTTGTATTTTACTCTTAGAATATGAAGTATGTTCTAATATATGGGAAGACATATACTAATGGATTGAAATTTCATCAATTAATGTTTTTTCATTTTGGGGTCCTTATCATGTTCAAATACGGCAATGTCCGTGTACATTACATGGCCATTTTGCAACTTCTCAAACATGTAGGAGATGCAATAATAATCTAAATTGAAAGTGTCATGTGTCATTGACTGAGCATTAAAACAAACTTTTGTAATTGGTGTATATATCAATTCATGCACCTTATAAGTTGAATGTATAAAAAAAAGCATGTAGAAAAATTAGACTTCTCAAACCTCTAAGTACGTTTTAAACCTAGAGGAGGACAAAACATGTGCCAATGCTACATAAGTTACTAGGGCATCACCCCCCTAACATGGCCAAATCAACACAACAAAATTCAAATAATGTAGAAAGATTTACTTAATCCTAAAAGAAGGGAACCTTATCACCAATGTAGTCAATAAAAAATTACTCGTATTAAATTTTTGGATGAACAGGTTCATTTTTTATATCTACAAATTCTTTGAAAATTGTTCATTGAATCCTCAACATCCTTTGTGGGTTAAAGCCAATGTGCATAGATAGAGTCAAAATTCAAAATAGAGATTACTTTCTATTTGTAGACTGTAAATGAAAATTTTTAATATAAAAAATAAAAATAAAAATTTGAGAGAATATTTGTAACCGTAGTGTATTTTTGAAAAGAACACTTGCAAAATTTGAAGGTCACTATTTGAATGCCTTGAGCTCCCTCTTTCCAAGCAGCCCAACATAGACGTCAATATATAACTACCAGAATTTTGACTTGTACAAAGGTTGATTTGCAGAGAGCGAATAACCTGTACGCTGCAGCTGAGCCTTCAATGCATTGGGCGTATCATGTGTGAAAAGCCAAGAGATCATAATTCCCCGATCTCTAAATCCATCAAGCACGCTCAGAAAAGATACGACTTGGTTGGTATCCTCTGACCAAGGTATCAGTTCAGCATCAAGGACAACCAGTAATTTAAAATTTTACATTTTCCACTTCTCTAGATTTTCCGATAAAACCAAACTCATATCATCGTCAAGTATTTCCTTATAATCACGAGATGTAGTCCGTCGGCCAGCCTTTCTGGAGTTTGCTATGAGAGCAACAAATTCGGAACATTCAGTGCCGTTTTCCAAACTGTCTTTTTGATGATCATCCAAAAGCTCTTGAAGAACTTGGATTGTTTCGTCCCACTCAAATGCTTCATACACATGAAGGCCTCTGTACATCATCCACTGTGCGAGAGTACTTCTTCCCACATCTCCTTTCATTGCAACGAGTACCTGCCACACAAAACATACACTGATTCATATAAGGCCTTCAGATGACTTACATAACTTCCAATTTTCAGCCAACTACTCCA
The DNA here is from genome assembly GCA_006891605.1 of Pleurozium schreberi. Classification (NCBI taxonomy): domain Eukaryota; kingdom Viridiplantae; phylum Streptophyta; class Bryopsida; order Hypnales; family Hylocomiaceae; genus Pleurozium; species Pleurozium schreberi. The sequence goes on along the minus strand of VACF01001892.1, from coordinate 120,092 downwards.
CTCTGGTTTGACACTGACTCGAAACCTGAGACACAAAATCAAATGAGAACTATTTAGTCAATCGACTTGTTGCCAAGCTTGAAACTGCAAGCTGCGTGAATGGTAGTCTGAAGCTGCAAATGTTTTGGCTTCACTGACAAACATTCTCCAAAGAGATCTCAACAGAAACCACATGCTCTAGCTATATACAGAGTACATCTTCTTGAAGTGAGAAAAACTCACTTCTTCAATGCCAAATCACCAATTGAGCAGGAATCTGCAAGTTGCCTATTGACTCGGGGTAGACCTCCATATTCAACGACAAAACCCTCAGCAACTTCTACCCTTAACTTCTTATCCTCTCTATCCGGCCGATGATCTCTAGTGAGCTTTAGTGTAGATGAATTACCCTCACAAGCACCAACAATGGCATTCCTCCAACTCTTTCTCTTCAACCTTTGTTCTAAAATCACTCTTCTTCTAGTATCAAACAAATCACCTCATAATTCCACCAAGCTAGACGACATGATATGTCCATACAGCATACATTTTTTAGGCAGAGAAAAGCCATCCCCCCTACTTTAGGAAAATATGTTATAGATTCAAGTTGTGCATGAAAGAAGGCAACCGCTAAGAACTAGATGATTTATGAAAGGGATGAATTTATCAAAACTGAAATCTGCAGGGATGGATCATGCTTATAGAATCATAAAGATGAATTCCAACAGATGAATTCTAGAGAACTGCAATAAAACCAATTGTACTTGTTGTAGCATCTGGAGGTGATGAACAAGCAGTAGTAGAACATAGAAGAGCCTTGGAGTCACCAAGACTAGAGACTAGTAAATGGTCGTCTACATGAAGAACAATACAAGACAACCTGCCCACCTGCAATCCTCTCTCCTTCGCTTCCTAACCAAATTTCAAAATAACCAGAAATCACATTAAAAAGCTATCAATCTGAGAGGCGCACCAATATTAAACAAAGAAACCACAAGTTTTTGAGGGAAACTGAGTCTACAACTTACAATTGAAAAACAAATGCCTTGCTAACAGTGGTGTGCAGGTATGTGTCTAAGCTATTCCCATAATATTGCAGTGATCGTTGTCGCATATTTTGAAATTATTGTCATTCTTACTATTTATCTACAGAAAGGAAAAAAGAACAATTCAAATTGAACTGGCAAGTTTAGAATTCAAAAGTAGTAATCACTTAAAAATAACAAATGATTAATAAATAATTTAGCATGATTGAATACTAGAAATAAAAAATTGACAACAGATCTTGTGTAATCTGTGATTGCCTTTTGACTTCTCCTATTGTTTGCATGCACAGAATAACACTTTGAATCTGGCTTCCGGGCCTAATTCATGAGCCAATTTACAATCACTTACAAAAAGTCCATACTTGCAATACATTTTCAGCGCATTCAATGCAGAATTCAAACAATTAGAGTCTAAAAGAGTATCCCACATACTCAAAACTTGAAAAGGTCAAAAACCATAGATAAAAGAAACCAAACTAAGATGATAGCCAATAGTAATAAAATTGAACTCCAAAAGATGGAATTGAAAATCCTAGCTTATAAAAAAAATTGAGAAGATAGTTGGTAATGCTCATATTGAGACCCAAAAGGTCGAAAAGCCTAATTGAAGAAAACAAAACTAAGACAAGAGAGCTTCAACAAAATCACAAACAAAGTCAAAAACCTAAGAAGACCTCAAACTCACAGCCTCACTAAAGTTATACGCAAGACATTGCCAACTAGCTGTTGTCTAACTTATGAAAGTGTCTGTGCTAAAGGTCATTTGAGAGCACATCAACACATGAGTAATGTTACAATCAAATCAAGGACTACTAAAAAAGATGTCAAGCACTGCTTGTCTTATTAGCTTAGTTTAGGTATTTCTATCAACATTTTTCTCTTGGGCTMGTTGAACTATACCAGATAAACACTCATTCCCTCTCATTCCGTCTCCCATGCTCACATACATCATCTCTTTAACACCACCAAGACAACCACTAAATAGAATAGTGCTTCACTTTGTTTCCACGACAATTGCACTTTGACCAAAAGTATTAGTCGGAAAATCAAAAACAACAAGCCTTATGTCCAAACCAAAGGGCTTCTGTTCCAACTGCCGACCTTCGTCAACACTCTCCTCATCACTCTCCTCGATACTAAAATCATCTACAACGCAACATAAGTCAATGCTAATGCATAAGACAGTGACCAATTTTTCCCCGGGGTGCATCTTCAATGGCGCCTTCAACCAATCCTGGTCTTCCAGCAAAACCCCATACCAACCCTGGTCCTCCACCTGCACCAGCTATTATCTTTAGATCAAAGTGTTGTAGATTTCAAAATAAGAAAAAGAAACATTCACCCCAAACCCCTGCTAATACTTACCTAAATTTATCTAAGAGGGCCTAAACGCCTTGGTTGCTATGGTGTAGTTACGTATCACTAACTTATCTTCAATTAACTCATTTTTGCATAGTAGTTGAATTTTGAGAGTCTGACTGCAACAGGTCTAGCATTTGGCAAAACAGATGCCCGTGTAGGGAGCTCAAGTAAATAAGATGCTTCACTAATTGGGTAATTAAGCTTAGTTAATTCAAGGGAATGCAGTTTGTTAGCTGAGGTCTCTAACTCTCTCTGGCAAGTGATTGGTTGGCCTGATCAATCTTTAACTTTAGTGGAGTAAACTTATTTCCTTTCATTTAAAAAAAAAAAATTGTAACTTTAGTGGAGCAATATTAGCCAAAGTATTGTGGATTTCAAAATAAGAAAAGAAACACTCACCCAAACCCCCTGCTAGTCCTGCTCCAATTGCCGCCATTGTTGGTTATCCTCCATCCACACACCCTCCATGTCCTGCTCCACCAGCCAGCCCTACTCCTGCTGCAGCCACTGCTACCGGTCCTCCTCCACCTACAMCCCCTCCTTGTCTTGCTCCACCAGCCCAGTATGACAACCCTGCTTCAGGTTGGCATTTGGTGCTATTGAATATTTTTCGTCACTCTTGATAGTGAGCATCTTTTAAGCGCTCATTGTTCATAATTTCTACTCGTACTCCCACCTAGTCCTAGACTGCTCTTTTTCTTTGGTCGTGCCACATGATAAGCCTTGTGGAGCTTCCAAAATGTATCCTTTGAGGTGGCATCCAGAGATACTAGTAGCCGCGGCACTCTACTCATAATGATTGTGATACTAACCTCCAAAGGTCCACCTTGCCCACCTAAGCCACATTGGCTTGTTCTCAATGTGTTGAAACTAGTAGGTGGTGCAAGGTAGATCAACTCCACACGAAGCGGATGGCTCAAATCGAGGTAAAAACTTGGATTGAAAGTTGTTGGGAGGATGGCTGTCAAAGTACCAACATGAGGCTCAAGACCTCTATGAATACCCACAAACCTGTGTTTGCGGAAGGAGGTGCTTGTACCAAGGAAAATGATTCCCACAAAGGTCACAAGGTTGAATTTGGCCAAATAACACGAGTGCGTCTTTCCCACCTTTGAGCCACGAATCTGCCACATGGTGGTGTCTGCCCGGGTGTCTGCTGTAATACGAATAGGCACACCATGAATAAGAGAGTCCACCAAAGAAGTCATATTCTTAAGAGGAGATTCTTCGTTTACCTCAAGAGGGTACATGGCACATGTCTTGTAAAAATAACCCTCTTATAGGGCTGCCATCCTGTAAAACCCAATACACAAAACAAACATAAAATTAAAAAAACTATATCACTACAATCAAGGTTATCCGGACATCTGGCGTCCGCGGACGTTGCCCCCTAGACGGATGGCTCACATTGGTCCAAGAATAGATGTAAAAGGACACTAATCATTGCTCCAATTAGGGTTATATTGAGGGCACTGGGAATGATGATTTATATAATGCCTTTTGTAGGAGCTTAAGCGATTCCCAACTTTGCAAGGAGAACTTGCAGCAGCTGCAACATCATCTTTGGAGTTGTTTCGTGACGACAGCAAGAAGATGACCGTCAGATTGGTGGAAATGGAGCAGAGTTATTTGACAGCTAACTTTTTCAGGAAACTCCCTCAAGAAGTAGAGAAGGGCGGAAATCCTGTGTCTTCAGCTTTAGAGCATTACAGCAAAGCGCATTACCGACAAATAGGTATCTGACCTTGACCCCCTTTTCATTTGGTAGCAATTAGTTGGTGACACTTACCACTCGTGTTGGCATGCAGTTTTCAGAGTGTGCCTTGCTATTCATACCCGGGATTCGCACAAAGAGAGAAGCTAAATGTTGTTTACTATTTATGTTTAGGCCCTCTTAGATAAATTTAGGTAAGTATTAGCAAGGATTTTGGGTGAATGTTTCTTTTTCTTATTTTGAAATCTACAACACTTTGATCAAAAGTTATTAGCTGGTGCAAGTGGAGGACCAGGGTTGGTATGGGGTTTTGCTGGAAGACCAAGATTGGTTGAGGTGATTACCTTTTTACTATAGATTTAAAATTTGGTTATCATCATATCGATATTCATCCAGATTTTTGGACATATTTAGGTTTTTTTGGGATGATTCATATTACTGTTTTTCTTCTCTTCCTTTTGGTTTAGCCACTGCTTGCTTTGTTTTTACAAAAGCTATGAAGCAATTAGTGACAAAATGGCGAGCCTTGGGCATTCGTACCATTCCATATTTGGATGATTTTTTCTTCACTTGCTCTTCATTAATCAGTTCTTTAGAAACTCAAGTCCAAGTTTTATCTAATTGTGAGAAAGTTGGCCTTTTAATTGCACGGAAAAAATGTCAATTGGGTTGGACACAAGAGATTACATTCTTAGGATAGTTGGTTAATATTTCCACTGGAAAACTCTCTATCACTAAATCCAGACATGACAAATTATTTTCTTCAATCAAAGATTGTTTAAAGTATTCTTCTATTTCAGTCAAAAAACTTGTTGAAATTTTAGGTATGATCGCTTCAGTAAAAATCGTATTTGGTCCATTTTGTAGATTATTTTGTTTCCACCTATCTACTTGCTTAAATACCTACTTTTATGGGTTTTTTTTACTCCATTGTGTTCACAACCCTTGAAAATGGGGGGGTAGGTACCTTAAACTCCCTCTAAACCCTAACACTCACAAAGATACCAACCCTAAATGCCCATTTTAAAACGCTCACAACATCCAACCCTAAATTTTTTTCAAAAAACTAATACCACCATTGGATTCACAACACCCACAAATAGAGGGGTAGGTCAATTCAAAACTTCAAAATACCCAACCCTAAAGAATGTCAACTCACCCTCAAAAAGTCCAAGTTGCTAGATCTCGCAATTGGTGATACTTATATGGTGGTTTCTTCCACCATTGGATAGGCCATATAGGAAAATGGGGGGGTAGCCAAAATTTCAGCCAAAAAAAAGTATGTCAAAATTTGGGGGACATCCTTGAAACCCTAAACCCTTTTATTGGGCAACACGCTGACTTCTGGGTGGTCTTCCAAAAAAAAAAGTAGTCTTTCGAGGTTCAGACCAATGGACTGGGGGGCTGCCGAATCTCACAAAGAGTACTATAAGGGGGGTTGGTCTCCCTCTGAGTTCCGAATGGTCACTAATGGTGTGTTACCTTGTTTGTGCAGATTTAGGGGGATTTAAGGGCTACGAAAGCACGTTGGAGGGCTAAAGGAGAGCTTCGATTGGAGTCATCGTTTGGAAAAGATATTTGGAGGTGTTACCATAAGGCCTAAAAATGGTGAAAACCAAGTGGAGCGGGCCCCGACCGGTGCCACAAGTGGAAGACCCATCTATGTGCTTTGTATCTTCGGATGAAATTGACTTGTTTGAGTCGTTTTGGGACACCGAACTCAACTTGCGGCTCATTCAAAGATATCCCATCCGAGTTGGAGACTGCTTGTTTGATGCCATTGTTTATGGCCTCAGGATGGCAAATGGAGGCAATATCGACAATGAAGGCGATATGTTTGCTCATTCTGCAACCTTGAGGCTTAGGGCAACGAATTTATTGCAAGCGGAGCTTGGAGGACCTGATCAGGAATTGTGGGGGGCTATAATTCAAAACAACCTAACACTACACCCTGAACTCACTTCACAGTCAGATATTTCCACATATCTGAACTTAATGGCCAAGCCCCGTAACCAAGGGAGATTATGGGGTGATATGACCATTTTGAGGTTTTTATCACAATACATTGGAAGACCGGTTGCTGTATACGACATCGAGCGGTTCATACAGCAAAATGACACCAGACTGCATTGGGATAGTTTTGACATTTTTCCTCTATCCACTGTCCCAATTAGCATTGCTTTTGCAAACTTGCATTTCTATCCAATGCGGTCTAACATCATACCAGTCCCTACTCCGATTGACCCTCCAACGACCCGACTTCCAATAATGCAGTTTCCAAGGAGGCCTCCGTGCATAAGGCCTCCTCCAATTCCACCCTCTTCGGATGCCACTCTACGTCGTTTGTTTCCGCAAACAATGATATTGATAAATGATGCAGCTCCACTTTGTCAGTTTCCAGCCCTTACAGGCCCCCATACTGATTTAGGGCTATATCCGGATGTCAATCATCCATGCCATATGGATCTGGATGCTGCCTGTTTCATGATGTTAATTCTAGATTTGCCTGATGTGTTTGGCATTATGGCGCGTCCAGCAAATCGAAGAGTTCCAGTCAAAGACCTCTCCGAATTTCACGATTGGCTTCACGTGATTTCAGACCCAATTGTTGTGAAAGTCTATGCTGGTGAGGATTGGGCCCAAAGAGAAAGCTTCAAGCGCCAACTTATCAACCTTCTGCGGTCTAGTTACAACTTGGCATTGACTTGCAACCAGAATAGTATTATGCTATCTCGGAATCAAGTGAATATTCCAGTTTGGGCCATGTCACAAGCACTTTATCAATTAGGCGCCCGAATATGCCGAGTTCAATTTTATGGTATGAAATGGKCCATATTAATTGCGGAACCGAAGCTGGATCACTTCATACGACGTTACTATCTCGAAATGGGGCGCTCAGTTCCTATGGGACTCAATTTTTTCGATTATGGCATCATATTGAAAACACAAGGAATCAGGATGTTCAAATTCAGCCATGCCCAGTTTTCAGCTCGAAAGTATACAACTGGCCAAGTATATGAAATGTGCAACATGGAGGAATACGGCTCCATCAAGTTCAACCCGAAGATGGACCAACTGATCCATAAAGTCAAACTTTATCCGGAAGTGTGTCATGCAATCATGTCAGTGATACACAAATAGAATTTAAATGACATGCCTGTCACGATGCGTACAATGCGCATCAGAACTCAACAATTGGGAAGCTTACTAGCAGTTTGGGAAGCTATGCCAACCGAGGAGCGCACTAGTCACATTTCGGGCACGCAAATCGAGGTGACTGTTCAAGCGGATAGCATTGTGGAGGGGCGTAAGCTTTGTAGTGGGTTAGATGCCCTAACCCTGGATGGTATCGAAAGGGCATTGGAAGGGGGGTTTGATTTCAAAACCTTACAACTTGACATCTTCATCCTAAACTTCAARAACAGTTTAAAAGAACTTATACAACAAGTTCATGGCACTCATGCATATGCACCACGAATTCGCATCAAGAGTGCCTTGACTTATGTTCGGCAAGCTATTGGATGGAGCGGCAAAAATATGGAATCTCATCTAAAAGATGCTCGAGCATGGAGCAACGCCAAAATGCGTCAAGAAGCAGTAAGAGAGCATCCTGATTTCATTTATGATGGATGGGAGCAAGATATTGTACAAAACCGTCCATTCATTTTGGACTTCCTGAACAATGCAAGGTGGGTTCATCATTCTCGAACAAAGAATAAGGCAGGTGATCCCCTCCTGCTCAGGAGAGTTCAAAAAAGTGGATCGTGGCCCATGAAGAGGATTTACGACGATCGAGTTGGTGCAGCGCGCTATTTCATTGGAGAGTTTGGAGCAGAATGGCGACAACATGTAGAAGCCCAACAAGAGAACAACATATAGTACTATAAAATAGACATTTTAAGCTTGTATTGCTATAACATTGACTAAATGTTTTTTTTACATATATACTTATATTACCTTTATTTATATTTTATAAATCCATATATATGTATATTACCTTTATTTATATTATATATATATATATTTCCTTTATTTATATTTTTTATCCTCTCTATCCTTTTATCTTTACCCTAAACCCTAAACTATAATTAATGATATACATGATTGGATAGGGTATAAAAAATGAGCCAAAATAGACCCTTCAAACATCTCATTTGCACCCCGTATGCAAAAGTCAACTCAAAAGTCAACACTTCCATATCTCACAAACTAAGAATCTATAAGGCATTTTAATACCACCATTGAATTCGTAGATCCCTGAAATGGGGGGTAGGTCTATTCAAAAGTCCAAAATAAAAAGTCAAAATTTCCTAGGACGCCCATGTAACCCTGAACCCTAAACCCTAAACCCTCAGTCTAGTTTTCATTTTGGTTTATTTAAAAGGTTGTAACTTAAGTGGTTCCTTTTAATATTGAAAAGAAAAAGAAAAGAGTTGTTATGAGGTTCTAGTTCTTTTAATTTCTTTGTAGAATAGTAGAGGCATTTTACTACAAAAGTTTGGATATAAATTGACTTGACATGTTCCTTTTAATCCATGGGTTGTTGTTTTATTTAGAACCAACCATGGCAAGGACTTTACTTTTTAGAGAAGGTGAAAAGCCTTTCTAATTATTGGTTCTAGTTTTAATCATAGGATTATGATTTAAACTTGCATAAAGTATAGTACAAGTTCTATTGACGAGACTTGTTCTTTTTAAATCCATTGGTTGCCATTGATTTATTCAAACCAACCATGTTAGAGACTTCACATGGGAGTACTATTAAAAATGATGGCTCCTTAATTAGTCATGAGCGATGCTGAATCATCTATGTGAGAACCTTCTTGGGTAAATTCGTTTGACTAGACCTAATTTTTCCCCCTCATTTTGCTTGGAGACCAAGGCACATCTGGCCATGGCTAGGCTTGGCCATGGTTGGATGCTTGTAGAATAAATATTTGGCCAAAACCATTGTCGATCATCTTCACTTTGCGTTAGGCGCTGTTCTCTACAAGAGATTTAGAAGTGATTTAGTTGTTACGGGTGTTTGGAGATCACATACGGCGTCTTTACAGGTGCCTTTGATTTGACAATTTATTAGACTATGATGTGTTGGCCAAGTTATTGTGTGAGGTTTTTCAACCGTTGGCTTGGCAATTTGGGAGACCATGAGGGAGTTGCCATGTTACTATGTGAGGTTTGAGTTGTACTTAGTGTTTTTTCTTTTATGATTGCTATAACACGCTCCTGTGAGCTGTAGACAGCTGACATGCGCATTCTAACTGACTACGTGTTTGTTGGATTGTATGGGTGCAGGTGAGGTTCACAGCCTCTTGAGTTGATTCACTAATTTGCAGCTCAGTCCAAGTTCATGGCAACCTCTTCTCTCTCTTTTTGGGTTCTAAATCATATTGCTTTTGCAAGATTTAGTTTATAACATGATTTGTTGTTAATTAGTTTCAAGTTACTTGACATCTTCATTTGTTGAAATCATTCCATACATTGATCTTGATGTGATCTAATTTGGTTTGTTGTAAACACTTCTTTGCAAAAGTTTACTAAAAAGCGTAAAAGACGTCGTAATGGCTCTGTTGATTTGAGAGCTTGACTTGAGAGATGTCTATCTTGTCAATGAGATTTTGGTTTGCTGTAAACACTTCTTTTTAGTAGTTTACTAAGAAGTGTGAAAGAGGTCGTGAGGACTCTATTGATTTGATGGCGTAACTTGAGAGGTTTCTATCTTGTCGATTAGATTTGGTTTATTGCAAAATACTTTTTTGCCAAAGTTTACAAAGAAGTGTTGAAGATGACTTGATAGGATTTGTTATTTGATGGCTTGACCAAAGCAGGTTCTATCTTGTCAAGTAGTTTTTGGGAATTATAAGTCTCGTTAAGTTTATGATTGTCTTAAAATGGATAGGAAGGGCCCTGTATAGGGATGTCCTTCCCACCCACCCGGGTTACCTAAACCCTTAAACCCTGAACTTCTAAAGTGTAGCTGCCCTATTTTTTGCAAGGCAACCCTAAACCTATTATTGAATTTGAATGCTTATATCTTGCAATCCACGCGGTGGAAATTTCTGAAATTTTTAACATATGTTCTCAAGTCAAAATACTACTAGATCCTGTAGTTACATGGTTTAAAATACATCTTGTCTAAAAACTTTGGGACTTTTACTAAATATGTCAATTCGAGAGCAGTTTTGGTAAAATCATAGTCATGAAACTTTAGGGGTTAAAGTGTGAAAATATTGAATTGATACTTATTATACATGCAAATCCAATGAGAGTCTAATAGTAATAGTAACAAATTTGACAAATTTGGAAATTATGTAAAAATGACAGGTTTTTAGGGTTTAATATTTTTCTTCTGCACAACGGCATAGGGCACAATAGTCTAACCCATAAACCCTAAAAAAGTACATCATGAAGTACTTATTAAAAAAAAGATAAATATGTTACTTACAATGCTATGTTGTCCGTAAATGTGTCCAACCTCCAACCGCACATCACCATGTCCCCCCCACTTTTTTCCTGTCCTCGTTCAACAACCCCTCCGTGTTCGTAAATAAATTCCAATAAATTATAATATTCTTTGCATTTCGAGTTTGGGAAGAACTCATCAACGTAGATGCCTAAAATTTTGTCTTCTTCCATAAGGATGCATGATTCGAGTAGTTCTATCATATTCGAAATGTCCATTATTTTGCCGTGGTTGTTTATTTTTTGGCATGTGATGAGTTTGTTGACCATTTTAGGAATAGAGATTCCTCGGGCTCGTAGTGCTTGTATCTCTTCATGAGTAGTATAATTGGAGTTAGGGTAGCCACAATCTTTTTCGTGTAGTTTTGTTTTAGAAGCCATTTCAAGTTCGCGTTTGTGTTTTTTTCCCCCAATGTGAGTTCTCCACTGCTCTTCCGAATTAAAATTTTTACGACATACATCACATGTGTTTGAAGAAGAATGCATTCCCTCCGACGTATAGAACACTAATTCAAAATCAAATCTAAATTCCAAACAAGTACTCCAAAACTGCTAACTTGTAGTGCAAATTCCAAAAAAAATGATAATGTTTGTGGCATACGTCTTTGTCAACAAATATGCAATTGAAAGTATTTTTTTGCATGTGAATCAAAAACTATGAAGTCTCAAGTTCTTCTCGTTTTTTGTGTAAATTTTGTTTAAATTTTTTCACTTGGAAGCTCTATACAATGAAGAGTGAAAATGCACTTTTTTATAGATTTTGAAATTTCAATGTTGCTATTTTTGATGTTGCAATTCCCAAAAAATTATTTGCATTCCTATCATTCAACAAAATCCTCACGCGTTGCTTTGTAGGATTCAACATCATAAGAAAGGAAATCTATCGAAAAAGCACATTCAAAGAAATCTCCCAAAACGGCGCACTGAAACAAATCTCCGCGAATCATGGAAGTTGACACATTTACCCTAAACCTTGAAGAATAATGGAAGTGTCCTTGGGGTGGGGTGGGGGGTGAAACTTAAAAAAAAAAAAAAAACCCAGAAACCTTAAAATCCTAAACCCTTCATAGGACAATGGGGATTATGGGCACTTGAGTTTTTTTGAAACTTTCTCTTCAGGTACAATAACTGATTAGCATTGTGGGAAAATATTGTTTACTTCACTTGGATCCCGAAAGCGAAAGTAATACCACAAAAACCCTAGAACTGAATTGGACGGGCATCAAAAAAAWTTTAGCAACAATTCAAAATTAAATATTCAAATTTTTTCCCTAAAATATTATATTTTTGCGTACATGTGAAGCTTTTATTCATTGCATTTGGACTAGTAATGAGAAAGTTATGGACAATCTTGTTTGTCAAGGACTGTAAGAATCTACTTGAAAAAACCACTTTTAGGGTTCAATTTGTGAATGCAATTTTTACAATTTTACATAGACAAATGTTGGCCAATATGAATTTTATTTTCTAGAACAATCTCACCATTGGCATTATTGAGTTTCAATTCCATCTTAGAGCTATTAACCCCTAAAGTTTCTTGACTATGTTTTCACCAAAAATGCTTCAAAACTGCCATTTCTAGTACAAGTACAATTTTTTTGAAAAATATCATTTTTTGACACATGTAATCGTAGGATCTTGTAGTATTCTAGTCTGAGAATATGTGGGAAAAATTTCAGAAATTTCCACCATGTAGATTGCAAAAAATTAGCATTTGAAGTGGTAGAAATCTTTTTTTTGGCCCTGCGAAAAAACGTGCAGTTGCACTTCACAAGGTCATATCATTATGAAAAAATGTCCAAAATGGTTGTGCTTCTTTGGATTCATTCTTCAGGGCAAGTTGGCTACATGCATGAAAATTTTCAGATCATTTGGAGTTGTACAACATATAGGAAAAAAATAGTAAGTAGAAACAAGTAGAGAATGATTCAAAACAAAAAACCCTGTTAATAAACTAGTTATGAAATTAAGAAAGTCCAATTCAAATGGCTGAATTGTTGTGATAAACAATCTACATCCAATAGCATTATTTGTTTTCAAAAATATTGAAATTTCAGTAAAATAAAGGACTTCAAAGTTTTTTTTGGTGTAAGGATTCCATAACTGCCCGCAAACTAAGAAGCCTTGTGACTTTCATCTCAACTATTGAAATGCAATGATTCAAAGCTTTTTGAGTACATGTATATCTAAAGAATGAATTTCAAATTTTTATTTCTTAAAAAAACCATTTTTTCAGATCTGCCCGAACTGCCCGAGTTGAGAAACAAACAAATATTAGTCTAATTTTTATTATTATATATATGTATGTATGGAAAGTTTTAAATCATTCCATTTCGATAAGTGGGTGAAAAGTTAGTATAGTTTTTAGTTTGTGGGCAGTTTTAGATTTTCTACCCTAAAATAAATCTTGAAGTCCTATATTTAATTCGATTTTCAATATTTTTGAAAAACAAAAACTTTATAAAATACAAACTGTTTATGTCAACATTCTAACCACTGGGATTGGTGTGTTTCAATTTTATAAATAAATTTTTAATAATTTAGGGTTTTGCATGATTCTCTACTTCATTCTGCTTACTAATTTATTCTACATGATAAACAATTCCAAATGATTCGAAAATTTTAAAAAATGTAGACAACTTGTCATTATCAAAAAAGTCCAAAGTTACAATTATTGTACCTTTTTTTAGGCAAATTTGATTCCTGCATTATAGCTGCCCAGATTTTTGTAGGTTCAAGAAAATGATACTGTTGCAAGTTCAAAYACTAAGATCGTTTGATCCATTAGGTGGGTTCCTTTGAAATTTTTTTCTTATTTTTTAATTTTATAAAACTACTATATTACAAGATCCTACGGTTAAGTGCATTCAAAAATATTTTTTCCYACAAAATTTAATATATGTGCTAAACATGGTAGTTTGGGAGCGTTGTTAATGGAAACATAGTCAAAGAACCTTGGAGGGTTAAGCATCATTTTCTTAGGGCTTAGGGTTTAGGCAAAATAATTATTTTGAAAGTTGTAATGGAGGTTTAACCAAGGTGCATTCACTTCTTGGATGTGAAACCTTCAAGGATTTAGTTATATCTTAGTTGTAACATAGGCATGGCATCATGGATGAATTAACTCCTGAAGGTCCAAGGCAATTTTTTTTGACAAAAAAAACTGAAAACTATCATTTCTACTGCTTTTGGCAAAAAAGACCAAAAAAAACTTTTTATTTGAATTTAACTATAGGATCTTGTATTTTATTTGTTTGAGATCATGTGGTAAAAATTTCTCAAAGTTTGACCGTACAGATTGAGAGATTTGAGCATTTAAAGTTAAAAAACAAAGTTTTTTTTAACACTAGCCTACAATTTCAGATGACTTTGAGCGTCATTTGTGGATAAAATTTGCACCGCTGACTTTGAATTTAGAATTTATTATATTGGAGAATTGAGTTGGGAGTTTAGGAAAAAAATTTCAAGAAAGAAAAGCTTGATTTTTATACTTTAAAAAATTATGAAGTAGAAGTAAGTTTAAGATTGAAAAAAAATCTAGATTGTTAATAGGTCTTAGATGGGATTGAAATATGAAAATCCCAATGAAGAGATTATTCTAGCTAGCAAACCTAATCTTTGTAAAAAAATATTAGAAAAATTGTGAAAATTGCACCGAGAATGAATCTCATAAGTTAATTTTTCAGAAAGATGTTCCAATTGCCCAAAAAATAAGATTATTCATAACTTTCACATTATTGGTCCAAATGGAAAGAATCAAAGCTTCACATGTAGACAAAATTTGTTCTACAAAAAAAAAAAATTTAAATTTAAATTTTTTTTTGTGGATTTATTTTTCTACTCCTCGAGTTAAAATTTGGCTTTTTGTGGTATAACTTTTGCATTCAGGTACTGATTGACAAAAAAAATTTGTATTCCCTTGGAGCTTGTCATTAACCGTATCTTATAAGAGAGTTTCAAAAAGTTTCACAAAAAACTGAGATCACTGGAACCTACCCAAATTCCAAAATTGTCTCCTAAGGGAACACTTGGACCTTTAGGGGTTGAAACATGAGTACATCCATCACCACCTAACAAGATTTGTGGTTCCTAGAAAATTTAATAATTCCAAAGTATCCAAATTTTTTAGGGGCAATTATCCAATGTGTGTAGGAAAGAAAAGTAAATAAAAAAAAAACCGTTTTAGACATTTTGGGCCAATTTCTTCTTTGTAGGGTTAAGTAAATTTTTTTTATAAGGTTTTGGATGCTAATATTTTCCAATCCACACGTCAAAAATTTCTGAAGATTTTACCACAATTTCTTAGTCTAACATACTTTGAGATCCTATGGTTGCATGTATTTGCAACGTTTTTTTCCCTTAAAAGAATCCACCCTCACACCATAAAATGTGCCATTATGTTTTCCAAGCGTGTAGGGTCAAATCAGTTGTAGAAGTCTAGGTGTTTCTTGACGTGGGTTTAGGTACGATCATCATGAGTCGGTACCAGCGGCAGCTTGGTGGCGCAGCACTCTTGGAACATCATTTAGAGCATTTGTGGCGTGACTTTGATTAGAGGGCATGGGAATGTTTCGGGGGCTGCACACTCATTTCTGGTTCCCATGATCCCTCGATCGACTACAGTAGCTCTTCCAACGGCTTTCATCGTGCTGCTCCGAAGCAAGTGTTTCCGCAGATTGTTCTTTTGGAGTACGTGCTGTGGTTTGGAGTACCGCTGTTGTTTACCTTGAATGAAACTCATGAAGATTCTTGAGCTGTGGAGTTTATATTATTGTTGGGAATGTGTCGCAATTTGTAAATGGTTTGTGCTTTGGTTTGGATTAAGAGGATTTAAGATTCCGGTTGTGATGTTGAATACTGTGATCTTTGTGGTGTTTAATGCTGGTCAGTTGAAGTTTAGGGTTTAAGAAGTCTTTGACGTCTTTGAGGAATGATTTTTATGTTCARGTTTTGGGTTAAGAAAACTTACGCTTCTGGAGAATCGTTTGATCTGTTYTGATTTCGGCTTGTAGTCTTGCGTGTGAGGAATCATTTGAGGTTTGGCTTAGGGACGAGTAGTCTCATGTTAGCGGTCAGATTTGATGCCGCAGGACTCCAGCGTGGGTATTTTCCTATTGTCCGCTGCCTATGCCTTCGGCTTTGTTTTTCGGTGCCACTCACGGCGTCCTTCCTCCCTACTGCTCAGGCAAAGGTAAGGTCTCGGTGCATCTATGTGAATGATTGAAGTTTCGGYACTTGGACTGTGATAGCTGCGAGTTGGAGTAAGCACATTGTAATTGTAAAGTGATCATGTTAGTTATCTTAGTTCCGTGCACCCGAATTGATTGAAGTTTCAAAGGTGCAAAACGAATCGTCTTCACTTTCTGAATCGGTTTTACATGAATGTATAGGTTCTTAGCAATACAATTAAACAGAAACGAAAAGAGAAAGCCTGCAAGTGGGAGGTGCTCCTTCCTAAGGTGGTCTGATCTACGGCCATTGATATTCTCTGTATTCCGAACTAGAATCTCCTAATCCTCAGGTGACTTCAAAGCAGTTTCATGTTGTTATGGTTCGGGTTTCAATTTAGAATTTTTATCTGGATAAATTATTGGACTAGTACTCGTTTTCGGAATTCATCTGTATTCTTGCCCAATTGGAAGTTAGCTCGGAGTATGATTTGGTGGTTGGAATTATCAATCGTTATCTGCATGTGTGGGATCGATTTGCAGTTTCCCACCATTTCCGAGCGCCAGCTTCGGCTGTTCAAGAAAGCGACGCCGGTGAGTGTAATCTCGATCYTGCCATTCAACCGGCTACCTGCTTCTTCAATCCCAGAGTACATTCCCAAAAGAATTCCGAGATTTTCTTTTCGCTGGTTTGGTTTGCGAAGGTTTAGGGTTTAGGGTGATTTGATATGGACGAGTTAGGTGGCGTCCTCTGATTTTGTGATTCTAATCTGAATCTGCAATGCGGGTTTAATCCAATATGTCCACATGATTTTGTTTCGTGACTGTTCTTTGCAACCTGTTTGTGAGAAATCCGATCTTGGGAGCGTGAAAGTGACATTTTTTTCTCGGATTTTGCCTGCAGTTATTAGTCAATCCTTGTGCATCTCCATTGTGTGCACTCTGATACTCAGCAGGGCATTTCACAGTTGAAGCCAGGACACATATTCTCAACTGAAGCGAAGGGTGCAGTGAATTGACCAAGAGACAGGCTCGATTCTTAAGCTGTAAGTGCAAGTAGATATGCTAAAAACTTGCGTTCAAAGTATTTACTAGAAACTGGAGAACTAGATATTTGTACCGGAATCACTAGTTCAAGAACACTTGGTGCTTCATAGTGAAGGGATGTAGACAACTGGATTCTGTATATTCAATCTAATGTCTTTCGTGCGCTCTGGTGCTGTTGGACATGTTTTGGATCATATGGCACGCATACTGTACACTGCCAACACATATCAGCTCTTAAAATTGCTTGACCATACAATCATGCACATTCAAACGGTCGGAGCAGGCTAGTCCGGCATCGCCTTTGGCATCCCTTGGTGCGGAATCTGAAGTGAGTTAAGAGCAATGCAGCTTGTCTTGTTGCCTCTCATCGATCGAAGGAATACATATTTCTTTTGTTGGGTGACTGTCAGCTAGTAGCAAGAGGAGATCACAACTGTTAGTAGTTAGCTTGGAGAGTCTGTCCTGAGAGTACGTTGAAGCATGAACTCCACAAGTAGTGGATTGTTGTGGAGAATAGTGCGCTTAAGTTTGCATTAGATTCTGAGGTTTAGTCTGTTGGATCAATCACCGTTTCTATTTTCAAGTGTTTTTTCAAACTTTTTGACAATATCTAACTTCATTTCAATCTTGATTGTTTTAATAATACAGTTGCACGGCATTAGCGCGCAATATCGACTTCGTGATTTGCTTATCAATGGTGGTTTTTTTCAGTTTTTGGTTAAGCTGCATTTGAAGACGATCGAGCTCCCTTCTGAAATTAAGGTGCTTGCAACTCTTGTGTCGGTTGATCATTTGGGCTTCATAGAGAAAATTTGCGGTAATTTTTGAATTTTTTGCTTTGGTTTGTGAAGACAGGTTTGTAATGCACTGTCTGTTTCTTTCAAAATATTACGGAGTACTTCATTAGCATCCTGACTGGTTGGATGGTAAACTTCTGTCGAGTTGAAAGTCCAAAACCAATAAATTATTCAACATTGTTTGGAAGCACCAATTCTGTCTCCGAACCTCGCCAAACAAAACATGAAGCAGCCCGAATCCAGATCCTGATGATCGTGAAGACTTCCTGCCGTGCCTCTTCAACCGTTGATCTTCAATCGCTGATCTTTGTGGCTGATCTTCAGTCGCTGATCTTCGGGCCAAGACTACAGGTAAGGTTTCTTCAGACCTTTTCCTGTCGCCTCTGTATCATCTGCATTGCCGAAATGTTTTTTTCCTTGTTCGTAAATCACTAAATCATGCTTGTGTTCAGTACTGTTGCAACAGAGGTTTTTTGACTAGTTGTAAAACTGTGGCACGACCGGATCAAAGGGAGGCAGATCAAGGTTTTAGGGTATGATAACCAAGGACCTGGTGGTTTGAAATA
Source organism: Pleurozium schreberi (assembly GCA_006891605.1). NCBI lineage: Eukaryota > Viridiplantae > Streptophyta > Bryopsida > Hypnales > Hylocomiaceae > Pleurozium > Pleurozium schreberi. The sequence continues at coordinate 101,951 of VACF01001892.1, read as the reverse complement.
GTAAATGCAATTTCAGTCAGTTGTAAATCATGCTTGTGTTCAGTACTGTTGCAATGGAGGTTTTTCGACTAGTTGTTAAACTATGGCACAACCGGACCAAAGGGTGGTAGATCGAGGTTTTATGGTATGATAACCAAGGACCTGGTCGTTTGAAATAACGAATGCAATTTCAGTTAGTCGTAAATCATGCTTGTGTTCAGTACTGTTGCAACGGAGTTTTTTCGACTAGTTGTAAAACTATGGCATGACCGACCAAAGGGTGGTAGATCAAGGTTTGGGTGTGATAACCAAGGACCTGGTGGTTTAGGATAGTGAATGCAATTTCAGTCAGCCTAATCAAGTTTGATGGCTGGTGCTGCGGTACAAGAAAGTAAGTCCCTGTTGAAGTCCAGACTGAACTCGCTTGTTGTTTTTCCGACAATAACCCAAATCTCAGACGTTGTCCCGGGCTCATATTGAAACGAGTGTAGATTCATTTTTATTCATTCTTTTATGGCGAATTGTATTGRAAGCACTTCCATGTRTAGTTTAAGGGTTTWAGGGTTTGGGTTTAGTGTTATGTTGTAATCATACTTTGCTGCTTGCCTTAGATCCTGTTGTGTTTCGAAGCTTACCTGCTCAACATCATGCACAGATTGTGCCTTTCTTACGCTTCYAAAGACAGTGGTAAAGTAAATACAACAATGTTTTATAGCCAAATGTTGACTTGAGTAGAATCAACTAGCAAAGGTTTTACAATTGTCGCTCGTTAGTGTTTATTAGAGTTTCTGTGATATAGCTTAGTAAGTTTATTCCATGGAATTATCTATTTTTTTCTTTGGTTGTTGATAACTTTTTTTGGATAACTAACTTTTAAAGAAGACCAGTGTTGGGTGTTGTAGAGTAAGCAATGTTTGTACAATGAATAGAGATACATGCCCTCATATCTTGTTGGAGCCACATAAAATTGGATTGGAACAACCCAATCTAAACAGCAATGAAGACTTGTTACCCATTGTGTACAAACGACAATGTTTGCATAAAGTAAGCATTCCTCTTTTAATATTTCTTTAATTATAAAATTTAAAGATTATTTAATTTCAAATGGCATTGCAAGCAAATGTTTTAGATTTGAGACATTTTAACATTCTTCTTGATTCTTTGTAGATTTCTTAAGGGGACAAAGAGTTGCAAAGCAAACCTAAGTCACCTAGTGTGGATTTACCAAGTGCCAATAAAGACAACACACAAGAGACTGCTTGCATCAAAAGTAAAAAAAGGTATACTCCACAGTCTATACTTCTTGTTTAAAGAATCTATTAAGATCAAGTTGGGATTTGGGGTGAAAGATAAGAAAGTAATTGACTTTCACATCTTTCCACCCCTCTTATTCCTACAGAAGATTTTGAGGGTTAAAGATGTTGTCCTAATAATTGATAGTCTGTGTGTCTTTAGTACATTGGTTGTTTGTATTATGTGTTGGGATTTGGAGTGGAAGATAAGAAAGCAATCGGCTTTCACATCTTTCCACCCTTGTTATTCCCATATAATATTTTTGGGTTTAATGTATTATCCACATGGTTAATAAAGTCTGTGTGTCTTTAGTACATTAGTTGTTTATATTATGTATTGAGATTTAGGGTGGAAGATAAGAAAGCAATCGGCTTTCATATCTTTCCACCCCTCTTATTCGTATAGAAGATTCTATGGTCTTATATGCTGTCTTGATGGTTGATAAAGTCTAAGAGCCTACTGTATTATACATTGCGATTGTATGTTGGGATTGGGGGTGGAAGATAAAAAAAAGCAATCAGATTTCACATCTTTCCACCCCTCTTGTTCCCACATAAGATTTTGGGGTTCAATATATCATCTTGATGGTTGATAAAGTCTACATAGTCCATTGCATTGTGTGTTGTGATTGTATGTTGAGATTTGGGGTAGAAGATAAGAAAGCAATCCGCTTTCACATCTTTCTACTTTTCTTATTTCTACATAAGATTTTTAGATTTAATGTGTTGTCTTATTGATGGTTGATAAAGTTTGAGAGTGTCCACAGTATATTGTATGTTATGATTATATTTTGGGATTAGGGATGGAAGATAAGAAAGCAATCGGCTTTTACATCTTTCCACCCCTCTTATTCCCATATAAGATTTTGGGGTTCAATGTGTTGTCCTAATAATAGATGAAAATTTATAGAAGTAAAAAAAGGTATATTATATTATGTTGTGCAGAATCTGCTTAGAACTGGTTTAGGGTTAGATACATTGAAAAGTAATACTTATTTTGACCTTTACTTTGTGTTTTGTGGTTAAATAATTTCAATGGGTAGGATGAGTGTTGAGAAAATAAAGAAGGAGAAAGATCGTGTTAGAGTAAAACTTACGGCAAAAAGGACAAAACATTTTGAAGCTGTAAAATCTGAAATTCCAGGTATGTACTTGAAGGACATTGTTTTTTGAATCTTTTGATTTTGGTTTAGTTATAAAGCTTTGAAATTACCATCTATACTTTTGAAATTACAAACCTGTATTACAAACTTCTTTTGGTAATCATTTAAGGTTCTATTAATTTATTTTTTATGCTATTATAATTATGAAGTTTTTTTTTATTCTAGATCATTTAATATAAAATATTTGGAATGCAGGTGCATTTGTCTTCCAAAAGATATGCAATCCTGAGAATTTCAAAGGGAAGTATTGGACCTCTCCATCTCCAAAGATTTGAAAATCTCCCACAATCTTACAGTGGTTGAAGATGCAAAGTCCAAGGAGGTTGTCTTGGTGGTGAGGTTCATACCCTTTACCAACATGTCTGCTAAAGAGTTTGCAGACTATTAAGAAGTTATTTCTACATTGATGAAGATGGCCAAGAGTGGTCGGGAAGTAACAATAAATGCAACTCAAGTGTCTGGAAAAATGTTTGCCATTGGATGGAGAGAGGGTGAGTTTTTTTTTCAAAAAATTGCTTGGAATCTCAATTCAGTTTTCATTACAGTTTTAAATATTTTAAAAAAGTTATTCTATAAGGTGTTCAAATTCAATTGATACTTTTTGGTTTATTAAATACAAGTTCTATCAAGGGGAAAAAAGTGGGTCGTTACTATCCTAATACCCCCGTCCAAAAGAGTGCATCTGCATTTTTAGAATGGGAACAATAACAAATACTTTCTTCGAAAATTGCAACTTTTTATGGGAATTTTTTTTGTGGATTGGCATCTTTCTTATTTAAACGGACAAAGATGGAGGCACTAGAGAGTAGGGCACCTACACTGATGGAAATCGAATTCAACTTGTTACATACAGAGGAGGAGGCCTTCTGTAGCAACCTCACATTCACAATGAATGATTTTAGCAATCGATTTCATTGTGATAATGATTATCAGACTTATTCCTTTGGTATATGGGCACCTATTTGTTCAGAGACAAGTGCTCTTTTGAGTGTGGGAAACAATTTCAAAAGTTCAGGGGGTGAGTTTATATTGAGATCTTACAAGACTTACATAGATTTCAATGCCTGCGATGGTGTARTAGAAGTTATATGGCGTGGAGGCTTGGATTTCCACAGCACTCTTTTAGGGAAAACCAATGGGAATTGTACAAGATTTGGCTCTTCTGTCCAGATCAGCAACAGTTTGGTTGGTAGAATGAAGATATTGTTGGGAATGGTTTCAGAAGGAATTGATATCAACGACCAGGTGATTGGAGTGAAGGAAATTGTGGAGGGCAAACTAAGGAAATTAAACACTACAAAGCAATAGGTATTTTTCCACTTCTAAACTTTATTTTTTTAAGTTTTATTTTATTGTTTATATGTGTCTTCTACTATTTATGCCTTAGATGTTTAGGTCACAAATCTATAGAAGAATTTTATAGATTTATCTTTGTTAACTCCTAAAGGTCCAAGGCCATTTTTCTTGACAAACAAGACGTGTGCCCCCTAGAGTCACCCTCAAATTACTTCCTTCTCTTTCGTTTTTTATAACCTCAAAAATAGGTTGAATTTTGAAGTTTGTCTTGATTTCTTCAATCTGACAAACAGTTTCTCAAACGCCAGTCAGTTCCAATTTGCAGAATCATGCCTAAGACAACTAGAACTCTGCAGACGGATTTTTGMCCCCCCRATTATCGAAATYAGATTTTTCCTTGGACTGTCAATCCAATGCCTGCATGACCTTRGCGTGAACRAAATCTYGTACTAATTTTTCTGTTGGTTTTCAGGTCCTCGAATGACTTGGCCAAGAGTCTACAGATGGTACAGAACTCACCGGGTCTCCAGATGGTAAGCTTGTTGCACTGGCTTTCAAACTGGAAGAGGGTCGTTTTGGCCAACTTACATACCTGAGGTATGCAATCATCTGAGGTCTCACTTTGTCTTTGATATTGCTTTGCAATGGTGATGACAGTTGCCTTGCTGCTTGCTCAGGACTCATCCTGAGAGTGTGGTCAGTTTACAGAGTCAATACGCTTGCATGTACCAGACATTTCTCATTCATGTGTATTTAGTTGTCTTTGTCCAGAATGTCACATGAATACTTGATAATTTTACATTCGACCTTTTATTCTTGGGACATCTAGGTCGTTTTTTTTGTATCTTTGGATATTAATGTTATCATTAGTGTAGAGCATGTGCATTATTATCCTGAGTTATCGTTAAGTGGATCAATGTATTTGATGTTTTTATTACATTTTGCAGGATATATGAGGGTACTATGCGAAGGGGTGACTTCATCATCAACTCTACTACAGGCAGAAAAGTGAAAGTGCCTAGACTACTGTGGATGCATTCTGACGATATGGAGGTTAGTTGGGTTCTCTCTTTTTAGTAACAAATAGAACGTGATGTTTTAGTATTGGAACCTACAAACTCGTGGCTTTTGCATTTGTTTTGTACTAAATTGTTGCTGTCATCATGTGTCTCTTCTTAGCTTTCCTTTGTGAGTTGTGTCTCAGGATATCCAAGAAGCCCACGCTGGGAAAATTGTTGCTGTTTTTGGTGTTGAATGATCTTCTGGTGACACTTTTACGGATGGATCTGTGAAGTATACCATGACATCAATGAATGTTCCAGATCCAGTGATGTCACTTGCCATTGCTCCTGCCTTAAAAGATGTTGGCCCTCAAGTCTGTTCATCCTTCCAATTGTCKAGAAAGACAGCCAGCTGAAAAACTTGATGAGCTGCAAATCTAAAATAATTTTAATTCATCTTGGGACTCCTAAGTAACGAGACAACCCAATCCCATGCACGTATATGAAGGAAAACTCACATTATAATTTTTGTAGGTTTGATAGTTTTCAAAGGCTCTAAATCGGTTTCAGAAAGAGGATCCAACATTTTGGGTCAGCTTGGACCCAGACAGTGGATAGGTAAGTCATCTTGCTTATAATTTTCTTCTCACTCCTTCAATATTGTAGCTGTAGCGATATGTGCACTGGGATTCTCAATTTACAATTACTTGACTTGACTATGATAATGCAAGAATGGTTTTTGGTCTCTGAGTGCATACGCATTGTAAGGGATGTATCTGAGGGGCTTGGAGATGTGTTTTTGTAGACCATTATTTCTGGAATGGGAGAGCTACATCTTGACATATATGTTGAACGCATTCGTCGTGAATACAAGGTTTTTGACCCCTATATTTATGCCTTCTATGCACCCTATTTTGCGGTGTTATTTGAGCTTGTTGGCGAGGCCACCAAGTAATATGAGTTTTTTGTTGTGACTTTACATCTTAATGTAGATAGCCCCTACTCTATTCACTAGCACTTTTTTCAGGTAGTATAACATCTGGAAGAAATATCACTTTGCTCACTTCTTTCATGGGTTGGCTTTTCTCTGCACGTAGATGCCGTAGTGGGAAAGGCACAAGTGAACTTTAGGGAGACCATCACGTAGCGCGCAGAGTTTGATTATCTCCATCAGAAGCAAAGTGGTGGTCAGGGTCAATATGGTCGCGTTGTTGGGTACATTAACAAGCTTTTTATTTTTTCTCTTTTGATCATCAATTCAATCTTTCGCTGTGCAGACTTCTTTGTTTGAAGAATTGATAAATTGACATTTTCATTTACTCTGTTGGTTTTGGGTTTCTGCTGGATAGTTACATCGAACCCCTGCCAGAGGGAAGTGAAAAGAAATTTGAGTTTGAGAATATGATGGTTGGACAAGCCGTCCCCTCCCAATTTATTGCAGCTATTGAAAAAGGGTTTACAGAAGCTAGCAACTCGTAAGTGCAGCCTCCTCTTTTAAACTTCTCAGTGGAACTATTTAGTGCATATCACTTAACTAAGCATCTTAGGTAACAGGGACAATAGTTTTAATGCTAATATCACATCTTCTTGTATGAATCTTCTTGTTTGGTGAATTGTTTGACAAGAACATGGTTAGAGTCTATGTCATTTCCATCGTTCATTTCCTTTCTGTATTTTGAATTGACTTGGATTTTAATCCTTATGTTTAATGTTTTGAGCTACGTCTGGCTGGTGCATTGATTCATTCTCTGTTGTGCAGAGGGTGTCGTGGATGTTATCTAGTGATAAATATCTTTACCACCAAAAATGGGGTAAGATGACACGGAATATTGTCCCAAGAGATTCTAGTTGTATTGTTATAAGTTCTGGTTATCCGATTTTAAGACATTTGCCTTTTTCTCTCTCTCTTCACCCTAACTTTCAAAAATACGGATCCGGTATTATTCCGGATCGGATTCTGGATTTCTTCCTTTCCGGATTCTGGTTGGTACACTTTTGACCACTTGGTTTTTGTTACCTCTGTTTTACCTTCAAAGGGTCCCCTTTGATTGTTTTACAAGGGGTTGGGACTCACCACTTTGGTTACACGCGGTTTCTTTCTAAACTTCACTAATCTTCATACATCAACATTAGTAGTAGTAAGACGTTCCGGAACTTCCTTCACAGCTATCCGGATTACTGATTTGGATAGTAGGTCACTCAGAGCCGTTTCTAGCACACCTCACTACAACGACAGAATTAAGGATACTCAGGATCCATCCAGGGATTGCTCTCTAGAGGGGAAAGCTAAACCAGAGATTGGCAAACCTTCCGGTGTGGGGGAACTTCCTCAGGCGGTCGCTAATCTCCGCACGGAACTCAACCAATTCCGGAATTGCCTTTTCTATCCCAACACCCGGATTACCGTTCCAGTAGTTCAAAGGCACCACGCTCGAGACCTCAGTCACAGCTTTCCTCACTCGGTACGAATATTCACAAGACACAGACTTGAATTCCCTCAATTCCGGATTCCCCCTCCCTCTTACTTCCGACTGATCCACCCACACTCAAATGATCCGAGCAAATGTAACACATTCCTTAGGTGAAAACAATTCAACACTTAGCACTGATGGTTTAGATTTAGCCTTGATGGAAATACAAAGTGGATAGATAAAAATGCAAGGTGGGAATGGCAGGGCAACAGGTTGCCCGCCTTTAAAACCAAAATCCAAAATAGAAAACGAGCCGCCCGGAAACCCAGGTAGCCAATGAAAAGACCCGCCGAGATCCCCGGAAGATCAAACTAACTTCCTAAAAATAAAACCCGGATCCGGGCCCAAGCTTGGAAACCCGATCCGGTTTTGCAAAACAATCCGGGACTAACTGGATCTGAACTTCTAACTAACTAACCCTTCTGGGTCTTCTTCGAAATGCTCGCCAATAAACCTAGTGGCACCCGGGTTGTTACCTTCACCGGAGTGGTTTCCGGTGTCAACACAAGAGTTGTCCTCGTGGTGGCCCGGGTTTGAATCTTCCGGTTCACCGGAGGTGGCGAAGCATCCTCGTCCGTCTCGTTGTCGCTGTCGAACTTCTCCTCCTCCGACTTGCTGAGGATCTTTGTATCATCCTCCTCTTCGTCCTCAGATGAAATCTCTGTGCGGATCGGTAACCTGGAATCAGGTCAATCCGGGCTGACCTTCCCCAGATCAAAATCTTCCGGATGGTCCCGAGCCGGATTTGTCTTGCCCATCCGTAACATGAGATCCGTCTTCAGTTGCTCCGCGGGTGTCCTAAACACTTTGCTCTGCGCTGTGCTCCCTACTATAGTTTGGCCAGGGCGAATACTTCCGGAAAGTGTTTCCATGGATTTCTCTTTACCCTTCTGACCAAACTCATTACTGGCCCTGGAGCTTGTACGACCCGCCCCAAGGTCTCTTGGTTCTACCACATTTGACAGGAGGGTCGTAAATTCCTGTGTCCCCAACGGTTGGGTATTTCTCTGTGTCGGGGTCGTTCCGGTGGCTGCCGGAACTTCCGAAAGATCCGGAAACTCGCAGAAGTCCATGGGCTTGTTTGGATCCATCCGATCTAACAACCGCCGCATCTCCGTTAACGTCACTTCCATCCGGGCAAAAAAATCCACCAGTATCGTAATGACTTTGGATTCGGTTACGGTATCCTTGGTGATCCGGTTGGTGAACAAAGTCGCCCAGTTTATCGTATCTGCCGGTTCCACCACCAATCTGCTTATCCCCTTCACGAGGTGCAATGCATCTTTCTCCCTCTACCGGGAGATTGTCAACTCCCCTTCCTACTAGTTGATCTTGTTCTGCATTACTTCCAACTCCTTCCGAAGTCTCACAATCTCTTGGTTCCGTGCCTCGAGAAGTTCCGATGAAGGTCGCTTCCGGATCGCCTGTAACAACCCGTGGGGGTCACACTGCAATTCATTGGTTGCATCGATGAGCAGATCTGCATATGCCTGGATATACCCATTCGCCTTCTCCACCCACTTGGTGCCTTCAACATAAAACTCATCTAACTCCGTTCCAAAATCAGGCTTCTCCGGTGGATCATCCGGACTACTCTCCGTCAGGGGTTTCCGGGATCCCGGATTGGTGGATTTCCGCTTCTTTCCCTTCCTCTTATCCTTCAGAGGCTCTGCCCAATCCACTTCTTCCGGCTCAGACTCCTGCTGCTCCTCTTCATGCTCTGACTGAAACCCGTATTTGAGGAGAGCGCACTCGGTGTCATATTCTATGATCTCACCCGGACTGAGCACATCGTTCTGGTGGTACATATGGAACAGGTAGGCATTGATCGGACTTGTTCTTGCCTTCCCGACATTATCCGCCAGCTTGTTTACTACTCCTTGGATTATTTGTCCCCAATGAACGACTCTTCCTTCCAGGGCCCCGAAAATAGTGTTCTCCACCGTAACCGTAACCTAGGTTGGCTTTTCCGGATACAGGATCGGAATTAAAAATTCCAGAACCCGTTTGTGCCTCACGGAAGCACAATCCGCGATAGCAAACCCCTCCTTTGCGTTAGCCGGGTGGGCAAACTTTCCGGCTGTGAACTTATCCGTCCGGGAGGCTAATCCGGAACCTTGTCTTGGAAAACCGTAAATTTCCGCCCACGCCTCTTCCGACCACGTCTCTCTTCTGGGAGTTCTGGCCCGCACCGTCAGCTCATACTGATTAGGAGCTCCGGAAATGAGCTCCTGAATCATTTCTTCATTCTTCAGGCCTCACGGCCGACGGATCAGTCCGGCGCACTCCATGCGTTCTAGGTCTTCGTCCAGTAGCTGCCGCTCGCCTTTGTCTTCCGGATAGGATGGTGACACCATACGGGCTGTGGCCGGATGCCTTCGCTGACTGCTTTCCGCCATACCAAAACCCTAACAGTGTGAGCCGAATCCGTGCGGATTCACCAACCCCACCGTTGCGATCACTATCTCACCACTCTTTCTCTCAACTATCACGAGCGCAGGAGTAACTCCGCAGAGAAAAAGAGAAATGACGGAAACAAGGGACGGTTAAGTACCCCAATGCCCTGGCAACGGTCCCAAACTTAGTAATAAATTCCGTAACGGGGACCTAGTTTCATAGGTCGGACCTATATTTTGTAGGTCTCTGAAATCCGGCTTCCGTCAGATTTCCGGATCCAGACTGGATTCGTAAATACGGAAATTCCGTATTTATCCACATGTTTCCGAAATGTTTTCTTACTACTTTCGGAACTATTTCTGTGTCTACTTCCGGATTTCTATTCTAAAATTTTTGAAAAATCTACACTATATTAACACAAACATATCCTAACTAGTAGCGTTTGTCGGATACGGACTCTGACAGAGGGGCTTTGATTGGCTATCCAGTGGAGAATTTGCGAGTGGTTCTGACTGATGGTGCCTCACATGCTGTAGACTCCAGTGAACTGGCATTCAAGCTGGCTGCTCTTTATGCATTTCGTCAGGTGCAGTTTTTACATCATTTAATTTAGAGTTTCTACCGATCAATTGTGTGCTGTTCACTGTATTTAAAGTGGCATTGTAATACCTTAATACTGGTTCTTGGAAACCTCACTAAAAGTTTTACCTGCATAGCTTGGAGGGCAACAAGATCTCATGATTTCTGATTTGTATGTTACAGTGTTACGCGGCAGCAAAGCCTGTTATTCTAGAGCCGGTCATGCTTGTGGAGCTTAGGGCCCCTGTAGAGTTCCAGGGTGGAATTATTGGGGATATCAACAAGTATGCTTTCTAGCAATGAGTGGTTTTGTACATGGTATTGTCCATGAAACAGTGGTTGTGTTGCATTGGAAGCCATATGGGTACTCTCTTTTTCTCACTCATGCTGCATTGATAGGACTATATCTGCCATGCGTTGCTTGATTGATGAGAGCAATCCTAAAATAATAAACTATTTTAGACCTAGACTGTTCTTCAATTTTATGTTCCGATCCTTCTTTTAAAGGCTGTAAAGTGAATGATATTAGTCCAACCTTGTGGTGCTTTGAAATTAGTGAACTCATCAGCTGCTATTGTGGACATTGTAACAGGAGGAAAGATATTATTGTAGGCAGCGACCAAGAGGGCGACGATGCAGTTGTCTTGGCCCATGTGAGCATCTACCCAACTATTTGACTAGGATTAGTTGTCTTTGCACTTTCTTTTTTGCGCATTTGTGCGATCATGTACGTTCCTTGGGCCGTTGGTACCAATATAGACCTTAAGTTTTTTACCTTTTATTCAAGTTACCTTATTATGTTCAATCACTTGATTTTGTAAATTTGTAGAGTAGGATATTTGTACACTGATTTAGCTTCCCTTTTTTCCCTTGCAATTTTCTTCTCCTCGACCACAGTATCTTTTCTTGGTCAGCATCAATTCATCCCGCTTATTGATATTTAACTGATCATTTTTGACGTGCCATGGGATATTGCTCAGGAGGTTTTCAATCACTGACATTACTTTTATGTGGGACAGGTACCATTGAACAACATGTTTGGCTACTCCACTGGTTTGTGCTCCATGACACAGGTATGTCTGAGCACACAACTGGTATTCTGGTACAACTTGGCCTACAGCTTTATGTCTCATTGTTTGGACACGTTTCTGTCGAGACACCGTTTTTTTTATCTTGGAAGCAACAAAAGTGACTTGGATGAATTTGAACATGGATGACCATCACTGTTGACAGGGTAAGGGGGAGTTCACAATGGAGAATTATCAGCATGCAGCTGTGCCCCAGGAAGCGCAAGCAGTGCTGGTGAAGGAGTACACAAACAAAAGAGTCGCTTTGTAAGCAAGTTAAAGATCTACCAAAGGCCCAAAGCTCATGGCGGTTTAGATGCTCTCGAATCTTTACGGAATGCAGCTGTGCGTATGCATCCCACTTGAGGACCTTGTTAGAGTTCACGCATTCTCCTGCTACATGCTTCATTTTTTGGAGAATTTGGAACATCTATCAGAGGAATTGGATCGTACTCTTCACGTCCTTGGCGTGCATCTATACAACTTATTTATACCGTAATTCATTGCAGGTACTAGGAGGCAGCATTCTTCTATGATATGGGTGCCAGTAATTTCACAGGTTGGGGATTCTAGTCACACTCTGCATAGTTTCAATTTCTATTCGAGAGCCAGTCAGGTGCTTGTCCTTTATTCTTGTCGGGCATAGCACTTTAGATTAATCATTACTAGAGCTTTGTTTCCCATTTCATTAGAATAAGGACAAATCCTTACGGGAGAAATACGTCATAGGATACTCTTTAGTTTGTATTCAAAAACCGGCATCCTTTGTGGGTGTCTAATTATTGCTCCAATTGAAGAACAGTGACTTACACTTACATAATCTTGTTTGCAGTCTTTGCTCAAGTGGCTTGGCTACACCAAACCCACCATATACTGTAGTCGGAACTTGTAACATAAAAAGAGAAGCCCAAATCTTAAGGAAATTATTTTTTCGAAACAATTCTATTTTGTGTGGTGAAAAAGAGAATCCCAGAGAATATCCACAGAATTTGGCATTTGTTGGAAAGCAATTTTCCAAAATTTGATTRTTCGACATGACCTTGACAGCCGGGTACAGTATGACTGTGGGTGTACAATTGCACTGGGTGAGAATCATGTCCAATAAGGTAGCAACGGGTGTGCCACGGTCGGGGAGCAGTGCCGAAGGAGCCGGTCTCAGTCTCTCCGCTCTCAATCCGCTCCTCTACTTCATAGCAATCTGCGAACACCCGCACGGCAACAAGTGCGTAGAAATCACATCTAGGACTTCATGCACAAATTTATTTTGCAGGAAGTAGCTCAACATGGTCATACTTATTGACAGGGGGTGTTTCCAGAGGCTTGGTGGATCGATATAAAGGAAGAAAACCCGGATGAGCTGCGCCTTGAGAGGCCTTGACCTTCAACAAGTTTGTCATGCATGTCAATTCAAATACAGAACTCTGTGATCCCACCAGAAGATGCTGAGGAATTGCAAGTGCAGTATTTGCTTGTGTCGGGGGCTTGTGTAACTTATATCAGTAGACAAGTGTTGTAAATGTTAGTCCTCATACTTCGTAGAGAGTATTCGATTTCTGCATCATTTATCTGAATATCCAATACTTGTAAGGGAGTCCACTGGTCTCTTCCGTTTACACACTAATACAAGTTCCTACTCTGTTGTTGATAATCCATTGAATCTTGGCACAAGTGTGAAGTACTGAGTTACATGTTTGATGATTCACGACTTTGGATCTTTTACTTTTGAGGCTTTAGTTCATTCATTTCTTTGTTTTCTAGAGTCTAGCTGTTCTGATAAGATGGTTTACAATTATTGTTGTCTGTGTACGCAACATTGAGTCCAGCCAAGAACTCATTGATATGTAACCTCTAAATGACCGGGGTTTTTCCTTGATTTCAAGCATTGATTTTAGCCTCTTATTTTCTGTTATTTTTTTATTTTTTATTTTTTATTTTTTATTTTTTATTTTTTTGCATTATAGTGTACACAAAAATGAAGCAAAATTTATAATGTATTATCTTAATTGATCAAATTAGAAATTATTTCATTGCTCTAAATTAGCTGAATACCACAATTGAGTTCTTTACAAAATGACAAACTTACAACTTTGATATCAGCATGCTGATTTTTATGTATGTAATCAAGTTTCACCTATCGAGGCAACCAGCCCTAACGCTTGGATTTAGCAATCAAGATGGTTTCTTATAATTCAATGACCATGGAGAAAAAACCTACACGTTATGGACAAAATATACAGATTCACATCAGCGTACCTCAATTGCCTTCTCCATTGTCATTTTAATTCTTTTAGTAGGAGGCTTGCCCTTTTTCCACAGCGCCTGCAAGAGCACAGTTATTGAAAACACTATGTGAAGTACTCTGAAGACTTGAAATGTTCAGTCTGCTTGAGCATATTGTGTACCGAAATTTGCGATAACATACTGCCATTATTAAAAAAACGCACTACAAAGAATAGAACACATTCATGTGCACATCACGTTGCTACCTTTTGGGGTTTGTTTTCCTTCTAATAGAGTGCTTATTTTGCGCTTAGAGTCATTCATTTGCTTTCAGATGGTGAATGCGGTAATAACTCTGTTGCAGAACTCTTGCCTTCATATATTTCTTCCAGTGAAAAGGGCTTGTCGACAATCACACGCTTCTTCTATACACCAAATACATAAAATTAACCCTTTGACGCGCCTGCGTCCACATATTGGACGACGAATAGATTTAAATTGTTCGAATTTCATCCAAAATGGACAGTTTTCATCCACCCAATTTTTTCTTGGTTCTTGTGCAAGTTTACTATCCTTTGTACGGTTTGGATTTTCAAAATAGGTTATTATGATTTTTGGAAAAACCACACAATTGGTTTATGTCAAGTTTCATTCTTAGTTCAAAAAGTGAGACCTTAAACATGATTTTCCAAAATAAATAGAATCAAATAATGAAAACCATACCATCTCGTAGTGCATGTTGTTCCAATTTCATTACAATATTTTTTTAACTTTTCGTGTTAGTTCGGGATTTTTAATTGAATTTCAACAGAAAACCTTGAAAAATTAAATAAAAAATATGATAAATCCAACCGTACAGATGTGATCGTCACATTGACATTTACAACTTTGCTTTGTGCATCAACTCCATTTTTGGTTTTCATCAAGCATTTTATAACGCTTCTTTGAAAACAGTGTTGAATCGGGACGTTAAAGGGTTAAATGCAAAGTTTTGATGAGAGATAAAACAAGGGGTTATTCAAAACAATTGCTCAAGTTAATCCTTTAGAGCCTAGAGTATTGTAGCTGGGTGTGCAGGATTTCAGTGGTTTTTTCCACCACGATTGATACTATCAAAAATAGAATGGATAAAATTAGAAAATAACTATACAATTGTATTCTCAACTGGTGTGGACACATTTTGCCAAAATTAGAGAATCATCCAATGGTGGAGTTGCAAGATTATAACAGAAATTGGAACCGTATGTTGTCATGCATAAATTAGGATTTTTAGAGGTGCCTAGATTTGAACTTAAATAGAACTTGGGGGTATTTTTTATAAAAAGAATTGAAGCGGTTTAGAGGTGTTGTATACGGAGAGCTTCAAATTGACATATAGCAAATGCTAAACAAATCAATAGAGAATTATTGGTGATTTTACAAGTCCAACCTACATTTTTGTATGCACTTGTGTTCATAACTATATACAGATCATAACGCCAATTCTATTTGTGCTATGAAAAATCAGCAATTATAAATCAAAAGAGGACGTCTTCATTATGGATGGCAAAAGAAAAAACATCTCAAAATCATATTCCAATATGAAGAAATACGACATAGTATATGGCATTGTATTTGTAGGTATTGAAGTGGCATTAGAGAAAATATGGGCCTTCAAGAGACCTCCAAAATGCCCACTTTTCTAGCCATGCTGCCCTAGAGCATGACCAACCACATGGTACCACATCTGATTTCACAGACTTTGCCACCGTGGCATGGATACCATGAAAAAAGTACAAAAAATAAAAAACACAAAAAAAAACTAGCAAAAACTCCCAACTGGGCCCGCTACAGTGGCGAGGCCCGGCGCTACAGTTTTGCTTTTTTTTTTGAAAAAAAATTAATTATTTTTTTCGGATTCCAAGCGCCTGCTGCCGCGTGCAGGCACTGCTAACGATTTTTTTTTTTTTTTTTTTTTTTTTTTTTTTTTTTTTTTTTTTTTTTTTTTTTTTTTTTTTTTTTTTTTAAAATAAAATAAAAATAAAGAATCCTGCAGCGCCTGCTGGCCGGTCGACGGGCCCAGTGCAGTGTTTTTCCATGTTTTTTTTTGGGTTGCCCCGTCTTTGACAACTTTCCAAAGGCATTGGGGCCTTCTAAAGTCCCATATTTTCTCTAATGGTTTGATGRTATTTGTAGTATTTTGTGTTGTATTCTTAGGTGTTCTAGGAGCTTTGCTTCTCCAAAKCACGATCGGATTTTTGCAGTAGGTGTGTGATGTTTATGTTCACAACTGAACTTCTCTACTCAAATCGAAATTCCCAATGGATCTTCTTTTATTAAAAAAACAAAGCTGCTAGTGACAATATTATGGTCATCTGGGCTTTAAAGGGTTAAGAACACCGGTTGTACGAGCAGATTGCTATGAGAGGAGCGGAGAGAGAGACCGGCTCCCTTGGCTTTGCTCCCTGTCCGTGGCCCACCTCCCCGTCCTTTGTGGCATACTCCATCTCCGCCACCCTGGACACTRGATGTGGTTCATAAGAGGGACATCTAGGATGAAGTATGCTGCTGAAATGCCCGGGTCACTTCAGGGTGCTTCAGTGACGGGGAAAGGCCAAAGATAGATGACATGTCAAATGGTGGGGTTCCAATCAAAAAATTGTTCTATTTTTTTGGTGTTTGGTTGGGCCTTTTATCAAAAATTGATCCCGGCTACACCAAATACACCATATACTGCAATCAGTTGTAATTATAAAAAGAGAAGTCAAAATCTTGTGGAAATTATTTTTTTCAAAAAAATTCTATTTTGTGTGATGAAAAAAAGAATCTCAAAGAATATCCATAGAATTTAGCATTTGTTGAAAGGCAATTTTCCAAAAAAATATTTATTCAACATGACCTTCACGGCCAGTRTTGTAGGTGTTCAATTGCATTAGGTGAGAATCATGTCCAATAAGGTTGCAATGCCAAGGATAGATGACATGTTGAATGATGGGGTTCCAATCAAAGAATTGTTCTACTTTTTTTTTGGTCTTCGGTGAGGCCTTTTAGCAAAAATTGACCCCTTTATTTACATTGTAAAAAATTCAAGACATTTGTGTTATCCGTAAAAGTAAACTTAGGGTAGCCTGTCTTCTGCATGGAGTTTTCTTACTCTAAATACCCTTGATCCCACACTGTCAAACATCAATGGCCAAACCTTGGGGTTGGGGGAGCATGAATTAGGTGTGGGGGTACGCTAAGATTTTGCCATGGGAAGTCTTGTTAATATTGGGGGAGCTTTTTTTGGAAAGGTGGTGTGTTCGAATCAYAGAGCGGGATAATTGATCTTAAAAAATGAAGGCAAAACTCGTTTTCTTTAGCCTTTTAAGCTAAAAAACCAATTTTACCTTGTCTTTCTTCTTCAAGTAATGTTTCCCTAAACTTTATGGATAACTCTATTCTTTCTAAACTAGTTCGGKGTTCAAAATTCAAAATTTCCAAAAKGGCATAGTTCCACTTGGGGTACCYCTCTTTTTACATGACAARGAGGTGAAWTTTGCTTCTAAACTTCCAAATTTCATCGAATTTGTTCATTTCAATTGACTAAAATTACTTTTTTTTAAATTAAAAAAATATCCACACCTYGATGACATGAAATACTTCAATTCAAGTTCAATTTTTTAATTGAATACATTACTTTTCATATTTTTATGCTTGTTGGAATTTTTTTCCTAAAATGAGCATTTGTAGGCATTGTAGTATAAAATATATATATTTTTTACTCCTCAAAGTAATCAATTCAAGTAACAAATATCTAAATGTACTTCATATTTGAAATTCGTACCAAAATGACATCATTTGATATTTTAAATAAATGTTTTGGATGTTTATTAGTAGTTAAGASAAACATTGATCTTTGAACATAAAATCACTTTTAAAATCTTTAAAACTCTTCAATTTTGACATGAAATTTTTCTTGAGTACTTCATGAGTGTAGGAAATCAAAACCACATTTGGTTGATTCATTTGCTATTTTTTATTAAAGAGGGACATAATCAAAGTTGCTATAGGGGCTCATTTAAGAGTTAAGACGRTCTTTTGGAGTACCCCAAGTGAAACTATGCCCAAAAGGAAGAGAAGACTTTCAAAATTGGAAAACCAACTCCCACCTTATTACGCTGGTCCTTCCATGCCTATTAGGAGTGCTACCTGATTTGATTAGTTGTAACCTATATTGTTTATTCTATTTTGGGAACAATAAACTGTTTCATGAATTGTACCTTTGGATGGATGGATAAAATTGAAACACTATTTGGCCAAAAAAAAAAAAAAAAAAAAAATCCCAAACTTCTAAGCCACTTGGTCATTGACATGTTGATTGAGTTACCAACTCACAAATAACCCTTCTTACTTATTTTTCAATGGTCTGTAGTCATCTCCCTACTTCTTGTCCATGTTACCAGTACCCGACCTTTGCTATTGTCAATTAACTGCCTAAGCCCTCGTTTTTGGCCTGATGTAAAGTACACTTTTTGGATTTTTTACTATAGATTTTATGGGAAATTAGCTTCATGCATGTGTGAACTGATTAGAAAGGGGGATGATTTATGAAATTTTTATGCCTCATTTCATGTTGCAATGATTCACCAAAATTTTCTAAGATCTTAGCTCAAAACAAATCAAAATTGCTCTTGAAAAAATCAACTCATAAAAGAATGCAACTTAAAAATCTTCAAAAATCATTACACTTAGAGTATTACACAATTTGAACCCATCACAACAAATTTCATCCACAAATTGTCAATATCTTATTCGTAATCGAGTAACAAAAGAATTTTGAATTTTAAGTTTCAAATTGTATACAAAATATTGGTGAYTGCAATCATAAATCTAACCGTATRGATAGAATCTAAAATTCATGATGTCCAACTTTTTTTTCATACATCAAGTTCAAAATATCCCCTAGTTGMATTTTATAATGCATCTTTGCAATTCTCCAAATCTAGAGGGYTGTAGACATTTAGGGGTGAATGGCATAGAGTGCTAAAACAACTCTGATCCTGTGGATGCATCCATGAAAATGTATCCTATCTCACCGTGAGAGAAGTGACATGTGAAAAGCATGTGCCAGCAGAAGCTTGAGCATCTTGCCATTGCGTCATGGTTCAACGTATGGCAACCACCTACGCTCAAGCACCCGCCATATCCCAACTGCCCCCCCCCCATATTCATCGTGTGACAAGAGCCCCCCATGTCTGAAAGTCTCCACAGAAACGTGACAAAACCTCTTGGGCTTTAGTAATATTTCCATTGATACCAATGACACTTTGTCTGGTGGGTGCTGAGTCATTGGCATTACGAATAGACACTTTATTCACGCCGGCCTCAAAAGAGGACCGGAGTTTCTATCTATCTATCTATATTCATTGCTCTTGGGTTTCTATCCCCGACTCTAATCCCCCCTTGACATTTATGCAAGCACTATTCATCCATGGATCTCATTTTCTGGAGTTTCCATCTTGGGCACCATAGGGGCATTTTTTGGCAAAAGTTTTTACAAATTTGGAACCTCCAGCCCCAAATTTGTCTACAAGAACTTTGCTGGGAATTTTAAACCATTTGAAGAGGAGGTTATTTTTAAAGGTGGACGCCAACATGTACAAAACAAGGGGTAGGTTTTGCCCTCTTGCATTAACGTTGACGGAGGGGGGGGGGGGACTTATAGTCTTTGGGTTTCTATGAGTGTGTTGACAAGACTCAGGAAATCATGTTTCTTATCTCTACTTATACCTTTAGCCTAGAAGGCGTTAGAGCTCAAGGATTGTTCTAAAGAACTCTAGATTAACTATAAGTGAACTTAAGTAAAAGGAACTCTAGCTTAGGCTATGTCCCTAATAGAAAGACTAATGTTGAGGTGTGTTTAGAGTGAGTWTTTATGAAAAGGTGGTGGTTCAATTGATTATACCAAAMTTTGCTAATAGACTCTAGTATGCGTGAGACAAATTTCAAAGGCTAATATTTACACCTAATCTTTTGCTTACATCAAGAATGAGAACTCATTGTATAGTAACACAAAACATAGGTTCATCTAATTAAACAAGAAGAGCACACAMAAAAAAACCCACATTGACTATAAGCCAAATTAATGTAATGATGAAAATAAAATACTAACTTGAGAAGTGGTTCACTAATGATGTAAGTAAAAGACTAGAGAGATTTCACTAATGATTAAAGCAAAAGGTTGATGAAAGTGAAATTAAGTTTCAAACATTTTTATGGGCCCCGTCAGGAGACACTTACGCTCCCCTGATGGGAACTTGTTCTGAGAACTCTGGGGCCCCATGTGTTGTTAACCCTTGAAAGGCCCTTGGGGTCCGTCCCTACAACATGTGTTTAGCCTTGCAATTGTTCAATTGTGGTTTAATATTTGAATTGTGATATATTATTATGTACCTATTATCATGATTATTAATTTACTTTGTACTTGTAAAAGTGKTTGGTCATTGTTATTTTGATCAAATACCACCAAATACAAAATATACTATATGGCCGCCAAGGGTTTTTGGGCCGTTGAAGGGTTAAAATAGTGAGCCTTCACTAGAACTAAAAGTGATGAAGTAGTTCACAACTAAAAGTGGTGGATCACAACTGATGAAAGTAAAATTCTAGATGAAAGCAAAAGTAAACTTCCGAATTCCAAACACCATAAATAACACCAAGCTTAGCTTCAATGTATGAGAGTCTCTGCTCCTTCATTTGGTTTGTGGAGTTTTCAGACTAGGTAACTTYGTTGTTGAATTGCTAGACTTTGAGGCGAGTCTYGTATAGTGTGGTTGTGTGGGTACAGGTGAGGCTATCGTACAATGAGGCCGCCATGGACGAGAGGAGGGGCGCAGCGAGGAGGCAGAGGCGATCGGGGAGGTGGCAGGGGCGGCCGTGGCTTTGGAGGAAGCCGCGGGGGTCGTGGAGGTGACACGATTCAAGGTGGGCGGGGAGGAAGTAGAGGCGGACGAGGAGGGAGAGGCGGTGGCATGAAAGGAGGAGCCAAGGTGATGATTGAGCCACACAGATTTGAAGGTGTATTCATTGCCAAGGCAAAGTCGGACCTGCTCGTGACGAAAAATCTAGTTCCCGGAGATAGCGTGTATGGAGAGAAGAGGATCTCTATTGACAATGAGGAGGGAACAAAGACGGAGTACTGAGAGTGGAATCCTTTCCGATCTAAGCTTGCGGCTGCTGTTTTGGGAGGAGTGGACAATATCTGGATGAAGCCCGGTGCTCATGTGTTGTACTTGGGAACTGCTTCGGGCACCAGCGTCTCTCACGTCTCGGATCTTGTGGGCCCGTCGGGAGTTGTGTATGCTGTGGAATTCTCTCTTCGCAGTGGGCGAGACCTTGTCAACTTGGCGAAGAAGCGCACTAATGTCATCCCCATCATTGAAGACGCACGGCATCCGCTCAAGTACCGCCTGTTGGTGGRTATGGTGGATACCATCTTTGTTGATGTTGCACAGCCTGACCAGGCCCATATCTTGGCATTGAACGCGCACAACTTTTTTAAGAGCGGTGGGCACTTCGTGATTTCCATCAAGGCCAGTTGCATCGACTCTACTGCACCTGCTGAAGCTGTATTTGCTGCGGAGGTGAAGAAGCTGCAACAACAACAGCTCAAGCCTCGAGAGCAAATTACTCTTGAACCATTCGAGYGAGATCATGCTTGTGTCGTTGGTATTTACCGGGCACCTAAGAAAGTCCAGCCCACTACTGCTTTGTAGATTTAGCGTTGAATGCATCAGGCGTCTGTATCGTGATCATTCTGAGATCATTTCTGATTGAGTTACATCCATRTTACTAATTATTAGATCTTTATAATTTGATTCCTCATGAGCAGAAAAAAAACACATTTATTGCAAGATTGAAACTTGAACTATACAGCGGCAACAGCGCCGCAAGTAAAGTTGCAGAAGCTGCTAAACTGCATGTTAATCAAACTCAATCAGTACGTAAACTAATAATGTTATTGAAATCTTCACCTATTTTTAGTTCTAAAGTCATGAACTTGTTCCCTCTTCCAAGTTTCCAAATCCCAATCATTCAGAGATTCAAAAGTCTCCAGTCTATTGGCAAATCRTATTGAGAGAAACAAACATAATTACGTGCGTGCAGACAGATTTGCATGTAGCTTGATGATAAATGGACTCAGATCAGTCATTTGAAAGATGAAAAAGGCTTCATAWATACAAATTGAATCTGTATGACATTCTTGCATGATCCTTTCTATAAATCAGGAAGTGGAAAGACAGGCCGCTTACTTGTACAATGGCAGCATCATCGAAGTCAGAACTGCAGTCATAACATGGCATATTGAAACACCAATGATTATCTTGCACAATGGCACCAATTCATGAAATGAATCCTAACATAAGCGAAGGGGAAAAAAAAAAAAGGGAAAATTATAAAATAGAAAATAGAAAATAGAAGTTACGAAGAAAAAAAAGAAAAAAAATCACAATTACAGTCTCAATACGACCAACTCTTAACCCTTTAGTGCCCAGAGTAGTTTTGGAGAAACCACAGTTTTTGGGTGATTTTTTTCTTAAAACTCTCTGTGTTGAAATTAGTGATACTATTTATAGTATTTAACCGTATAAATGTAAGCATATCTTAATCAAACAAGTGCCGGTTAAACCTTGGTATGATCGGACCGTTGGATTGGAAGATTATAGTATGTCTTTGAACTGTATAATGCACACTCAAAAATGAGATTTTGGAGGGTGTGTGACTTCAAAGTTAAATAAAGTTTAGGTTAAATTTTCAAAAATGAAAGCGACGAGGTTCAACAATGACCTATGTCAACACCTCCTCATTGCAATCTTTTATGTCAAGAACRGACTCACACATAATTATTGTGAATTTTATAAGTGAGAGTGACTCATTCATATAYGGTTTAGGACAAAACTTTATACGGTAAAATATGAAAGGAGTTGGTACGTTGATCAAGATTGGAATACATACACTATGGAACATGAACAAGAGAACACAATCCAAAAAAATAAAACAAGATAACAAACTTCCAAACACAATAAATACCGCATAGTACATGTGTTGTATTTGTAAGTATTTTCTGTATTTTCAAGTATTTGCAGTATTTTTGCGTTTTGTTCATAGGTATTTTGATAGTTGCACAACTCCAAATTGAAATTTTATTTTTCTAGAAGATGTATATTATAATTCTCCAACTCTGAACATCAAAATTCAAAATCCAATTCTTTACGGATTTCCTATTATTTGCATTTTGGACACACGAGTGACCATAATGTGGTCTCTTGGGAACTAAAGGATTAAAAACCACATTCAATTTGACTTGAATGCTCATGAACTTTTAAAATATAGTATTCAGCTGGCCGCATGATAGTTCAGGATTAGAAAAATCAAAAGGATGTTTGCTTCTTACATGTCATTTAACTTGAAATCAGATTACAAAATTAGATTAACAAAATGAGATTCGTAATTGATGATTAATCTGGTCAATCTCAACTGGATTCTCAAACCGGTCGTGACATTAAATGTTTAACCCTTTGATGCATCTGTGTTCATATAATGGACGATGAACAGATTGTAAGCCTTCTCTTCACTACATCTGGTGCAGTTTTTCATCCATCCAAATTTTTCTTGGTTCTTGTGCTAGTTGACTACCATTTGTACTCTCTAGRTTTTCAAAATTGATGACATTGTAATTTTTTTTGTAAAATAACAAAATTGGTTTATGTCAAGTTTYATTSTTAGTTCAAAAATTGAGATCTTACAAATGATTTTCCAAAATAAGTAGAATCAAATMATGGAAATTATACCATCTCATATTGCGTATTATTCCAAATTCATTACAAAAATAATTATTAAAAAAGAATTAATTTAGGATTTTAAAATAAATTTTATAAGAATACCTTGAAAAGTTATTTAAATTTTTAATAACCAAAATAATGATAAATCCAATGATATAGATGTGATCTACACACCGATATTTACAACTTTGCTTTGTATATCAACTCCATTTTTGTTATTCATCCAACGTTTTATAACACATATTTGGAATTGGTGCATCATYTGAACCTCAAAGGCTGGTTAAACCAAATTTTAAGAATACACATGCATTTAAYTTGCCATGCATTTAGTTTTCTTGTTTTATAACAAACGTTCCATGATATAGCTAGTTGATAACACCTGGCAGTACAACTATTGTAGACATGCCAATGACCTCACAGTTCCAATGACCGCATAGTTCCGRTCATAGTAGACATGCCAATGATCGCACAGTTTCACCACACAATTCCAATTGAAATGTASGATACCGCCGAATCAATGCACGTAGTGTGGTGAAGGGCTCCAAGTAATTTTCCATTAAAAACCATATCCAATGTGTTTGGTCAACGTGCCATAAAAGTTATTGTACAAAACATTTTTGAGTATGATTTTTTTATTTTCTAGGAGAATCCCAACTTGACATACCACAGTCTTTCAAATTGTGTGACGGTGTAAGTTTCTACATTGTCGTAGGGAAGGATTTGAGTATTGCCTGCGCTGTCATCGGGGTCAACTACTGCGTGGTACGGGTGCGGGGTGCGGGGGCCAGGCGGGTGCGGAATATTGTTAAAATATTCCCGAAATATTCTTTGACTTTGAAAAAAAAAAACCTAAACTCCAAATTTTAAACCCTAAACCTCAAATTCTACACCCTAAACCCCAAATTCTAAAACCCTAAACCCAAAATCCAAAATCCTAACTCCAAACTACCACGTGGCACTGTTGACATGACAAAATATTTCAAGAATATACCGCACTCGCACCCCAAAACCCGCACCTATGCACTCCGCACCCCAAATTCCGCACCACGTAGCAGCCGGCCCCCGCTGTCAGCGACACGTCTACCCTAATAGCTTGAACGGAAATAACAGAGAAAGATTACCAAGCATTGATTCCGTGACAATATTGGGCAATTATCTTCTATCCAAGCCGTCAGTCTTGAAGTCAATGACTGTTACTTTTTATTTTTACGTCTAATTGTGATAAGATTTATCCTTCTCATTGATCAAAGATCTAATTACTTTTCATCTTGACTCATCCATCCTGGTCATTTGCAATGTCAATGATTAAAAATCTGCAAACTAATCCTTGACATTAAACGTCAATGCTCAAATATTGAATTAGCTTTTATTTTTAAGTTCAAAAAGATCCAATTTTACTTCTTTTTTTTCTACTTTTAATAAGATCTAATTTTTTTCACTTAATTTTACAAGTTTTTTTGACCAACTATGTTTATCTTCTATTTTTATCCTTTGTTTTTATCTGTCGTTTTACCAGCTTTGTTTTATCAGATATTTTTACTATTAATTGTAAGAGTTTCAAACTTCGCGGGGTTGAACGCGGTTGAGCGGGGTTGAGCGGGGTTGAAATTGACAGGTGCATTTTTGAAATCCCGCGATGGACTGGCTTCAGCAAAAATTGAAGCAGACATGGAGTTTCAAACAATCTGGAGGGTGGGATGTTGTCTTTAGGAACTGTGAAGGAGGCTCAGCCTGTCAGGAGGCTAGCTCTAGTTACCAATGATTTTAAACCGGGCGAAATGTGGAAATTAAAAGCAAGCTAGTCAATCCTGCTGCTCTAGAAGACATTGAAGTGAAGACAGACCTCTGCGTGCTAGTAAGTCTCAATTTCGCTAGTGTTGCAGTGAATGCAAGTGATTGTGTGATAAGAATACGCAGAACTCTGAAATGGAAATCTGAGTTCATGTTTCGCCATACTGACATGGCTGATCACGCATTATCTGATCGTTTGCTGGTAAGTTTTGGAATGCACGATTCTCAGTAAAAATTCATTGTCTGGGACTCTCTTTGTTTGCTAATACATCGTTGGCATGCTTCGCTAATTGTCTGAGGTCATGTGTGGCAACAGTGTGTAGAGTCTCGTTTTAGTTAGCATTTTTCCATGACATGCATTCTGTGCACTTGAAACCTTGGGATTTGCAAACCAGCATTGAAGTCAAATGGAAGAATTGAAGCGTTTGCATGCAGCTCGCTTAACAAGTTGTTTAGTTTTTGTTTGACAATGAGTATTGCTTGACATTGGTTACATGATTTCAAATTGAAGTGAATTCTAAACAATTGAGTTGGAAGCGATTGGAGATAGACCTCTACGTGCCAGAAAGTCTCAATTTCGCTAGTGTTGCAGTGAATGCGAGTGATTGTGTGATAAGAATACGCAGAACTCTGAAATGAAAATCTGAGTTCATGTTTCGCTTTACTGACATGGCTAATCACGCATTATCTGATCATTTGCTAGTAAGTTTTGGAATGCATGATTCTCGGTGAAAATTCATTGTCTGGGACTCTCTTTGTTTGCTAATACGTCGTTGGCATGCTTCGCTAATTGTCTGAGGTCTTGTGTGGCGACAGTGTGCAGAGTTTCGTTTTAGTTAGCATTTTTCCATGACCTGCATTCTGTGCGCTTTAAACCTTGGGATTTACCATCCAACATTCAAGTCCAATCGAAGAATTGAAGTTCATATTTGCTTGCAGCTCGCTTGACAACGAGCTGTTTGGTTTTTTATTTGACAATGGGTACTGTGCTGGACATTGGATACAGGATTTCGAATTGAAGTGAATTCTAAATAATTGAGCCGGTAGCGACTGAAGACAGGCCTGTGCGTACCAGTAAGTCTCAATTTCGGTAGTGTTGCAGTGAATGCGAGTCATTGTGTGATAAGAATACGCACAACTCTGAGATGTAAATCTGAGATCGGGTTTCACTTTTCCGGCATGGCTGATAAACTGACATAGGGTCCCTTTGAACACAGGTAGATGCTAGCCTGAAAAATAGATATTAGATGCACATGTGGTGTACATGAGAGGACCTTTGGAAGCATCAAGTCTACCCAACAAATTTAACATACTTGCAGTTGGAGGCCTCTCCAATATTATCAACATGTCCCCATCACAAGAGATTTATTTTAATTGGTAGACAATTTAATAGGCTTGCAAAGGTAACTTGGATGAAAGTCATTTGAGATTGTATGATCTCGAAAGCTTTGAATTTGTTTATGATCCAATTTCTACACACTAGGACCTTTTGGGGTTAAAAAAGGGGGGTAGACTTTTTCCGACATAGTGAAGAGAGATCATTGTGAAGTAATAGTTCGATTGTGTGCAGTCTCTAGGCATGGATAGTGACGGATTGCCGCCACTTCGTGTCACTGATACTATGAGGCGCAGAGGCGTTCTCCCAGCAGGTATGTAATATCTTACATTAAATTTTTTATACTTTGTTTTAAATTTGTTTTGTTATAATAGTGTAGCAKAGGATTTTTTTTGTGCAGGATTTGTGGATCCAAGGAGAGGAGGCGGAGGTCCTAGTCACTTACGATTCGACGACGTGGATGCAGATGTCAATATCGGGGCTCCTATCCATAATACTCCTGCTTTGCCTGCTCTAGTGGAGGCGTTGCCCACTATTCGTGTCACCAGTGTGGCGACGWGTGGCATCTGTCTCGAAGATTTTGCAGTAGGGGAGGAGGTTTTACAGTTACCCTRCCCTCATTTTTTTCATCGCCCTTGTATTTGTGAATGGTTTACCGTGAGAAATTCTTGTCCGACATGCCGTGTTGTTTTCTTTCTTTAGAGTCTATCTTCACAGTGTTACGTTCAAACTCTAAAGATGGACAGTCCCAGAAATTGATTGACAAACGCTTGAGCTCGAGCATAGAGACACAAATGCAAGTATGCAATGTAACGCAATTTTTGTATATCAAGTGTGGAAAGAAAGGAATAGCACATGAGCCTGGTGCCATAATTGGCATTGGGGCAAGCCTCCTCTTTCGGATTTTCTTCCCTTCTGCATTAATTACTTCTGGCTCCTCTGCATGTGCCTCCGCAGCAGGTGCATATTCAATTTGCTTGGCAGGATCAGGGCTCGGTGCCACTACTGGTGTTGTCCATACGGACTGCTGGTTAAATCACAGTTTATGGTTTTTTCTAGCATCCTCTCATGTCCAAATCTAGCAAGCAAATGACAGAGCATGGACTGTGACCAGTCATTCGTGTATCACACTRTATGTTCAAGTGCTTCCTTGGAGGAGATACGAGGAGCCCAGTGGATCCAAAAKAATAGAGTTGCTCGTAATGGTGAAGGAGGGTGATTTAATATTTGCGCTGCACGTATGAGGACTTGTGGTGGTGCAGGGGAAGTTGAAAGCGCCTGTAATTACCTTCCACTTTCTGTCCTTGATAATCTTGTCACAATTAAAACTCATTTCAGCCTTGTAATTAAAATGGAGAACTATACAAACCACTCCAATCCCCTTCTTGAAGTAAAATCACACGACATTTGCCTCCTGAAGCTAGGCAAACAAATATTGATCTAGGGAGGTCCGGGGAGGTCACCTCATTGAAAAGGATCAGACAAGATTATTGTAATGATAATGACACTCATATGAATTACAAAATGAATGAAGAACAATATGAGCTCCAAATTTCTGAGAATTGGATACTAATCACAAGTAAACCAAAAATTTCTCAGAAAGTCAATGTATTTGTCAAGATTCTCAGAAAGTCAATGTGTTTGTCAAGATTGCTTGATTATGCAACTTTTCTTAGTTGAACAATACTCAAAATAAGTTAGTGTGCTATGCACAATTGAGCCTCGAAAGTCTGATCAGAACACATTTTCTCATCATTCAATTCATGCACATTTTTCACTACCTTACTTAATTTTGTCCATATCTCATGCATAAAAATTTCAAATGACAAAAACATAATTGGAAGTGGAAGATGACTTGGCATTCTACCTTTTCTTAGATGGAAACATTTCAAAATAAGATGATTTTCTATGCTCAATTGTGTACCAAAATCTACTGAAAAAGATGGTGTAGTGAGAATTCACATGGTCTTGCAAGCCTTATTCTTATCCCATATCATTTGGGAGGCGCCACTGAAGATGCACCCTAGGGAAAAATTGGTCACTTATGCATTGGCATTGACTTATGTTGTGTTTTAGATGATTTTAGTATCGAGGAGAGTGATGAGGAGAGTGTTGACGAAGGTTGGGAGTTGGAACAGAAGCCCTTTGGTTTGGACGGAAGGCTTGTTGTTTCTGATTTTCCGACTAATACTTTTGGTCGAATTATTTTGTGAATTATTTTGGGTCAAATTTGGCCAAATAACACAAGTGTGTCTTCCCCACCTTTGAGCCACGAATCTGCCACATGGTGGTGTCTGCTGTAACACGAATAGGCACACCATGAGTAAGAGAGTCCACCAACGAAGTCATATTTTTAAGAGGAGATTCTTCGTTTACCTCAGGAGGGTACATGGCACATGTCTTGTAAAAATAGCCCTCTTGTAGGGCTGCCATCCTGTAAAACCCAATATACAAAACAAACATAAAATTAAAAAAACTATATCACTACAATTAGGGTTATCCGGATATCCGAACGTTGCCCCCTAGACGTCCCCCAACATTTGAACGGGCCGTCCACTCGTCGTAGACAAGGCATCTGCCCGTGTTGTGGTCGCCGCGTTGTCCGCAAAGCCGTCCACTCGCCCTCCTAGTCGTCCGCCCGTCCGTCTGCCGGACCAGTAGGGACGTAAGCGTCCCCTGTAATCGAACGTCCGGACGTCCAATTTTGGGACGCTATTTTCCCTTGGATTCCGGACGTGGACAACCCTAACTACAATAGTGCATCTCCTTGATTTACAAAATTCTCAAACACTAATCTCTCACTAGTCCTAATTTCTCACTGGCAAATCTCAAATCACAAGAATYGAAGGCAATACAATCAATCACCCTAAACAATAACCACATATTTGCGTTATCAAACTAAAGACATAACCTAACTGCGACCTAACGAAAAACTCTTGCAAAGCAGCAGCAAGAAGCAATAGGAAGCAACCTGTAAAAGTTGCCTATGACCAGACTAGAAGCTCCCGTAGGGCAACGACATGAAGCAACCGAGAAGTTCCAGGAAAGACCGCAGACCAAATTACTATCACACAAAATTATGAAGAACAAAGGTTTCAGTTAAAATGAAAAAAGAACGCTCCACACATTAGTCTCTCTATGGCACACAAGTCCTCACGGAACTCAAGAAATGGAAGAGAGGTCATCTTAGTCACCAAAATTTGCTTCCATAATTTTTTGTTTGCCTTTTTCGATATCTTACACTGCTCATACACTGTCTCTCTACATCTAACGACTCTACTGCTTTTGAGCCGTATGCACACGTAAAAAGATTGAAAACGGTTGTCAAAAAAATTTGTTCCAATTGTTGCTAAATTAGAACCACGCAAACAATGCGAGTATGCTGATTTCCTAAGGTCATCGACGCATAGCATTCATTACGGAAATCAAGAAAAATTCACTCGAAATTAAGAACGATGAGCGCTCACAAGATGCTCACTATCAAGAGTGACGAAAAATATTCAATAGCACCAAACACCAACATGAAGCAGGGTTGTCATACCGGACGAACGTCCAGTTTGCTTGTCCGTCCGATAGAGGTCTCGCCCGTTCGATGTAGTCAATACTGAGTTGACTTTCTGTAATTGGAAAAAACAGGTGATGTGGTTGCCATTTTGATGCCACCTAGCTACCAATTAGGATCCAAGGCGTGGACGTCACCAATACGGGCACGGACTTTAGTGAGGGCGCGGACGGAAGTCTAGGCAGGGACAAAATTGTGTTGGGGTGCAAACAAATGTCAGGGTGCAGACGTTTTTAGAAAATTGGAGCCAAATTGAATTAATTTATTTTTGAATGAAGGGGGTCCTTGGACAACCGAACCATATTTTTTTTCATGGGGGCCAACTGCAACTAATTCCTTGTGAATTGAACCGTATATGGTACGGGCATCCAAGAAGTGGATGCACCATTGCACCTTGGTCAACCTCAATTGCAATTTTCAAAATAACTGTTTTTGAAATTTGATTTAGACTAAGAAAATGAAGCTCAAAAAGTTTTGTTTCTACTCCATTTTAAAATTGAAAGAGTTATTGCCATTGAAAGCTCCATGTGTTAAAATCAAAATAACATGATATGGTGTGTTTTTCATTAATATTTTTTTTTCTTGATATGAATTTTACTTTGAAACTATAAAATTATGTTTCTAGAAAGTACCCTAAGAAGGAAAAGCATAGAAAAAATTTCTAACTAGGTTAACTAGAAAAGTGCAAAATATCATGAAAATAGGTACTTTGACATTTTAATTTGTAATAAATAGGGAAATAATTTTTTTCAAAAATTAAAAATTGGCCATTTGGGAAGAGTTGATGGTGATGAGATTTCACCAAAAAAATGGTCTTAGAACCATCATCAATGTCTTGAAATTGCTCGCAATGGGAGTGCTATTTGCACTCATGTGGAGGACATTAAATTAAAAAAATTTAGATTGCCTTTGGTAGATTTATGATTTTCTACTATGTTAATAGACAATGAAAATTTTAGCTCCAAATTATTAAATTTAATGACTCACAACGTAGTGAAAACCTCTAAACCTCAAAGTGTGACAAACAAGCAAAAATGATTTTTAAATGTAAATTTATTTTTAAAGTTTTTTGAAAAATAAAAGATATGATTATCATCAAGTTAGGCATCTCCAATAAAAATTCAAGTTTACGGGATTTATGCTTCAAAAGTTATTGAAGATTACAAAAGAACAACATTATTTGTGACGGAGAACAGGACCAATGTTTCTTGCAATGACCCTAAATCCTCTTGAATTTATGAGTGATAAGGGGGGTCCCTTGCTCACATGAACCACATTTTATTAACCCCTGAAGCGCCATTGTCCCTACGGGAGACAAATGGGATTTTGGGCAGGTACCTACGGGCTGAATTTTTGTCCAAAATTTCTTATGCAGATAGAAAAACTTATAAGCTTCGTAGGAATATAATTTTTTTTCAATCAGTGCCTAGGAATAAAAGTCATGCCTAAATAAGCTCAAAACAAGAGAGAGGGTTTTCTGCAAAAAAAATATGCAAAAATTTGAATTTTATTTTTTTATTATTTTTTGCCATAGATTATATTTTGGTCTGTCTAAGAAACTTTGATTTATTTGATCTAGATTTGTTATGAAAAAGTTTTGGACAATCTTATTTTCTGGGCACTTTTAGGGTTGTTTTGGAAGAAGACGGACCAGTCAAGAGAGCTCGGTCTGTGGTTCGTAGAATTCAACTAGGCTCCGGCGAAGATTTTGTCATGGAGCACGGTAGACACAATGACAAGGTTGGACCCAGTGGCCATGCAAATACTCCAGTGAACATCAACTAAGTGCATTTTCTAGTGTAATAATTACTAATTAGCAAAGCATATTTTGCGTAATTATAGACTTAGGCACTTATCATTATCGATGCTTATAGAATTGCTACTTCGGGAGTTCAGTTACTTCAATACTACAAACAATATTAGACAAGGACCTGGGGATATGCATATTTGATCATGGAAAACGCGCTATATACTTTTCCAATTTTTTACTACATAATGCATACGAAATACATATATTCAATTGTTGAATTCCTTTGCGTGATGMATGTATAATTCTTGAACTAAGAACTTGTTCCATAATACATTTATAAACTTATTATACTTTCCAATTATCAAGATTTCAATGTGAGGAGTATTTTTTTTTTAAATTTAGGAAATGTAGTGTAATAAAAAAATGGGAGTAGACATTATTTTTTTTAAATTAACGGAATTTAGTAGGGATGGAAAATATATATTTTTGGACATCCCTATGTATTACTTAGCACAAATACATTTCTTGAACATCCCTAATCATTACTTTGCACAAACAAAGTGGTTCTACCAAAAAAAAATTCAAATTTGGATTTTGAGGAGGTCCATGAATTGAAAATTTAATTTGGTGCTATCAATTGTTAAATTTTAAAAGAGATGCATATATAAATTTAAATTTTTTTGGTAGGATCCAATTTGGTTAATTTTCGCTGTGAGTACTCCTTCTGGTTCAATATTTGTATAAATTTGAGACAATTTTAAATCAACCTAAATCCAAATATAAATGGACAGGGATTTGATTTCAATTCCTAAATCCAAACATAATTAGAATCTTGTTATTAAAATGAAGCATTGAATGTTTGAACTCGAATCCAAGAAACGAGTAACTTGAAATTGACGACAATCCCTAAATCCTTGCAGTAGTTTTATCCTCCAATTACAAAAAATATAACTTGTAATTGCTAATTATAGAAATTGGCCGTTGAACTAGAATTGAAGATTTTTCATTCTATATTTGAATTGAATACCCAGCCAGCCAACCCTTGTAGCCTTTGATTATAGAAGTAGACCTTGTAAGACTGCAACTTGAAACCTCAAGAATTATATCCTATATTTCATAGATTTCCCCTAATCTTGTAGCCTCTATGTAGTACATACAAAAGTAAACCTTTAATCCTAACCAAGTATAAAATAACTTGTATTTGCTTTGAATTTTCAATCAATCAATCCTTGTATCTTCCATTAACAAAAATTAAACCTTGAAGTAGAACCCCAAAGTTTTAACTTGTATTTCAAGGGATTTCCAAATACTTATTACACTTACTTGAACTTCAAGCCCTTGAAGTACAAGCACATAACATTTAACTTGTATTTGATTTGAATTTTAAATACTTGGAGCAACAATTTATCAACACCATAAAGCCTTCAACTATAACTAACAAAACACAACTTCTATATGATTTCAAATCAAAACCCTTAAAGCAACTAGTAACAAGGCTGAAGCCTTGAAATTGCTTCAAAAACACTAGAATTTGCATTTTGTTTCCTTTCCAAACCCTTGTAGCCTCTATTTCCAATAATCAATCCTAAAACTTCATTTGAATACATTGTAATATGTGAATTCCAGTTTCCAAACCCTTGTAGCCCCCATTACCAAAAACAAACCCATTCAATTAAAACTCTACAAAATATAAGACGTGTTTGATTTTTTCTTTGAACTCTAAGCCCTATTAGTTTCTATTTGGAGAATTCAAAAATGCATCTTTCAACTTCAATTTTTAAAAAATGTGTACCTTGTCTATTGTAATAAATCCAAAAACTTCTAACGTCTAATTTCAATTTTTTTTCTTAGAGTGARCCAGTTAATTTTCAATTTCTGAAATCTCCTTTCTTGTGAGGCGAATCCTCCTTCTCAAGTGTTTGGAAAAGGTAAAAAGGAGAAGTTCGACCCCAAGAAAGAAGCAACATGCTTCCAAACATTGTCTTAGAACTCAAAAAGTGGTTGGACCTCTTAATGTAGCCATTGATTTGAAGATATTTCCTGAACTCAAATGAAGGGCTAGCTGTATTAATGGGTTCCCCCTCTCTATGATAAAGAAGAATTCCATGACCACGCAAATTTGACTTCCCCCCTACACTTTGGCTGAGAAGTGGGATGTCCCCCCCTTGACGTCCACGCCCTGTCTAGGCGTCTGCGTCCTAACTAGCCGTCCGTACCCTGACCTGGATATATGTGTGGGAACCTATCCAAGTGATAGTACTGGACTCCTTCCAAGCCAAATTTGAACTCAAGCTTAAACACACGAACTCACAAACTTAATATCTAAAGTAGTACTACCCTAAACCCTTAACCCTAAACCCAAACCCTTCTCGGATTCCATTGCACAAATAAAAATTTCTACTTGAATGATTGAATTCAAAATAACTTGACCACTATTTCATTTCAATTCCAAACCGCTTTGGTATGCCCATTCCAAAAGAATAACATTGAACTTGAATTCCCAAATAAATTAACTAGTATTTCATTTCAACCCCAAACCCTTCTAGGATCCCATTACACAAATAAAATTTTCTACTTGAATGATTGAATTCAAAATAACTTGACCACTATTTTATTTCAATCCCAAACCGCTTTGGTATGCTTATTTCAAAAGAATACCGTTGAACTTGAATTCCCAAATAAATTAACTTGTATTTCATTTCAATCCCAAACTTTTCTAGGATCACATTGCACAAATAAAATTTTCTACTTGAATGATTGAATATGTGAATTCGAAGAAAACTTGACCACTATTTCATTTCAATTTCAAACCACTTTGGTATGCCCATTCCAAAAGAATATCATTGAAATTGAATTCCCAAATAAATTAACTAGTATTTCATTTCAATCCCAAACCCTTTTGGTATCCCCATTAGAAGAACATAGGGTTGAGGTTTTAAAGGCCCAAACTTTTCTATCCTTTATAATTATCATCCAAAAACAAACCCTTAAGCATATTTCAATGCATTATAATTTAAATCCAAACCCTTGTGCTTATTTATCTCAAAATTAAAGCCTTGAATAAAAAGCCAAAAACGTATAAGTTGGTTATGATTTGATTTGTAAACTCCAACTCCTAAATCCCAAATAGGATATATTTATAAGAATTGAAAAGAAATCCTTGAACTTGAATTTACACAAAATTATACCTTCTTTTTCATTAGGACTCCAAATTCTTTCGGATTCTCCTCACACATATTTTGTTCTACTTGTTTGGAAGTTCGGTGTGATTTTCTAATTTTTTTTTTGTAGATGGGCCTTAATTCTCAAGTGCTTGGGAAAAGGAAGAAGGAGAAGTCCGACCCCAAGAAGGGTGCGACATGCTTCCGTACATTGTCTTTGAATTCAAAACGTGGTTGGACCTCTTAATGCAGCCATTGACTTGAAGATATTCCCTAAACTCAAATGAAGGGCTGGCTGCATTAATGGGTTCCCCCTCTCCATGATAAAGAAAATCCCATGACCATGCAAATTTGACTTCCCCCTACACTTTGGCTAAGAAGTGGGACGTCCTCACCTTGACGTCCGCGCCTTGACAAGAAGTCCGCACCCTAACGGGAAGTCCACGGCCCCACGTCCACACCTCTTTCACGTCTTCACTTGCACACGTCTTCTATTAAACCCGCCCTTTCTAAGATGTGTACGCCCTAACGAATCTGTCCGCGCCCAGTATAGTCCCCGTCCTGACGATGATGTCCGCGCCCTGACGCCCTTGCCCTACACTAATGTCCCCGCCCTACACTAACGTCTTTGCCTTGCACTAACGTCCATGCCTTGCATTGACGTCTCCGTCCTGATTTTTACGTCCGCGCCCTAATACCAACGTGGACCGCCAACGTCGAAGCCACTTGCTAATTGGAAAATTTCAAAAATGAATGGCGTCCTGGCCATCTGGACTGTCTGTCCAGTCTGGTTCGCCCGTCCGTCCATCCCATCCGATTACCTTGACCCGTCCGTTATGACAACCCTGACGTGAATTACCCGAAGCAGAAAATGCAGCTGCCAACGCCGTGTTGCCAAGGTAATCCAGTAGTTGCACCGCAACCACGACGCTCCCACTAAGAAATACAGATCACCTTCAAGCTTACATAACAAAACCGCAAATGAAATGAAGAATCAATTACAACACATAGATGTCCAATGCGAGAGAATTTGCAAAAGAGAGTCGCAAGAAGCACCATATATGGAAGACAACCAACTCCAAGAGAATTAATGGCGAGCACCAACCCCACTGAATGGAACTCCTGAGCAATCACAGAGAGAGAAGTTCCTTCGAATGATGCTCAAGCAGAAACAAAATGTAGAATTCTGTTCTGAAACTGAGCGCCACAGTTCGACTGCGACATGACGGTAGAGAACCGAACCTGCTCGACCTCAAAAACATTAACGGTTCTCAATACTGGTATTCAATCAACACCAGCATCACCGTCCTAATATCATATTGTGTCTATAGAACAGTAGTTTGCCTTGTGCTGTTGCCAGAAGTAAAAGTAATTTTCTAATTTTGTCAAAAATTAACCAAAAATAACTCAAAAATCAATAACTTTCTCACCAAGAGTCGAAGCGCCACAAAACCAAGCCCGTACATATAACTTGGTGGTGTGAGGATTACATACTTTTCAATTTAGGTACCAAGACGTTACTCTTGGAATGCAATGTGTTACTTATATATAGAAGGTAGGACTTTTAATTTTTAACTCTTGAGATATTTTTATTTTTTAATGCTTGAGAGAGTCAACATCCAATGGACAATGAATGTTTGATCACTGGATTGGATAAATTAGATGAAACATATCCATGTACGATAGAAACGTAATTTTTTTTATTATGGGAAAGATAATTCTTGAAGATCCTAATGGAGTTCCAAAAGATTCCAATGGACTTCCAAAAGATCCAATGCATTTAGGGTTTAGGGTGTAGAGCAAGGGAAGGGTGATTGCAAGAAACACATATACTTAAAAGTATATATTTGTTGTGTTTGGCTGATATTTTTGGTAGTACTTTAAAATTAACAATTTTTTTATTTTTTTAAATTTAAAAAATATGATTTATGGATATACCCTTTAAAAAGAAGCTACTCTGGGAGGAAAAAACATAGAAACATTCTTTAACCTCTAAAGTCCCATGGCTTATTTTCTCTCAAAAACCATTTAAAACTGTCATTTCTATTGCAAGGTGCAAAGCTTTCAAAAGTTTTAATTCTTTTGCATATCTAACCGTAGGATCTTGAATTAGACTAAATATAAAAATGGGTAGCATAAATTTCACAAACTTTGACCAAGTAGATTGTAAGATGTTTGTGTTTTAAGTGAAAAAAAAAGCTTCTTATACATTCTTTGACTAGAGTCTCTAGCTTTGAAGCTTTCTAATCAAGAAAATTTGCTCTATTGATTTTGAATTCAAAATTTTATGTGTTGAAGATTCAAATTGAGAATCAGAGGAAGAAATTTCAAGAAAAACACACACGATATTCAATCATTAAAAAATTGTTAAGTAGAAGTAGGTTCACAATTGAATGAAACACTAAAATGTTAATAACTCTAAGGTAAGATTGAAACACCACAATTTCAATGGTGAGATTCTTTTTGCAAACAAAATTGACACTATCAAGTAATTCTTTTTGAAAAATGGTGAGAATTGCAATCAAAAATGAATTCTATAAGTTAATTTTCAAAGAGATGCTTAGATTGTCCAAGACTTTTTCATTTTTAGTCCATATAGAATGAATCAAAGCTTTAGATATACACAAAAACATAATCCATGAGAAAAAAAATGAAAAATGAAAAAAATCCATTTTTTGTGTTTTTTTTATTCTGCTAGATGAACTAAAATTTGTGCATAGTATGGCATAACTTTTGCCCTCAAGCACTAATCAAAACAAGAATTATATTTATAGAAAGCTAATGCGATTTCCTTTCATCAAAAAAAGTCTCAAAAAATTATGTCATAAATTGAGATCATATGAGCATGCTTAAAATCCCAAGTGTCCCCCAAGGGGGGACCCTTGGGACTTTTGAGGTTAAGTAGAAGAATTAGAAAAGTGACAAATCTCAAGAAAAGACATACTTTGGTGTTTATAACAATGAAATTTAGGAATTTATTAAAAAAGAAAAAAAGAAAAATTGGCCATTTGCAACAACTTTAGAAGGATGCTAGTTTGAACCATAAACTTTAGATGTTTTTTGGACCATCTAGAAACTGCGAGTTCCCGAGCTGTGGGAACACATTGGGAACTCTGGGAACTCTGCCATGTAGGCAGTTTGACGTGGCACAGAGATTTCCATGTCAGATAATACTAATTAATTAATTATTTTAATTAATTATTAATTATTTAAAAAATAATTTTTTGAAAAAGAAATAATTTTTTAAATCAGTTTTCAATTTCTTTAGGGGAGGCAACCCATTTCCGATCAAATAAGCAATTGTGCATATTTGGAGCGCAAGTTTTTTCAATGTGGAATTTTTCCATGTACAACAATAGAGTTTGAAAGGATTGCATATTTTTCCAAAATTTATTACATAAAATGAAATTATTAGTAATTTTTTAGTGAAAGATTCTCTTCAACCTACAATGGTGATATAGTCCTTTCTATTTCTGACCATAGGCTAATTGCAAAATCGACCAAGGGCTGATTGCAATATTGAGACCCTTGCAACCAATCATAATGAGCCACAACTACTCTATGGACTGTGCCATAACTTCATGGAAAGACAACAGTCTATTGATTGGAAATGGGGAGGTGATTGGAAATGGGTTGCCTCCCCTATACTTTCTAAGATTTCTGGAATTTTTTTTTTTTTTTTTTTTTTTGAAATTCAAAATTTCAGATCAGCAGTTGCCGGTTCCCTGTGTAGGGAACAATTTCAGGGAACAACCCTGAAACAAGCTCTTGCGGGGCTGAAAAAACATCTAATGATATGGCTTTATGAGGATGCTAATTTGCACCACTCAACTCTAGATGCCTAAACCAAGCCGTATTTTTGGGACTTTCTGGTTATAATTCAAAGCTTTTGATAGTTGCAAATTGATAAGTCCTATGTTTAACTATATAGACCTACGGCCTTTAACTTTAACTTTAACTTTAGYTTTAGCTTTAGCTTTAACTTTAACTTTCCACTTTGGAATTTCGTGAAAGCACTCGCAGTCCAAAGCGCAAGGATAGTGGATCTCAGAGACGAAGTTCATGCGGTGCGCTTGATGATGGAAGAAGGCCGCACTATACTTCCCGCCGCAAGGATATCTTTAAAGGCCTAGCAAAGCTCAAAGCCGTGGAGGCAACAAACAATAGTTGTACAGCCAATAGTGATGCTTAGTCCTGCAACTGAATTTTTTGGACCCTCGAGCTTGTGAACCTCCTTTACTATTAATAGCATGCTAAATATACTTAAAAAATACATTCGTATAGGAGTACAAGGCTTCATGCATATTTAGGCTCTCCATTTCCACATATTCTAAGAAAAAAATACAAATTCATAATTCATTTACTTCACGGGACATTGTGAGTAAGGATTGCATATTGCTTCCATAATCAATCTTTCAACTGAAGTACATCCACCTTATTGGACTTAAGTTCACCTGTGCTTTCTTTTCTCCATTACTATGTGGCATATCAAATATATTGATGTCTCAAATGTTCTAAAGATTTGATGCAATATTGCTCTCTTGTTTTAAGTCTTCTACGGCGACATGTTCCATACATTCTATTATAGTTGAAAGTGTGGCTCTATTTATCCTTGAAGTTTACAATTACTCACCCTTGAGTTCAACAACTATTGCGTCAATGAATCTCAACAAGTCATTTTCTTAAGTCTTAAAATTGCCAATTTGTTTCAATTTAACGAATAAGGCCTTCCATTGAAACAAGACTACTCTCCTCTTTCAAGAGTAGACACTATAGTGATTGGTAACCAGCAGATGAGGTTTTAAAGAAGGGTAGTACAAATGGTTGGGATCAAGTTAACCCTTGAAGTATGGTGCAGACATTTTGCGTCCTTTGGATGACAAAAAAATCATTTCCTTAGTGGATAGTCATCAATTTTCATCTATTCTTTTTGTGAAAGTGACCACACATATGTCAATCGTCATGGGAAGTCAAATTTAGTGTCTCTGATTGCTACCATATTTTTAGGTAGGCCTAATTCTATGAAGATAGTAAAAATTTTCACATGAAAGTGTTTTGTGCCATGCTGCCCTCTCGGGTGGGACACTTAGAGCATTTTAAAAACAACGTGCGGCAGAATATAGAGTGGATTTTATTCATTGTGGGTAAAAATTATGATAAACTTACAAATAAGGTAGGGGACATTGAATTGAACAAATCCATTATAAATAAAGAAGGTAGTGCAGAAATCTAGACCATTGAAAATTACTACATGTAATGAAGGGATCCAAGATTAGGATCATAAATATTGTATTTAGTACAAGCTGTATGTAGTTGGCTGCACAATTGGTTGTACAAGCAGATTACAATAAGATTGGATGAAAAGTTGGGACGTTTCGGAAAGTCTGTAGATGGAGATTTCTAAATCGACCTTTAACTAGCAGGAGTTGTAGGGTGCAAATTTTGATGGCAGATTTCTTTAGTTTTGGTTTTAGAGTTTTGTGATTTGGACATCACATTTAGTAAATGCACATTTTGGCATCAATTCTACTATGCAGATTGTCTTCTTGCTATACTGTTCAGATTTTGATGGACATTTCTTACCCTAGAACCGCATTCAAACATTCATGTAGTTTTTATGAACTTTCTTTGCATGACCTTGTGTTTTTCAACACATGTGAATGACATTTCCATGCAAATCTCTTTCAAATTCAATTTTCCTTTCATGTGTAGTTTTGGACAGTTTTCAAACTTTGTTTTTTTGGTTTGCCTTTGTTGTGTCATGTTTGCTAAGGTATGAGGTTTAATGGTGTGTATAACGATTGAGATAACAATGTTGGCTCAATTGTTATACACACTCCAAGGTTGTACATTTCAAATATTTGTTTTTCTCTATTTTCTTCTAGTTCACATTTATACAATGAATTTTAATCACATGTCCCTAAATGCATGTAAAAAGGTTGAGTTTACATTATTTTGTGGAAGCTTCTTTTTTTTAACACTTTTGTTTTTACATTTACTTATCAATTCAATTTTTTTCTTATAAAGAATATAGTATTCCAAAACTTACATTCCCATTGTTACTATAAGTAATGATAGGGAGCTAGAATATAGGCCATTTTTTGAAAATAAGTAATTATAGGGGTCTTTTTAATTTTCAATAGGAGGTAAATAGCCCCCTAAAAAATACACCCTTGCCACACGTGGTGCACAAAATATACATAGAGTGTCCCACCTGAGGCTGCCCTTCAGGCCTTCTTGCAATTTTTGAATGGGTAGCATTGAGTATTGGTTTGAACAATTTATCCAAAGCTAAACATCTGCGTGAATAGTGTTTTTTCCTTGGTCAAGCACTACATATTGCACCCCGCCTCTCCCCGACGTGGTGATAGGTCCATCCTTTAAGGGTTAAAGATTGTCAATTTATTAGTTCTAGAATTGGATGGAGAGGAGCTTTGTATCATCATTGTGTGGTCTTAGTTCAAACTCTATCGAGTTTGTTTGAACCATAATGTAATAATCATGGCTTTGTTCTACCAATGAATTGTCATAGACTAGAAAATTTTTACCAACCGATTGGTTCCATTCAACCCTCATCTTTCATCGAGCACAAAATGGCCCCACTTCAAAACATCTCATGCTGATACTCTTTTCACTTTACCAAGTGTGCTACCCAACTAAGAGATTGATTTTTTTTTGGCTAGAACTGGCTTTAGATTAGGACGTTTAGTTGTTTGCCAAACCAGATTAATACAAGAAGCTATAGTTGTTTGCACTTATTGATAATAGTATATGTGCCCCAACAAACTTCACACTCTAATATCTACTAAACTATCTAATTTTATTTGAGTTAACTACAAAATTCTATCTTTAGAATACATCATTCCTTATCCTTATTTCATCCCATATTCTTTTAAACAGAACACAAATCTTGTTAATCCTTAAAGGACGAACTAGTGACTTCGATCAAGTGGAAAATCATCAATTTTAATACTGTGATAATCATTGGTTTAAAAAATAGAAAATCACTCATTGGAAGTCAAAATACTATACAAAATCTTCGAGAATTTCTTGTCATCCATCAAATTCTTTTTGTGGATTAAGGGAGGCAAGCCATTTCCAATCACTCCCCGTTTCCAATCTATAGATTGTTGTCTTTCCATGAAGTTATGGCGCAATCTCCAAAGTAGATGTGGCTCATTATGATTGGTTGCAAGGCTCTCAATATTGCATTCATGATTAATTTTGTTATATTGGCACCATTCTAGCACCAAAAATAGAAGTATCTATGCCATTTTGATGAAATGTAGTGCTAATTTAATGGAATGTTAAGCAATTTCTAACATATTTCACACCATTGTTGCCATTTTAATTTTGATGAAATGTTGTGCCAATTTAATGGAATGTTGTGCAATTTCGAACATATTTCACGCCATTGTAATGGAATGGGCGTCATTCTAATGAAATGGCCCACCATTTTAAATGAATGCACCATTATAACAAAATTGACCATAATCAACCCTTGGTCAATTTTGCAATTGACTTATTGTCAGAAATAGAAAGGTCTATATCACCATTATAGGTCCAAGAGAATCTTCCACTACAAAATTCATAGTAATTTCGTGTTATGTAATAAAATTTTGGAAAAGTATGCAATCCTTCCAAACTCTATTGCTATACATGGGAAAAATTCCATAATAAAAAAACTTGCATTCCAAATATGCATTATTGCTTATTTGATCAGAAATGGGTTGCCTCGAAGTGTTTGATTGTTTGGTCATTTTGAAGGCACACCTTCATCTGGCTGCTAATTTTTAATTTGCTAGTGCTAACTAGGGTTTCCTACATTCAAAATTTAAAAAAACTACTCCGTAATACTTAAATAGATGCAAATGTAGGGTAGCGAATGTAATTGCTAGTAATAAACAAAAAACATGTCAATTGCCTTGAGCCGCATATTCAATGGAATAGATTTATGCAATGGACATTGCATTCAGGCATTCTGCATTCACACTATTGCACTTTCAGACAAGTATGATTATTTTAAAAATTAGCATAATAAGCGCAATGTTTTGGTGTTTCAAACGATCATAGTATACGAATTCTCATAACATTCACATCCTCACTTTAATTAATTTATGTCAAAACTGACCACAACAAAGGGTATTATAATACATTTAGGTTCTTTCCAAATTGGCCACCTGGGCACCTAGGGTTAAGGGATAAGGACCGAAAGAAAATGAGAATTTCTGTGGCAAATTGAAGTAAAAGATTGCATATGTTMGTATTACAAGTAGTACGGTTAAATCTGTGTATGCCCTAGTTTTCATCACTTTGCACCTAAATCTAATATTCTCTCCAATCTGTGATTCTTTTCATTGAAATTAAAAGACCCATACATATCCCCTGAGAGTCAGAGGGGATGGGGTACAACAAAAACTGAACTTTTCAACTTGAATGTTTTCTTTGGTCTCTCTAATTGAAAGAAGATATTTTCAATGAGAGAAAATCAGTTTCCAAGGTTTAGTCATATAAGACTCAYTTGTAAAGTTCATTGTGCAAATCTTAGCACATTTTCAAAGATCATAAGGTTTGGCCTTSTTRTTTTAAGGATTAACCAATTTGGGCAGGGGTGCGTTTTCAACTTTGCARCCACRTTACAAATTCTAGAGASTCTAAAAAAATTCTATGAAAACGGRAAAAAGAAATTCATCATTATTGATCACAGTAAAAGAGAAAATTATGCTTGCAATTTACAACACTCAAACTGGTCAACTTGCAAGTCAAAGTAAACTCACCTTGTTCCAAAGCGCTGCCCACATTTGCTCTACCAAACTGACGGGCATATGAAGATACCATTCAAACACCGCAGCCCGCCTTACTTATGAAGAGGTGCCCTGCCTTCAAAATTTTCCAACAGATCATGTACAAAATTCTCCCTATCATCAAGACCTCAACTCAAAAATCTAAACATGGACAAAACATCTTGGACGAAAATCTGGATGAAGCAACAATTTAAACATGGACCACCGTTGCAAACTGCACTTCGTCCTCTTCTCAAGGAAATTCTGATGAACAGATCCTGTCCAACACAGCGAACGCAAACTATGCTTAGTCAAAACTCTGTGCGCTGTCCAGTATATGGACGCAGGCTCCCTGAGAGGATATAAGAAAGTTYACGTTCACGCATTGGACTAGAGAACAGTGTAACACTGTCAAAAATAAAATCTAATACCTAATACGATCAAGACGGTCAATTTTTTTACCGACTTGGAAAAAGCGTGGCCATCTATATGGTTACATATGCCAATGCATCAGGCAGTAAAATACCAGGATGCAACGATGCTCTCCTTTTACCACACTAAACTATGCGTGGATCCCTGAAGCAAGAGATGAAGTAAATAGACTCTGGACTAGGACGTCAACAGCTTCAATCACCCAGGTCAAAAGGGATGGCGTTGAGACCTTCAGCAGCTCGAAAATACGGTATCCACGAGCTCACTCATTAAATAGATCTACAAAAATATACACTGGAGAAGACCCCCAAAAAATTCTTAGACTGTTTCCTTCTTGGTCAATCCAAGAWTTGTTGACACCATAAGCTTGCTATCAATGGGTTTCGTGAGATAAGCATCCATCCCCACTTGCAGACACTTTGCTTCGTCGGATGACATAGCGTGAGCAGT
The DNA here is from genome assembly GCA_006891605.1 of Pleurozium schreberi. NCBI lineage: Eukaryota > Viridiplantae > Streptophyta > Bryopsida > Hypnales > Hylocomiaceae > Pleurozium > Pleurozium schreberi. The sequence goes on along the minus strand of VACF01001892.1, from coordinate 57,418 downwards.
TAATGCGACAATCGGCAAATGCCAATCCCTGCCTTCTTCTGCTTTCCGAATGGCCTTTGTTGCATCGTATCCGTCCATTCTAGGCATCTGATCAGGACAACAGTTTAGGTTATCTCGAACACGAGCCGAACAACAAGGATTGATCCAACTGCAAAAGAAACAGACAAACTACACAATAGGAGAATTGGGAAYTTCAAAGTGAAGAGACTCACGAGAATGAGAAAGCCAAGACATTCAAAACACAAATTGAATCGCAAAATAAACACAAAYRGGTTAGGAAGACTTGAGGAAACACTAAAAAACATGATAAGTAAACGAATTGAAACACTATTAGTTCCGGTCTGCTCACCTGACAGTCCATGAGAACTAGATCGAACTGGTCAACTGCCAACGGGGTAGAGGCTGACTCGCAGTTAACAACACTTTGATCACCGCGTGATCTGCCAATGGTTTCAACAGCTAGCATGCCATCCGCKACAGCAACAACCCGAGCTCCCAATTTCTCCAACATGATAGTCGCAACCTTAGCCAGAACAGGCGTGTCCTCTGCAAGCAAGATGCGAATTCCAGCAAGTGCGTTGCTGGGACCTAGTCGGCTAGCGGGTGGCTTTTTGGCTGCATAATTCCGCGTACTTGGTCTTACTTCAGAATGTGGACGTGACAAAGAAGATCTCGATGCAGGCGCAATCACACTTTCTGATGTAACTCTTGCGGAGTTCGTTTGCTTACTGACCGCATGAAGAGGAATCTCAGATTCAGAAACATATCTCGAGTCAGCTTTGACAGATCGATCYAGCTGTTCATGCAAGGCTGGAGAATCCTCATTGACAGCCTGATCAGCAATTCGMGCAATGTTTATCGGATCGTTACTGACATCAAGGACACGAATACTACCCGAGTCCTGTGATCTGGTGATTCCCTGTTCAGTACTGTCAGACGCATCCGGTGTTTCTGATTGTGAATAATTCGCTAGACCGGACAGGGCWGGAGGGATGTCCACAACATGATTACGATCAGCTCTCTCTCCTTCAGATTTGTCCAGCGGCAAAACTGAAGTCAAAGAATCAGTGCTAACAGAATGAGATGATTTCRTCGACCTAATGCGATTCCCAGGAGAACTAACGTTTGAACTACCAGGCGAGCTGCCAGGACTTGCTGCTGGCCCAAGATTACTCAGGTTGATGGATTCTTGTTCCTCGGGTAGCTGTAACGGAGTTGAACTTTGAACGCTGCAGCTTGGTCCACTGTTGACAGGCACTGAACGATTCAAATCCTTTAGGGTAACAGGATAGCGTTCTGAGTTCAGATGCACTGGATTTATGTCCAACGGAAGACCTGTTTCACCAATTTTCCAGTCCCCTGGATGAATGCTGTTCACGCGAGCCAATTCATTTGAAGGCCATACCTCTAGCACTTTAGGCAGGGACTTGTCAGCCCCAGAAAGYCCCAACTTGCTCTGGACCTGATGTAGAATACGAAGACCTCGATTAGACTTGGCAGATACGTCAGCAAGGCACATCATTGTAGATTAACATGCCACAATTGATAGCTATTGCGTTTGAAACACAAAGCACCGTAACACCTTCCTCATCGTAGACACCAGTATGCTGAGTATCGTTGYGAGCACATAATAAACATGGCGCAACCCAAAACACAATTACAAGACATAACACCGAATGGAAAGAAAGGTACAAACCTGTGACTGAATCTTTACCAACTCACGACGATCCATTGCAGCGGCCTTGATGTCATCGAAGTATCCCGAATTTCGTCGACTGCTGCCCATAACTTGCGGAATTTGAAGGTCACTGTTTGAATGCCTTGAGCTCCCTCTTTCCAAGCAGCCCAACATAGACGTCAATAACTGCAACAATTTTGACTTGTACAAAGGTTGATTTGCAGAGAGCGAATAACCTGTACGCCGCAGCTGAGCCTTCAATGCATTTGGCGTATCATGTGTGAAAAGCCAAGAGATCATAATTCCCTGATCTCTAAATCCATCAAGCACACTCAGAAAGGATACGACTTGGTTGGTATCCTCTGACCAAGGTATCAGTTCAGCGTCAAGGACAGCCAGTAATTTAAAATTTTGCATTTTCCACTTCCCTAGATTTCCCGATAAAACCAAACTCATTTCATCGTCAGGTATTTCCTTATAATCACGAGATGCGGTCGGTCGGCCAGCCTTTCTGGAGTTTGCTACGGGAGCAACAAATTCAGAACATTCAGTGCCGTTTTCCAAACTGTCTTTTTGATGATCATCCAAAAGCTCTTGAAGAACTTGGATTGTTTCGTCCCACTCAGATGCTTCATACACATGAAGGCCTCTGTACATCATCCACTGTGCGAGAGTACTTCTTCCCACATCTCCTTTCATTGCAAGGAGTACCTGCCACACAAAACATACACTGATTCTTAGTATATTGTTCTARGCTGATTCAAACAATTGGCAACTGAAGTTTAGAAGAAAGACAGAAAGAACATAAAGTTCAAAGAACGGAAGTACAAGCAGGTTTGACAAGTAAGTATTATCAGTGTACCTTTGCATCCTCCAGCTCGGCAGGAACAGACAAGCGAGGTGTGTCAGGTTCGCAGTCAACTGGTTGGCCAAACAGAAGATAAAACCGCAGCAGTGTCCCAGGTCCCTCCTTCTTGACAATTTTTATATCGCCACCCATCTTTCGAACCTGCAACCACGTGTAACTCGTCTTAAGAGACAATCGGATTCAGTGAAGTAAAACCATTCGCAAATCGATGATCCGCTTTGGCAACTACCAGTGCTATAAAAGGGACATGGACCACTTACCAAAGAACGAACTATACAGAGTCCGAGGCCTGTTCCTCCATACCTGAAATGAAAAATCAATGAATTAGTTTTAGCAGTCGAAGTCAGCCATTCCAGAAAAACTAAGACAGTCCCGATTATGCTAATATACTATAACGGGGAAAYAGTAGAAAATTTACGTACGTCCTTGTAGTGGAAGGATCTGCCTGCACGAAACTGTCAAATACAGCTTCCCACTTGCTTGAATCAATGCCTGCGATTGGAAATCGTGATGTAAGAATAGGATTGCAACGGAGACTGATGCAGAATTATACTTGAATTCTTCAACAGGCAGCAGGAAAAATGATTATAGAATACTTACAACTGTTAAAAGTACATAGCCATAAACATCGTACATCAATTAGATAGTTACAGAAACATTTCTCAACGGCACTATACAGTAAGCACGTCCGTTAGAGAGAGACATTAGCACTATACAATAAATAACCTTTAACAACGACCTGGATCGCACCGCCAATAATAATACAGTATGCCAGTAACAAATAGTTAGGTTTGACCTTACCGCATCCAGTGTCTTCCACTTCAAACCACAGGAGAAACTGCCCCGGCTCGTAATTATTGGTTCCTACTGATTCATGGTTCGACTTGCTCTGATCCCACGAACTATCGTTCGTTCCAAACAGTAATCCGTTCCTTATTGCGGTTCCCGACATATTAGGAGAACCGCACCAACCACGCAGTATCACATGACCTGCTGTTCAATAGAACAACCAAAATGAATACAAACCTGTAAATGACGTTTAGAAATCCTCAAATTTCTAAACGAAARACAAGGAATGCGAAAGAGRATATCAAACATACCAGAAGTAAATTTGACAGAGTTCGCAAKCAAATTTGCAAAAATTTGCACTGTACGTGCGGAATCTCCGCTAACCATTCGGGGCATATCATCTGCACATTTTGGAAAAGTGAGAAACGTTCTGAAATTTCCACGCCCATCTGATACCGCTAATACATACTTSAGGCAGTGACTATGTACACATGCCTACTACTGAGCTTGCGTTTTATAAACAACAACTCATTTCGCAAATCCCTGCCTGTGTCAGGGGTGCATAAAAGTTGTTGGTTGACTTTATTTTGACTGAACATGAAAAATCTTTATAACTTAATATACCATGAATCTTGTTCAGCTTAAAACCCAGAAACTTTGGCTCCCGAAGCTTCACAGCAATATTTCACAAAAAGAAAATCGAAAAAACCTACCAGCCAAATCCAGCACAATCTCTATGTCATGGTCAACACATTGGACTGAAAACATGTCCACCAACCCTTCAAGTTCGCGGTTGAGATCAAAACCGGCCGTTTCAAGAAGAAGCTTGCCGGACTCCACCTGATTTCAATAAAACAGACAATATTGTAAGAACTCAAGAATAATGTCCGCTACGAGCTACAGCAAGCGGCGTCCATCATTGACTGAAACTCGTAACAAGTACTGACAGCAGTATTCATATCCTTTCTCCCCAGTTTCTACATTTGGAACTAAAGCATTTCCAAGCTTTCAAATGACACAAAGGAGCACCTTGCTAATATCCAAAATGTTGTTGAGAAGGCGAAGAAGCGCAGTAGAGCAGCGACGTATTTGAGACACCATGTTAACTTGCTCGGAGGAAAGACATTCATCGCATAAAAGGATGTCCAGGAGACCTATTACTGCAGCCATTGGTGTGCGAAGCTCATGGCTGCACAAAAAAAATAACAAAAATTGGGCGATCTTGCATTCGAAGGTGTGATCATGTTTGAAGCCTGGTTAAATACGATGTCAATCAATCAACCGAAGAACTTAGGCTTGCAAAAACACATGAAACGAGCACTATGAGGAGAGCTCTGCTCAAATGCAATAGACATTTCCCGTTTTCATAATTGTGACTATTCTCTGGTAAACTAGAATAAGGTTGAAGAGAAATGAGTTTCATGAAGAGGTCACTCGTTCAGTCCAATGATAAGTTTCTGCCAAGAAACCTTATCAAACTACCAGCACTTCGATAGACATTCCCCAGAACCCACGCAGCCCCCTGAATCTTATTAAGAGTTCAAGCCAGTAGAAACGACTACTCGAAGTCGTCATCTACTGTGCGAATAGGAGAAAGGAACAAAACTTTACACCACAAAACCAGATTAAAGGAAAGCTTCAACCACGGTGAATGGACAGTGGTGCCGGAACTGCTGATGAAACGGGTAACGAGCACGAGGATGAAGGAGACAAGAAAGAACAGTGGAACTATATTACTTACAACTCTGAAACATTACGCAGAGAGCGGAGTACGAACACCGAGGATCTTCCTGCACTGACCGCTTCTACGATATTTGCAAGCGCTTTATGTCGCCGATTGATCATCTTCCGCAGCTTTCTGCACAGCCGCTGACCTGTACATCAAAGGAAGAGAGATATTGGCGACCTGGAATAACAGCATGAAGAAATTCCGGCTGTCACGCTACTTGTCAKTGAGTCCACAGGGAGCTCCTGAGGCATAATGATTGCATCCAGACGCACATCGACAAAGTAGCGGCTCCAAAAAGACATGGCAAGACCAATMTTTTTCTTGCTGCATGTCCAGATGCATGACTAAATACGAAAATATGAAACTAGTAATTAGCAACGATCAACYTATAACTATACGGTATTTGCAAGTATCCAATTATTAATCCGAAYGAATGTGATTCGAAATTCGACAGCCGACCATTCAGTTTCTYATTTCCGGATATTACAAAGAACCGTAGGCTGATAGAAAATAAACTGATGCACCTCCTCCACATTCCATTGTCCTGAGCCCCCAATATTCACAACTTACATCGACCAGCGCCAAAACCGCATTCAACTCACAACTAAGATTTCTGTAATTCTTCGAAAGATGCAATATCGGATCCCACTTCCTGGAAAAATGGAGTGCAAGTTTATATCGAGCCCTGTACTAAGCTTGACTGAGATTTGAAAGTACTGAAGTGGCGACGAAGACTTCACTTGGCTCAATGGGCCCCGTCAGATGCCTTGACCTAAAAATKATTGACTAGAGCATCTCAACCTGCTCTGTACAAAGAAAGGTCAACCCTGTCGTATGAACTCTGGTGCCCAGTAACCCACAAGTGCGGAACAGCGGATATGGTCGTACAGTTAAACTCGGGCCTACTAACCCACAAGTACTCTCGCCTCATACTCCCRCACTTCATAGTCGTCCTAAGGAGCTCCCTCAATGCACCGCCCTCCTCCGACACAAGAACCGCTGAGCAAACCAAATAATCCACATCGAGCGCCCGATGGCCATAAACATCTCTCCCTGGATCTCTTAATCACATCATTCTCAGTTTCTCACAAACTCCAAGACTGGATCTCAAACCGATCTGCGTCCGCTAAACATCCAAGAGAGCAAGAAAAGGCGAAGCGAAGTACCATCCGCAGGGGCACCTACTAAAGCTCCATTGCGCCAGTCCAAAACAAGACCATGCGGGATCCCGTTGCGCACCACGCCATCGCTACGTCACACAAAACAGAGCCGGCAAATCGTCCATACTCCAGAGGGGAAGCCGGAGAGATAACCCTAGCGGAAGCTCGGGCAACGAGAAATCTCGTAGGGAGGAATATCAAGGCCAAGGAGGCCAGAGCGTGGCTTGAGGGGATCCAAACAATCAACTATTCCCCCGACAGAATGGTTGCAACCTTGCCTTGGGGAAAGAGAGGTAATAACTTACGGGAAATTCGAGAAGGAAGAAGCAAAGCGAGGGCAACTGAACTGCAAGGCCGTGCGCAAATTGAGGAAAGAATGGAGACTAGTCRGAGCCTTCGGTCTCCCTGCGTCCGCATGACGTGTACAGCAAAATTCACAAAACTACAAAGAAAGCAACGCAGGCTCCGACACTCACTGCAAAAAAGACTTCAATACGGTACTATTCTATTGCGCATTCCACGTCGTGGAAACCGGGAAGGTCCGTCTACACCGCAAATCACTCCAATCCGCCAGTGAATGCTGACTTCGTGACCACTTTCGTTGTTGCCTTGACTGAGAAGCTGGAAACTACCTCCCCCGCTTGCGTGCTTTCGCGACGGACTATAGATTCTTGTGTTTATTTTTATATATTTGCATTGAATAGTACTATTTCAACATAAAATACAATCTTCTAAAAATAAAATAAATAAAATAGAATCCTTAAAGATCGCCACAATTCAAATTTAAAGAAAAAACATTCTTGTGAAAATTACTTCTTTACAATTTATACTCAATTACACAAAAAAAATTCAATTTTAGGTTTCAAATTTTATTGAAAAATATTGGTAACTATAGTTGTTGATTTTAGGGTATGTATACGATCCATGAATCATATTTTGTTATTTTTTGTCTCTCTGAAAAACTTTTCATTGAAATATTTCTCTCAATATGTTGCATTTATTCATGTGTCTTTTCAATTTGAAAAATATGAATGAACTACATCCTCCTTTTTTGTTAAATTAGTCAAATGTACAACATAGTTGCCCTTATTGTTTATGACAATTTTACACCCTTGGATGCTTTGGGGGGCAAAGGTTTGGACAAATCACATATACATATAAATATACATATATTTATATTTATATATATATATGCTATTTAAAATCCTAGTATTAATTTTTTGAATTGATTGAGCAATTTGAAAAATAAAAAATTATCCACTGATTTATCTTTTGATATATAAGATATTCTAAGGACATCTTTGTAACAAATTTCTTGGGCTCTACTCTCAATGTACATGTAAGACTTTCAGTAGTTTTGAGCAATAAAATAACTACTTTGGTTAATTTAATATCTCTTTTGGATTATAGTCCATTGCAGATCTTCTGTCAATGAGTTTAACATGGGAGATGATGAGTCTATAAAGCAAAGCATATCATAGCAAGAAAGTGCCTAAACTTGCAAGAAAAAATTTGAGCAATGTATTATTATGCTTGACATTCTAAATAGACTCTTTTTTTGAAGCTTCTTCTAGRAATTACTGAACCATAACATATTTGGCAGCCCTTGACATGTTGTATATCAATTAAGACCCATTGTAATCAAGATTTATACAARAAAAATGTGTTAAAAAAGATACTAGAATTTTGCTTCCCTCTATGCTATAAGAAGAGAAGTGYTGATTAACCATTTAAAGACCAAGCATTCAACTTTTGAATAAGGGACAAAGACTTGAACATGTTCCAAGCAAACACAATCATGTACTTTCATCCATCAAAATATTTATAGATTCTTGCATTTAATTTGTACATTTGTATTGTACAAATTTTTAGAATTATACTTTAGAAACAATTTGTAGTCAAGGTAAACAAGTATGTGTAACCCTCGAGTGATTTGACGTTCATTTTCTGAATGATAGACACATTGAAACTAAAGTTTCATCCTCCTAACTCCTTGGATGAAAGTTTTTTTAATTCATGGAGATAATGTATCAAGTTGTTGTTCTATCTAAGGATTGCATTTGGTGGTACTAAACTACATGTATCTTTTTAAATTACCAATGTGCAAGTATGTCAAGTGATTGACCAAGCCAAAACTTCATTGTGTGGATGGCGGATGCTGCAGTAGAGGGATTGGATCTTTCATTAGTTACTGATATACTCATGCTCAGTGCTTCTTCGCCTTGGACTGTATACATCGCTGACCGCAGCCAGGTCCATCTCAAACCACGTAATAGCCAATGCAAACCCTATAGCGACTAAAATCTTCCATTATACAACCTCATGATATTACTTGCAAACAAAATACGAGATACCCCTTGAACTTAGCAAGTCGTTTGCAACTGTCTTGTTCACGGTTTGCGTTAGGTGGAACAAGGTTTTGACATAGAGTAGCGTCGAATTGCTTGGACAGTGGCTGTTGTGCTATGTGTCTCCTAGCGTTAAGCGGACGACGGGTTGGACGTCGAAAGAGCTTCTTGGCATAGCTGCTTGGGGTGCCTGCCACTCTGACGATGTCCCCATGGTCCAGCGTGTAATTTTTCAAACCAGATTCTCCTATGAATTTCAGTATGATTTGGGACTGAATCCAGGCGGATGCAGGTTGTTTCTTCGAACTGATCGTCGGGTTTCTCTTCTGCAGATGTTGCATCTAAGAGACAGTGAACTTTCTGGAGGTAGTGTGATATACAGGCGGTTGAGGAAAGACCGTTCTTATGTTACGGTGCAGGCAACAGGCCGGGCTGTTGGCACAAGGTATTTGGTGCACTGGGAGATTTTAGACATGCGTCAAGTCTCAATTTGTTTTCAGTATTAATTACTAATCTAATTTTGAAGTTCATCAATTAGCCATTGATTTGACAAGAGAATTACAGACATGGTGTCGTAATTCGATGAGACATAAAACCAACCATTCCTAAAAGTTGTCACCTGGCAGGTGGTATGCGTGGGTCGAGCAAGACATTCTCAATTTCTCTCCAGTGGTAAGCTGTTGCTACAGACTTCACACTAGTCAGATCGTTTGCAACGAGATGTGATCCAGGGTTGATTCGACTCTTCCGTGAGCTTGAAAATGCACTTCTATTCAACCCTAGAATTGTCTACATTTTGTCAGACTCATCAGGAAGACCTACTAGCAAACCAGTCCAAAGGAGTTACTAGAGGTCCAAAGCTTGTTGAAGGAGACATCCCCGTAGCCATTCGACCACGGAGACAATCCGCACCCTGGAGTGGTTCACCGGAGGTCCCGAATCCAAATTGGGATCCAGTTGGTGGAGGCAATAAACCGATTAGTCCAACCATGGCCACTGCTTCTTTACTCCCGCTTAACAAGGTCAATGGGCCCCGAGTATCAAGTCTTGACGAAGCCGTCATGGTAAAGTCGATAACATCACCAGGGGAAGTCTACATTCTTGAGGTATGAATACCTCGTGGAACGTCTTGCTGTCACTGAATTTCTACTATTGTCATCTTTGACTGTCATATCTTCAAAGTTTGAAGATTGCTGATGGGTTCAGTTGATTCATATTCAGGAGTATGTAAGGTCATTATAACTAGTAAACTTGAGGTTGTTTTGCAGCCAGTACAGGTCCAGCTGCGTCACAGATCTCAGGAAGATGTGCCAAAGATGTCAACCTCGAAGTAAGATTTTTCAATGGACATTACAAATTTTTGGTTCTACTGCTTGAATTGAGAGTCTTGGGAGTATTTGGGCGGTAGTGTTTGCTGTGCAAAAATCTGTCATTGTCTGGATTGTGTCCTTGTTTTTGCTGTTGACGATTTTGTCCTGATTGGTTTGAGTTTTTGGTGGAATGAGTGCTTGGTGCACAGTACAGAACCAGAGCAGAATGGGGAAATTCCTGCACCAACCAGGCCCAATTACATTGAAGGAGGAGCAGCCAAATTTGCAAAGGGTAAAGCAGTTGCACAAGAAAGCGTAAAACACCCACCAAGCTCTTCATCCAATCAAAGTCCTGATGCACCTCCATTAGACGGAATAGWGCTTCTTCAAGGCAGAAAGGTTTCCATGTTCACTCTCTTTTAGTGACTCTTTCAAAAAAGATGCATTGAAGGTTGTGAAATTTGTCATGATTCAGTGACTTTTTTCATTTTCGATGAACCTTGGTTTTGTAAAATCTTCACTATGCATTTCTYAGGGTTTAACACCGACTGTTACATAACATTTGAAGTATGGGTTTTTAGTGTGACCCTCAAACCCATTTATACGCTTCTGCTAAAAGTTTCTTTGAACATTTTTGCAGGTATTGCTGGCAGAGGATGATGCAGTCAATCGCAAGGTAGGGCAACGTTTATTACGGAGTATCAATTGCGATGTCACAGTGGTATGCAATGGTCGGGAGGCTTTAGATGTCCTCTGCAAAGTACCTGCTGATCAAAAGGTGKCGACAGACGACAAGGATTTGCCCCCACAGTTCGACTTAGTGCTCATGGACCTCCAGATGCCTGTTTTGGATGGCACACATGCGGTAATAATCTGCTCTATTGAGTGGAGGTCGTTCTTTCCGCGATTCATATGTATTACTCTTTTGAGTAATAGAGAGGCAAATGACTGCCAAGAGAGCTCTCAACGTTCGAATAATYTTCTTCTAATAGACTATCGGTAGCCATTGAAACAAGCAAGGATGAGTTCCCTGATTGTGCCTCTATTTTGTGAGTGGTGTACAGGTGCAGCAGTTTCGAGACTGKGAAGAATTACAAGATCCACCAAGGAAGCGTTTGACGATATTTGCGCTCACTGCTAATGTTACCGGTAAACTTCATCAAACGCCGACGTCAACTTTGTTACGATCTTRATTATTGCATCATCAGAATGCAGCTCATATCAATGGAGAAATCCATTGGGGCATGTGAGAGACATGCTACTCAAGTCAATACGGTTACAGACTCCTTGCTTGTTGAGAAGACGTCGACAGATCGACCTCCGTGACCATGRGGTTTTACAACAGAAGTCCAATACACCTGAGGAATGTCTCGGTATTCACGATGTTAGTGCGTGCGTGTGTAGCTTGAACTTTGAGTCATACACCTGATTGCTCTTGGTGCAAATATAAATGAGGTTAGAAATATCTCTTAAGCTATATATTGACACTATATTAATGCCTGCTCCATCCCAAGCTTTCTACATGGACGAGTGCCACAGCTCCCGAATTTCCTGTAGTCAAACTCATGTTCTACAGTAGACTCCTTGGACTAAACATTGTTAGATTTCAACAATTGCTCAGCCCTTGATTGTGTTGTGGTGCTTCTGGCAGACCGTGATATGGTGAAGTGCGCCCAGAGTGGGTTTGACGAGTTCGTAAGCAAGCCGTTGACACTCGAGAAGCTGCTTGAGCGGCTGAAGAAAATCAACGACGATCCTGTCAACAACCGGGTTCTTGACCCTTGAGTACGAACAGGGTATATACTCTGATTTAGAATCCACAGCACAACGTCCCCGCACCAAATCAACAATGGCATTATGTGACCTAAACTTCTTCAGACAGTATTCTCACAGCATCAGTCAAGGACGTTAACAGTCTCAATTCGTGGAACTCATCAGCATCACAACTCCAATGATTACGACAAATAAAACCCGATCAGCTTCTCTGGAAGAATATTTATTCCTAGATTTTGGGTTTCACGTCTTCAATTAATCTATCCAGTAGCCAGTTCCTGAACGTGCTAGCTACAAGACTAACCATCAATTCTCCTTTTTCTAGATATATTTCATTGACCAGGACGGACTTCTCGGTCGATATATCCTTCTCCATGCAGCCAGAGAGCCAGTCCAATTGGCTATCAATAACTTCAAGTCACTTAAGGTGAGTTACACTACAGCACTGTACCGATATTACATGACACGAAGCGCATGCATTTAATGCTTAATATCTTTAATTCCAATCAACGACCCTTTGCCAGTTTGCCTGTTGTTTGCATCGATCAGCCCAATGTACTGTACAGGTACTGTGTACAAGGAGAAAGAGTCGACACGGTTGTTTCAGTCCCTCAGCACGGACTGTGCATGCATTTTAATGGATCTGGTGACCAGGCCACAACGTGGGCTTCCTTATACCCTGCTCCCTGGAATCTTACTACGTCCCCCTACTCGTCTGTTGCCACACCGCACACGACTGGTTTTTGTTTGTTTGTTTGTTTGTTACATTGAGATCTCCCGGACTGTGCATCCTACGATCGCGTTCTTGGTACCGTCAGAAAGCCCTTGACAAGGAGGGGTGCACAAACTTCATTTTGTGGCGCTCCAACTCACAATGCAAAATTTATGGGTTTTTGAGTTATTTGTAGTTATAAAAAATTAAAAAAATACTTTTACTTTTACTTTGGCTATGGCAAAGGCACATGGCACACTAGTGTTCATGAAATCAAAACATATGCAAGACAAGAACTTGCCCACTATACTTCAATACTCATTTTTGTTCTACTTAAAATTGGTCTCCACGGAAATATTGAACCTAACACTATAAGAACCCCATGTTTTGGGGGATGTTTTCACTATTTTTCTTGACGCATTTTTGTGGACATTAAATAAAACAGCCCATGTTTTTATGTCAACAATGATGCTCAATAATACATCTGGATGTATTATTGAGCATCACTGTTGACATAAAAACATGGGCTGTTGACATAAAAACATGGGCTGTTGACATAAAAACATGGGCTGTTTTATTTAATGTCCACAAAAATGCGTCAAGAAAAATAGTGAAAACATCCCCCAAAACACGGGGTTCTTATAGTGTAATCTTGGAAACAAAAGCAAACTCGCATCTAGAATTGTTCTCTTGACATTGACTACACTCTCATACTTGTTTTGTTGTTCATGCCTTCGCAATTCAATAGATGGTTCCATTGTTTCTTACCATTGGGTATGTATTTTGATCTCTAATAGAAAGGGTGGTCTTTGGACACCAAAGATTAGTGCCACAGCATGGTGCCCAAGGCCGATGTTGGGCCCATGTTGACAATAGCTAGGTGCTAATGAGGGCCATTGGAACCACACTCTAATTCTATTCTTGGYACACACACCTTTTACTAGTTGATGTTTTTAATATTTAACAAAGGATTGGAAAATTTAAAAATCCGATTGGATGTTCAAATCAAAAGTTACGTTACCCAAAATAATCGGGCAATTTAGGCAGTTTTTGCTAAATTCTATATCTCCTTTTGAAATTTGGCTTGTAGGTAATTAACATGCCACATACTATGTATTTGTAAAATATACTACAATTTAGCAGAAAAATTTATTTCTAAAAAGTCAGAATCTACTAATCCTAGCATGCAAGTTTGAGAAAAAATGTTTTCTTCTAACTTCAAATACTATTATCATGAAATCTATGATTTCAAAATTGATGAAAACATTTTTTCTATATATTCCAAATGTTTGTCTATAACTTTTCAACATTTTGATTTCAAATTTAGAAAAATTCTTCACTACATTGAAAATCATTACAAAAATCACATTATAAAGTGATTTAGAGTAAGCTAGACTTCATATTTGCTTCTAAAATTTCACACCAATGTACGGCCGGGGTGAATTAAGCCGCTTGCTTGACCACTTGGGAAAACCCTGAGTTTTTTTATATTCCACGCATGATAGAATTTACAAATTCTGAATCATATTTGCTATCAGAGGCCCCAAATTATCTAGGAGAAGTGTACGAGGTAAATTAATCAAGCCCAATATAGGGGGCTTTTTATTTTGCTTGCACCCCTTGAATGGCTTGGAGTGGCCAAGTGAAGGGGCCAATTTACCCCAGCCCAATGTACCTAACAAGATTTAAAACTCAATGGTGGATTGAAGCAACTTCATCAAGAGCAAAAATTTTACTCTAAGATCGCTTGGAATTTGCTAACCCTATCTAATACGCAGAATGAAAATAATTTCTTTTTTCTCACTTCAAATGGTCTAATCTTTCAATCCAAAAAGTCAAGGAGTCAAATGGTCTGAAATTTTGCCCACATGTTTCTACAATAGTATTGTACAATTTCGTCACAATAGTAATCTACAGTTTCACTTTAGTATGATTGATATTCAGAAAAGAAGTTTTAATTTTCAATTTTTGTCAATGTACTAAAACATAGTCATTAATAAAATTATAGTGACACTAATTTTCCACCCTCACTAATAGGATACATCCATGTAGACTGAATATGTGCGTGGTCCTTCAGGAGTTAAAAATAAAATAAAATTGTAGTGACGCTTATTTTCAACCCGTACTAATGAGCCAAATTTGGGCAAGCCCATACGGTCTCAATATTTAGCCTGATTTCTTGAAACTTTTTGTGAAGATAGTAAAACACATTAGATTTGTGGGAATATAATTTGTATTTCATTTGGTGACCGAAACCAAACAATATGTCCTATTTTTTGGTGCTATGGGTAGAAACCACCTCACACCAAAAAAAATTCATAAAATTTCATAAAATTTCAAAAAATTAATTTCTTATAGATTGTAATTTTGTACATGGGGAGCTTTGATTCATTCCATTTGGATTTGTTATGTGAAACTTATGAGCAATTGTATTTTTGGGCAATTAGAGCATCGCCTAGAAAAAATAACTTATAGATTTCATTTTTGAATGCATTTCCCATAATTTTTCAAAAAAAATGTTTGACAAGGTTGAATTTACTTGCTTGAACAATCTTATCATTGGAATTATTGTCTTTCAATCCCATCCTAGAACTATTAATGATCATTGAGCTTTGGTTCATTCCTAGTTTTTTGTTCAATCTTAAGGTAGCAACACCTATAACTGTCATTGTACCCATAAGTGTCACTAGAGTTCCCTTAAATTGTCTCCAAAGGTACCTTGCCATGCTTAATTGTGATTGGTGGCCTCTGATTTTTTTAGATTTTGGTGATAAAATCAAGGCAGATTTACTAGAGTGTGGTTTAGCCCTAGGAAGGTCTACTTTGAAAATTCATAAAAATTAGATGTCTCATCCAAAAATTCTATTTTTTTTTTTGGAAAATTCATGATTTTCAATTGCTAATCTAGAAAAAATATTTTCTGTACAAAAAAGTGCCTCCAACTCTGCTGAATTGCTTATTTAGACGGTTATGGGTGTTGCTACCTTAAATCTACTTCTACTTAACAATCTTTTAAATAATGAAATTCAAGTGTGTTATTTGAAATTTTTTTCCTCAACTCATGACTGAATTTTTCAACAAAAACTTTTTTAACTCAGTGCAAATTTTTTCCACGAATGGTAATTAAAGTCATCTGAAATTGCAAGCCAACATTTGAGAAACTTCTATTTTCCAACTTTAAATGCTAAGATCTCTCAATCCGTGCAAGCCAACATTTGAGAAACTTCTATTTTCCGGAATAAAAAAATAAACCAGAGTAAGGACATACCTTGCACACTGACAGAGCAGATTGAATGACATAGTTGGCGTATTGATCCTGAAGTAACTGGCCTAGACGAGAGCTAGCGGTCAACTCCCGGACCAAGCGACCCCGGTGTTCCTCCACGCCCAATTTAAGGCACTTCTCAACCACGTTACTAGAAAACTTCTGCATAGCCAAAAAGGCGTAATTGCCTTCGAGCCTAACCATTACCTCTGACGTGGCCCATCCCGTTTTCAGGTCAAGGATGTACTGGACAACATAGTTGCTGCAAGATTCAACGGAAGTTGGAGTACGTCAAGCCTTTTCCTGGTTCCAAGGTACATCTACTTACAGAGCGCAATGGTTTGTATAACTATGTGTTGCGGTGGATTACCATAGTCAAAAGGTCAAGCCAAAAGTGAGACATTTCTTCAACAAGGCCACTAATCCTCCTGTCTAGTCTACCAAGAGTCACTAAATCCACGCGGATGTAATGAGTCAGACCGAGTATGGATGAGATTCAATGAGAAGAGCATGCACCATGAGCATTTACCAGAAATTAATTGAGCTATTCACAATGCCAAGCCACTTACCCATAGGGATCTTGTGAAAGGGCCAGGGCATTCGCTGCAATAACTGCAACAAGGCGTTGTTTCTGTGGAGCTGAAGCAAAATCTACGCACCGCTGCATAACACAGCACCCATGGCGGTGCGTCGCGATCTCCACGCAATGCGCAGCAGCCGCATCAAAGATGAACTGTTCAAAGAGATGAATAGATAATTACTAACTGACTACAAGTATTAAAAATGAGAACACAAGAGATGCTAGAAACTCCTCGCTCCAATGCAGCCTCAAATAGACGAAGAAACAAAAGGAAATTTCCAAGTTTCGCATAGATTGCGTCGTTGACCGAAACCTCCATAACACCAGAACGAACCTGGCTGTCTTCGTGACTAAGCTTCTGTAAGCATCGCTGCACCACGTGATTCCCGTTGAGATCTTTGATCAACTCAACAACCCCTTCTGTCAAAGCTGTAATTACCATATTCACCTGCTCAGGGGACTTCAGAGTCTCTATTAGCTTCTGCACGGCCCGGGTCCTGGGAAACAATGGAAGAACAAAATCAGAGAAATGGTAAAGGTCATAATAAATACTACAGAACAGGAGGGAAAATACATACTTCTCGCAAGCTTCAGGACAGTATCACTGAGGAATCTTGTGCCACAAGAGAATAGCACTAGAGAATCTCGTGCTGATCTGAGATGAATCCTACTGGGTGGTAAGGTCCAATTACAGACCAATGCTTGATCTTCAAGAGGTCAAGTAAGAATTCGAGCTAGGGTATCAGTGAACATCACCCAAGCCACCCATTTTCAGCAACATCCAGCAACATCAGACATCACCAGGGCGCGTAAAGTCAGGATAAAAACACAAACCCTAATTTCGACCTAAAACCCTAGCTAAAAATTGACTTGCTGCACTAAAACCCTAATTGACGTACCCGTGCATATTCAAGGATATCTTAACCAGCTCCCCATCCATGGTCACAACTCGCAARATCTCCATCCGCTGGGACTCATCGCACACCTCCAGTAGCTTCTGTACCAGATAGTTTCCGAATGGGTCTTTCATCAGCTCTGTGATGTGACCAATGATCTCATGGAATATCTTCTGCACATCTTCAGGTCCACCCTCATCAAACTTCTTCTGCAAAAACCTACAKCCATGCTGATCCTTGGCAATCAAATAAATACGACCCTCCACCTCCTCGAGCTTAGTRTACTTGGGTTGCTGCTGTTGCAAATGATGGGCAACCGATAGTCTGGAATCGAACTCTAGATTCTCTTGGATAGCCCGATGAGCCTGCGGGTCTCCCAAAAATGGAGAGGGTAAGTGGGTGGCGCCCAAAGCAATGTGACCATTACTGTACCCATTCGAATGCCCATTGGACACTCCATCTMCTTTCCTTCGCAGTCCTGCAGCAGCAGCAAGCGACACTGCGGGAGTCCCTCCGTTACTTGCACGGGGACTTCGCCTTTGAAGTATTTTCTCTGGGTATGCAGGCAGTCTTTCATCCCGAGACGCTGCAGCGGGTTGCCCAATTCGGGCAGCCTCTTTCAAGGTTGCCGAAGTCGCGTGACCTACTCTAGAACTAGCTCCGGATGGGGCATGCATGAAGGGACACATATCCCCCCGGCTGCAATAACCCTGCGTAAAATATCGGCAGATGCTCGGGGCGGCAGTAGTGCGCGGACTTTCCGTGGGCACCAAAGGCCAAAGGCCCTCTAACATATGCTGTTGCTGATGTTGTTGCTGYTGCTGMTGCTGCTGAAGCCGCAACTTTTGTACTATAGCTTGATTATGAATAGAGTTCATTGTGGGGGCAATACCCCCCCTACCATATGGGCCGGCAGTTTGCTGGCCTTGAAAACTCGCCAAAAGCTGCATATGATTYTGGCGGTCCACTAACTGTTGCTGATGCTGCTGGAGGATCAGGCGCTGCTTCCTCTTCTCRTCCTCCATCTGCGCCTCCATTTGCAACTGCACTTGCTGTGCATACCTAAAAGCGGTCATTTGCGCCTGCGCTTGTGCTAGGGCATTGGATTGCCGCTGAGCCTCGTACAAGGACGAAAAGTCCTTGTCGTACAAAATTTGYTGCTGGGGGGAGGGCGAGAAGAAGTCCGTACCAGGTGCAGTGGCGGCTTGGCCGCGTGCTGCAGCGTGGACAGCTTCCAACACCTCGGATTGCTGTTGCTGCTGCTGTTGCTCAAAGGGAGTCGTCCCAGCAGATCCGTAAGGCTCCCCACCCCTCGTCGCCGTGAACGTATTCAACCCTGGTGAACCCTGCCTCAACAACTTCTCCACGGCTTGAGAGGCCGTGAAATCTCCTATCCCGTTGTACAAGCCATTCCCCAGCGCATCCATGGCTGAGGATGCCCTGGGAAACAGATCCATGGGAGGGGGCGATCTAGCGGTGAAAGTTTCCAAAGAAGCTCCAGATCCTGCACCGAACCCMCCCGATCCAACACCGAAGGCATCATACATCCCATTGGCCTCCACAGGACCTTGACCATTGGAAATAGTCCCACCATTGAGCCCACCATTCACACCATGACTCACAGTCAAACTGTCAGCAGCTTCATCAGGGATCGTTTGCAATCCCCTGCCACCGTTACCATCAAAATTCAAATTTCCAAACGCGGAAGTCATCTTGGGCTCCCCAAACATTTGATTCGAAGACGAGTTAGCGAAATGGTGCACAGGCGAAGGCTCCCGCTGTTGCTGAAACATCACCTGCTGCTTCTGATGCGCCTCGAGCTGACGATGCTTCCGATGCCGCGTCCGAGGGCTGTCCAGCTGCAGCCCGGCRAGACTGTACGAGAGCTGGCTGGCTTTGGGAGACAGCACGGGTAGGTCGTTGTACAAAGTCCGATTGTCCATCGGCGGAGGCAGCTTTTTCCCTCCCGAATATGACTTGTAGAAATCCTCGTACTGCTCGTCACAGCGTATGTCGATGAAGGGCTTCACCGGGATTTCGTCAGGGCGCAACCCGAACTCGTGAGCATCCACGTTCTGTCCATACACACGCTGGAGCTCTTCCAAATGAGGAGGGGCCGAGGTTGCACGCGGAACTTCGTTGGGAGTGTCGGGAGAGGTAGCCTGCGGGATTTCATGCAGGAGCTGCTCGAACTCCTCATCGTCTTGCTCCATCGTAGCAAAGGTCACGAAATTCCTAAGAGTCTAGCAAGGCTGTGTCGGTAGTCCTTCTTCCCGCCCGCCCGGACTGAGGACCATCAACAAAAACAAGATCACCCCTCGTAACGCTCACCTGAACAGACAGATAGACAATCCAGAGTTATTACTACTATGACCAATTTCTCAGTGCTCCCCAAATTGAAACCACGAAATGCAACAACCAAAACCCGCGCATTTGGTCACGAAAGCGCGTTAGCAGCACAGATGATTCTCAGCTCGATCAAATCCGAAAAAAATATATATGTAACAGTAAATCAAGAAGCTCCAACCCCGAGTACGTTACTGAAGAAAACAAAGCAGGACCAATCGAATCGCCTACTACAACAATTCCCGAACGCAATTGCAAACCAACAGCCGCCATCGCGATTGCCAACGCCCAACCAATCTAGCACATCGCTACCTGAAAGCGCAGCCCACCATCACTCTACTACACTCTTGAAATACCACGCCCAAACCCTCGTCGACCGATCCCCCTCCCCAAGATCGCCTCTCTCCCCGATCACCRAAACCAAAACCTAGCCAYCAATACCAAAATGCCCCAAACCACCCCGCCCTCGGATCACCTCCACCGACCTCCAAACCCCGTCTCTCACTCTCCAATCCCTCCCCCGCTCACTCCCACACCATCAAAACTCCCAATCGAACCCCAAAACCCATCCCCTCCAAAAACCAAACACAAACACAATCACCACACGCGTCTCACCTCGTGCAACACGCCGCTCATCAATCCGCCCGATCTCACCGTGCGAGTGCGTGCGTTCGCAAGCCACTGATTTGAGTGAGTGAGCAAGTGCGTGTAGTCAGCCGCACCCCAGGTTGTTGTGTACAAAACAGAGCCCGCCGCCGCAGCAGTAGCAGCAGCAGCAGCAGCGACGACGACGCCCGAACATCTCCCGATTGCCAGCAGCAAAGCGTGTTTTTTTCCCCGCAATCAACAACCCAACCGGGGAACCATCAAGCCAGCCAAGTGCGAGGCGGCCGATGACCGCAACAGAGAGAACAGACTGAACTACGGCGAGGGCAAGATGGAGGCTGCTAGGGAAGTGGTGGCGATGGAGGCAAGGCGGCGGAGCAACAGAGAGAAGAGGGGAGAGGGGAGCCTTTCTCAACAGCGGGCATGGCGACGACGGTGTTCTCTTTCGCTCTCTTTCTCATCAAAGCCCAGGTTCCCATTCACGTCTATTGCCACTCCATGCCCGTCTCAAGCGTCTTCGTCTACAAAGCCGCGGGTCACCCGGGCAGGAAAGACGGGGACCCGAGTCACCCGACCCGGGCTGCACCGCGGGGCCCGGGCCGTAAATCTCGTTGCGCGACCGCCGTCGTGCCAAGTAGGTCACGCAGGCAGGCAGGCAGCCCCCGCCCTTGGGAGCGGGGTAAATTTTGAGTTACCCGGACCGAGGGGGTAAGTTTGAGTTAAGTGGGGGTAACTTTACTTACAGTAAGTAAGTCAGTAACTGAAGTGGTGACTGGTGAGTTCGAAATAGTAAGTGGGAGCGTTCCCCCACCGGCCACCTTCCACGTGGTACTATCGCACCGTTTCGTTTGCTTCGTGGTCCGTCCATCCGTCCGTCCGTCTGTTGTACAGTACTCCTGCAAACTCTGGGGACCTTTCAAAACGTGCCTTGGAGGAGCTCGGACCTTGGACCCTGACTGACATTGGAGGGGAAATAACTTAACTTATTATGGGGAAGACAAATCAAGGCCCAAGGCCCAAATCAATGGACGCTTGTTTGAAGGGATGATTGTATTTCTGACTGAGTGGGGAGTTCAGTTGGACTGGGGGGGCCATTGGGGGATTGAAACTGAAGGCCAGGTGCTGGAGACTGCAGGACGTTAACCCTTAAAGGACGGACCTATCAACGCGGGGAAAGGCTAGATGCAATATGTAGTGTTTGACCAAGGTGAAAAAAATTGTTCACACACGTGTTTAGCTTTGGAAAAATTGTACAAATCAATACATGATGCTACCCATTCAAAAATTGCAAGAAGGGCAGCGTGGCATACAACACTTTCATGTAGAAATCTTTACTATCTTCATAGAATTAGGGCTACCTAAAAATATGGAAGCAATTATAGACACTAAAGTTGACTTCCCATGATGATTGACACATGTGTGGTCACTTTCCTGAAAAGAGCGGATGAAAATTGGCAAGTATCCACTCACTAAATGAGTTTTTTGTCATCCAAAGGACAAAAAACACCTGCCTTGTCCTTCAAGGGTTATCCCTATAAGGGCGCAGCTCCATGACCAAGGTAGTCACCAAAATTCTCTTATTTTGAATCAATAAGTGCATTCTCTTTTTCTATAGTTACAAGTGAAGTCATCCATCAAACCACTCTAGTCCACAACGTTCTTACAAGGTTAGAGAGGTCATTCAAACTCTATGATTTCCTTCCCTGGGGAAAAAACATTGAGGTGGAAACACCCAAAAACGTCAATATAAGCAATTCAGTATAGTTGGAGGCATACTTTTCTAATAATACTTTTGTGATGTTAGCGAGTGAAAATCATGAATATTCAAAAAAAGATTAGATTTTTGGATGTGCTATGTAATTTATATGATTTTTCAAAGTATTGGCTCTGTAGACCACCAAAATTGTCAAATAGGTGGATTCAAATCTGAAATCTACAAAATTCAATAGTCAGTGAATGAAAGTTAAGTATGTGTCCTTTGAATGCGTCAGCAAGTAAGAGTTAAGCATTTGGAGGACTTATTGACCCCTTAAAGCCCAAGGCCTTTTGGGGTCAATAACACCATTGCTTTTGAAGTGTTATAGATCTAAATGTCACTGGGATATAGAGATCCCAACTGCACAATCTTGTACAATCCACGTGTTGTAGATGAGGAGAATCAAATTTGGAGTCATTTGGACATACAAAGTGCAAGATTATAATATTTTAGTGTTGAAAAAGGATTTTGAAATT
This sequence comes from Pleurozium schreberi, assembly GCA_006891605.1. NCBI lineage: Eukaryota > Viridiplantae > Streptophyta > Bryopsida > Hypnales > Hylocomiaceae > Pleurozium > Pleurozium schreberi. The sequence goes on along the minus strand of VACF01001892.1, from coordinate 35,126 downwards.
TTCCTATAAAGACATTTGGAGGTGAAATTTGATTTCTAAACCTACTCAAATGAAAAAACTTCAAACCAAAAAGTACCTCCATACCAACATACAAGCACATTGGTGAAAGAAATTATCATTCAATTGACTCATTGTGTCTACAAAATGGATTTGAAATGTCAAAAAATTAGTTGTAACTCAACACATTTGTGGATGAACCTACTAGTAATAAAATACTTCTCAATCACTCATAACCTAGTATATTGATATGAAAGTTTATCCACACAAACTAGACTAATATGCACAACATTTGCAATTTTTTTTATTGGAAACAAACATTGTATGAAGAAGAAACAAGTTGCCGAAGTTCATGGTAATCCAAAGATATCTAGATTTTGAACTTTCGAATTGCTCCCAAACACTCGAAACAACTTGGATTGACATGAAAAGTTTACCACAATAACTAGACTTTGAGGGGAACATAACCTAAATTTTTTGATTGAAAACAAACATTTGATGAAAAAAATTCAAGCCCCCAAAGTTGCAGCCATCAATTGCGGGTTTATGAACTAAAATTGAACATGTGAACTTTGATTGGCTTCCAAATAATCAGTACATATTGGATTGATCCAAAAATTTTACCACACAAGCTAGAAAAAAGAGCGCAAATTTTTCAATAAGTTTGATTAAATTTGGACATAAGATGCAAAATTATAGTGCTTTGGACTTAAACTATGTGAAGACACTTTTGGTTCCCTAGAGCATTTAGGGTTAACCAAAGTCTAAGGACACATTTAGTGACACTCTAAGGTACAAAAATGGGAACAAGGACGCTTTTGGAAGTTTCTACCTCAATCTACTCCCTCTATCCCACTAAAAACCTCCAAATCAAGCACAATTATTGTCCATTTTTAATTTCGACCATTGAGTAAGTATTTGCTATATTGAACAACCTCATAGGGGCAAGTGAGATAAGCTTGAAGCGTTCTTCTAGCTTTGCCTTGCCCATATAAGGCACCTTGGTACTTGTTGCTTCTTTAGACAATAGTAATGACGATGTGTTCAATGACCACTTTGGCATTATGAATTTTTTTTCTAGAAGGGCAATTTTCTTTACGTTTACCTTTGCTCAGCCACCTCAAGTCATTCCAAGGATGCAAGTAAATTAAAAAGCCCCGTAGTTTGTGCTTGATTAATTTACCATTTACACTCCTCCTATCTAATTTGGGGCCTTTGATTGCAAATATGAATTCAAAATTTGCAAATTTAATCACATTCATGTGGAAAATAAAAAAATTTAGGATTTTCCCAAGTGTCCGAGCGAGGGGGTCAGTTTACCGTGGCCGCAATAAGGCGCTCTGTCAATCCTCCAAACACTTTTAACGTCCGGCCTAAACACTTTAACGTCCGGACTAGACTGTTTGTTTTTGCTTGATTTCTTTGGGTGGAAGGAATACTCTTGGTTGAGAGAGCATCTTGCTAAGTAGGACAGAAGTGCAACTATTCATCCTCAAAATCTTGTGTGAAAAGGAAAAATCTTCTATAGTACTTGGACTTCCAATGCTTACTTTTGAAAAAAAATAAACCAATGATTCTCACGATATCAGAATTCATGATATCCACAATGACCCACCTAGCGTGTAAGGGTTAAACCCTAAACTCCCAAGGCCTTTCTTTCATCAAAAACCACTCAAAACTGCCATTTCTAAAGCAAAGAGCCAAAAAAAAATTAAAATGTTTTTGTGGCATATCTAACCGTAGGATCTTGTACTAGACTTACATAAAAATGTGTCGAAGAAATTTCACAAACTTTGGCCGTGTAGATTGCAAGATAATTGCGTTTAAAGTGAAAGAAGCAAGTTTTTTTTGCAGCTTGCTCCACTACATTTTTTGGCTTTGAACCTTCATAACTTATGATTTTTTCTATATTAATTTTGAATTTCTTTTTTCATATGAAAAATACTGAGTTGAGAGTCTAGGAAAAAAAATTCAACAAAAATACACCTAATTTTCACTCATTAAAAATTAGTTAAGTAGAAGTAGGTATAAGATTGAAGGAAAGTCTAAATTGTTAATAGCTTAAGATGAAATTGAAATACACTAATCTTAACAACGAGATTGTTCTAGCAAGATATCTTTACCTTGCGAAGCTTTAATTTTTGTAAAATTGTGAAAATTGTGGTCAGAAATGAATCCTACATGTTATTTTTTCAAAAAGGTGTTTTCTCTAAAAAATTTAGAAGATTAGGACATATCTTGAGACCATAGAAACTTGCTCGAAATCCATTTTGTCCCCCAAGGGGACAATGGGACTTCAAGGGTTAAAAGATCGACTAGTCACTATGAAATCCATCCATTTTGATACCATGGGAATCACTGGTTTATGAAAATGTTGCATCACTCAATGGAAGTCAAACTTCTGTAGAAGATCTCCCCTTTCTACCCACAATTCCGAAGATGAATGTTTGCACTTCTATCCCACACATAAAGATTCTTTGTCGTCCACCTCAACATTCAAGGTTCAAAAAATAAAACCTAAAACTTGCCTTTAGGGGGAATTTTTTCAGGGCTGGGGAATTAGGGTTTGGGAGGGGGAGGGCAATGATCATGTAACTTACGACTAGTAACTTACTGATATCAGCTGACACTTCTTTTGTCTTTTCGACTTTTCTTCTTCTGGTCTCCGTATGGACTCGTCGTCTCTCGAGGCAGCGTGGCATTTGGCTTTGGAATTCGAAAAAGTGCTGGTGACTTCTTCTGTATTAAAAAAAAAATTAAATTCTAAAAAATTCTTACAAATTTTAAGTTTTTAAATTTAAAATATTTATTTCTTTTTATTTAACAATTTTATGGACTGTCTGGAATACTAAAAGCTGAATTTCAAATCAAATTGCACTGATTTGTACTATTTGTGCGTTGTCACTGTTTATGAGGTCAGTCACACTGTTTTTGAGGTCACACTGTTTGACTTATAGGGGAGCCTAATAAAATGTTATGGTATTATACAGAATAATCTGAATTCCTCCCCCAAAACATAAAATAATAATTTGTATTGACAGTATTTCGAATGTAACAACGATTTTTGCACACTAAGTAAGAGAATAAATTACCAAACACAAAGGTGAGATTTGAAAATAAATAAGTCATTTTCTGTGAAAAAGTGCCACATGTTGTCTTGTGATTGGTGTGAGGTGATGTGGACCTTAAAAATTTGACATGGAAATTCAATTTTGACACCTAAGTGTCAAATATGACGGTACTGTGGTGTTACACTCCACGCCCATATATTACAATATTATCAAATGATATTCATTGCAATACCATCATATTAGCTATTGGGATCGGCATTCCATGTCAAATAATTCCCTAAAATTGGGAAAAGTAGTTCGGTAATATCTTTAAGAATTATTGAAAATGATTATTAAATTTTTTTAATTTGATGCTTTAACCCCCAAAGTACCAAATGGCATTTTTTTTGGCAACATAGAGATCTTGGGCATCTCACTTCGAATGGAATTTTATTTTAAAATTTTTCATACAATATATATTGGACAATCAAAGCGCAACGGTTTTCATAACTTTTGACTCCTTGGTTAAAAACTTGTTGCATGATATGTAATTTTCATTCATATTTGGGTGGCTAAAAAATACTCTTTTCATAAACAAAAATTTGAAATTGGTTACCTAGATTTATATATACATGGAAAGCTTTGAATTATTCTATTTTGATTAACGAGATGAAAGTTGTGAAAGTTTTTGTTTGAGTACAGTTCAAGAATCTTTACATTGAAATAAACTTCGAAGTCCTTCATTTAGGGGAGGCATCCCATTTCCGATCACCACCCCATCCCCCATTTCCAATCAATAGACTGTTGTCTTTCCATGAAGTTATGGCTCAGTCCCTAGAGTAGTTGTGGCTCATTATGATTGGTTGCATGGCTCTCTGTATTACAATCATCCCTTGGTTTATTTTGCAATTAGCCTATGGTCAATAATAGAAATGTCTATATCACCATTATAGGTTGAAGAGAATCTTCCACTAAAAAATTAGTAGTAATTTCGTTTTATGTAATTAAATTTTGGAAAAATATGCAATCTTTCCAAACTCTATTGTTGTGCATGGGAAAAATTCCACATTCAAGAAACTTCCGCTCCAAATATGCATAAATGCTTATTTGATCATAAATGGGTTGCCTCCCCTAACTCAATTTTCAATATTTTTTGCAAAAGATAAAATATTAGAATTTAGATTGTTTATTACAACATTGCAAACATTGGAATTGGCATTTTTTTATTTCCATAAACAAATTTTTAGCAATTTAGTATTTTGAATCATTCTCTACTTCTTTCCACTTACTATTTTTTTTCCTAAATGGTGTACAATTCCAAATGATATGGAATTTTTCAAGCATTTAGCCAACTTAACTAGAGGAATGAATTTGAAGAAGCACCACCATTTTGGACATTTATTCACATAAATGTGACCTTGTGAAGTATAATTGCCATGTTTTTTGTAAGACCAAAAAAAGGATTTTTGATCATTCATACGCTAATATCTTGCAATCATCCAAGTGAAAAATTTTGAAATGCTACCATATGAGCATGGAGTGTGGATCTTAGAGGGTAAAGCTTAGGTTTGGTGAGCCTGGAGCTTGTTTTAAATCAAGTTATTTTTTAAAACATAAGTACCTTTGGAAGGTGTAAGTAGGTACCTTATCTATACTTTAAATCGGGCTATTTGTTTGTTTGTTTGTTACGTCGAAAAATTTGACTTTTTCAAAAGAAATCTTACAAACTAAATTTTTGTCTACAAAGGAAACTTTTATTCATTTCATTTGAATAAGTAATTTGAAAGCTATGGAAAATCTTGTTTTTTAGGCAATCTAAGCATGTTTTAGAAAAATAACTTGTAGTATTCATTTTTGAATGCAATTTCTATAATATTTCAACAAACAAAGTTCTACATGATTTAGTTTGCTTGCTTGAACAATCTCACCATTGGGATTAGTGCATTCTAGTTATATCTTAGAGATATTAATGATTTATATTTTCCTTCTATCTCATAGCTACTTCAACTTAACAACTTTTGAAGAATGAAAATTAAGTTTTATTTTCCTAAATTTTGACCTAGGACTCTCAACCCAATTCTCCACCATAAAGACTTATACCTCAAAACTCTATAGTGTAAAAATATTTGAGTAAAGAAGGTTCAAAGTGAAATAATCTAGTCCCACAAGTAACAAAAGAGCTCTTTTTTTTTCACTTTAAAAAAAGATATTTGGATATTTGTGAGGTTGAAATTTCTGAAATTTATTCCACACATTCTTGTACTAGTTAGGTGTAAGATCCTATAGTTAGATATGCTAGAAAACAATTTCAAATGTTTTACTCTTTGCAATAGAAATGGCAATTTTTTGGCAAAATATCGCCTTGGTCCTTTGGGGGGTCACTACAAATGGAAATTTTGCTTTCTTTCTTTGAAATTTTTGCACAACATGTGAACGAGATTTTTCTTAAGATCCAACGATTTTCATAACTTTTGACTACATGGTTAAAAGATCATTTTAATGATATTTAATTTTTTTCTACATCAGGCAAATAAATAGATTGCTTATTTCATAAATAAAAATTTGAGATTGATACTCTAGATTTACATATACGTGTAATCATTTCATTTTGATTGACAAGAAGAAAGTTATGAGGAGTTTTAGTTTACGGGCAACCATAGATTCTCTAGTCTAAAATAAACTTTGATGACCTTCATTTTAACTCCATTTAAGAAATAAATAAATAAATATCATAAGATGTAGATTGTTTGTTACAATTTTACAACCATTGGAATTGGAATTTTTCAATTTCATGACTAAATTCTTACCATTTTAGTATTTTGATTTTTGAATCATTCTCTACTTTTTTCTACTATTTTTTTCAAGCTTGGATGTGAAATATTTTTTTAATTTTGTATATGTATCCTCAACTCATTTCTTCAACATATTATGGACATGTGCAAGTTCTAGGATCTACATATTTTTGTGTAAAATGTTTGAAAGATGAAATCCAACCATTTTGGAAAGAATTGAAAATACTTCTTTTTGAAATCCAAGCATCATGATCATGCAATTGATAAGGTATTTTATTTTGAAATTTTAGAAAGGTGCACTTTAAGAAGTGAACTCAAGGATCCTATGGCTGCTAAAAAGCACATACAAATGAAGATTTTAGCTGTGTTTTGGAGAAGGATATTTTGAAGTAGTTTTTGGGCCTCTAAACATGAAAGAGCATTAGGAGTTAAGAATTCTATGGAAAGGCATTGCTTTAAATGACCTAATTCATGTTTAAGAGTGCTTTGAAAATCAACCAAAACCAAACATTGCTTTTAAAATCATATCATTTGAGTATTTACATCCAATCATTAGAAGAATCCTCACATTCCAAATGATGTTTTGTGTTAAATCCAACATAAAATTGACATACAACTATGCTTCAAATAAAATCGATTGAACACAAGACATMATATGCAATGTGTGGATTTGTTCTAGCAAATATTAGTTTTGGCCCTATTAAAGCTATCATATATTAACTCATATTTCAAATCATGTTTCATAGAATTTACTTTCATATTTAGATAGAAAAGAGTTAATTAAAGAATTCAAGATGTTAAGGAGTAGAAAGATGACAACAATATGAAAATGGAGATCATGCTTCATTTGTGATCATGTAAAACTAGAGGCTTGTAAGAAGGCTTCTTTAAGTGAGCAATGTTTTAATATAGCACACATCATTTCACTATGATGTCGTTAAGCCATTAAGGATTGTGGTTGATTTGGAAGGGGGCCAAGACTTTCTCTTGTCTGAGGCAAAACATGGAAAAAATATCAAATCTTGATGCTTTCTAGAGATTTGACCATACCCATGGAACTGGCATACATGATTGGGCCTTTGCAATAAATTTTTTGGTAATTCAAGGTTCCCTTATTGGAAGATTTTCATATTTTTAGCCCGAATTTCATTAGTTTTTTCAACCCCTAAACCACATACTAGCACAAATTATCATGATTCTTGTTCCAATGCATTTGGTTTACAATTTCCCACATTAGTCTTCTTTTGTCCTTATCCAAATTCATTCAAAGACTCTAGCTACCAATGAAAAAGTGTCAGTTCTGAACCAAAAAGTGGTTGACCGGTCTTTAATGGGTTAAATGGATTTTTGGTTACACTCATAGCCTCCTACAACATCATCTTTGAAAAATTATCACTAGTTCATTGTACCTCCAAAATTTATGCAACCACTTATATTTTGCTTTATAAGCATCTGTCCATGGGTGAATGCACAAAAGACTGACCGTTTTTTTGCGTCACATTTGAAATGGCGGAGTTGTTATCCACTATAACTTTTGAAGTATAACCTGAACTAACTTGAGAATTTAATTGGAGATGTCTAGCTTCATAGCAATCAGGTTCCTTATTTTTTCATAAATTTTAAAAAATCATTTTATATATAAATTTCAATTTAGCTAATATGTCACACTTTGCAGTTTAGGGTTTTTTAGTACTCGGGAGTATCCAAAATTWATGATCTAAAGCTGAAATTTTTGTGGTCTATTTCCACACTAGGAAGGCATGCATCCACCAAAGGAAATTTAAAAAAACATTATTTTATGTCCTCTACATGTGTGGTAACAAGGCTCCTTTGCGCGCTCACTTCTGAACATTCAAAATGGTTTTAAGATAATTCTTTTGGTGAAATCTCTTTATCATAAAGTTCTTTCAATTTTAAAACTTTTAGTTTTTTTAAAAATTGTTTTTCCTATTTTTGAAAAATAAAAACGTCAAAGTGTCTATTTTCTTCAAAAAATGTGTTACTCTATTTTGTGAATACCTTTTGACCTAAATTTTTTTGGGTCTCAAATTTTGGTGACATGCTATTTATATTATTACTCTAATTATCCATATTTTTAAATATTTTTTTCCAAAAGGGCGCTAGTACTGGCTAGTACTACTGAACGCTACAAAAACCGGTCGGTCTTTCATGCATTCACCCCCGCATATATGTATTCATCCTTCTTTCTTGAGTGCCCATTGTCCAACAAAACTTTTTAATATGATTTTATTGTGATTACCTTCCTAATGAAGTACTACAAAGTTGGAATTTGGATAGCTCATATGCACTCTATATTTTTTTAACCATTCTAATAGATGTAAACTAAATAATATGAACCTGTAACAACACACTGAAATCATCCTTTTTGGTACCATGTGATTCATTTGCTGAAAAAATAGGAACATTTATTGGACATCAAACTACTATGTGCAAGACTTCCTCTTTTTACACAAAATTTCAAAGATGAACATGTGCCTTTTGGTCTATTTTACTACTAGAAAATAGGGCCCAAATCAACAAATGCTTTGTTGACTTGGATGTGTTAATTCAACAATCTGAACATAAGTTAGTTGTGTTCATTTAGATGTTTAACCCCTGAATGCCCTAGGAGACCAAAATTGTCCTCAAATAGTTTCAAGCTCACTTCAAAGTGTTGTAGCTTTTGTATTAGATGTACAAATTTAATAAAATTTGTTGAAAAATGCGTGCTCTTTTTTCTAGTTTCTACAAATAAAAATTCAAATCAATCCAAGATGTCATGATTTTTTGGAAGCCAATCAAAGTTCACGAACTCAATTTGAGTTTAAAAACTCCATTTGATGTTTGCAACTTTGGGGGCTTATATTTCCTTCATCCAATGTTTGTTTTCAATATAAAAAAAATGGGTTGTTTTTCCCCTTGAAGTCTAGTTATTGGTGGTAAAATTTTCATGTCAATCCAAGTTGTTTTGAATGTTTGGTAGCAATTTGAAGTTCAAATTCCCAATGATTCTGGATTACAACAAACTTCGGCAACTTATTTCTTCTTCACACAATGTCCATTTCGAATTAAATGTTTTTGGGGAAGTTGCGAATACTAGTCTGGTTTGTGTAGCTAAAATTTTATATCACTCCATGAAGTTCTGAGTGGTTGGGAAGCATTTTGGTAGAAGGAGGTTCAACCTCAGATGCGTTCTCTGCAACTTTTCTTTTGCTACTGTTTGAAATTTCAAAGTTGTTGTTCAAATACAATGGGTCAATTAAATGATGTTTCTTTCACCAATGTGTTTGTGTGATAGTTTTGAAGCAGTTTGTAGCTCACATTTTATTTGTTTGAGAGCACTTTGAATTCAAATCTCATCTGCAAATATATTTCTACAAACATTTGAGCATCTTTTTTCAACACTAAAACATTATAATCTTGCATTCTATGTGACCAAAGGACTCCAAATTTGATTCACATCATCTCCAGCACACTGACTACAAGATTGTACGGTCAAGATTTCCATACCTTAGTGACATTTAGATGTACAACACTTCAAAAGCAATGGTATCTAAAATGTATCATTGCTTTTGTGATCACAAAAGCACCGTTAAATGTTTTTTTAGAACTCTAGGAGATTGTTTTGAGGATGTTTCTTGGAATTGTTCTCTATGCCAAATACTAGCCACTACTAGTCTCAAATTTCAAATTTTGAAAAATAAATGAAAAAAAAAGATTGAAAGAAAATTAGAAAGTATCAAGAAACTAGATTTTTTTTCTTCTAAATTCAATTTTTTTTAAAACAACTAATAATAATTTAATCAATTATTACAATCTGATTTGGCAGCCTCACGACTATGTCAAATTGCTTACGTGGTAGCCTTCCTAGTGTTTCCATGGCGTTCCCACAATCCGGAAACCCGCAATCTCCTAGAAGTGCCAAAAAACATCTAAAGTAGGCATCCTCAAAGCGTCACAAATTGGTACTATGCCTAGTTACTATTATAAGGCTGGTCAGATTTTCATATTGTCTTGTTGGCAAGTGAAAGGAAGTTCCAATGCACCAAAGAGTGCAACATTTGGATACAATATGCAAAAGTTATGAAGGGTCAAAGTTTGATTTTAAAAGCGTTTCTTCCACATAGGTACATAACTTAATTTGGAGATGTACATAGTATGTAGATGGCGCTTTTAGTTTAGTGGCGCTTTTGGGTTAGCTACCTTAATGTGATAAAAAACAGCCTAGAGCTTTTAGGGATTAATTTGTGTTGGTTTGAACATCTTGATTTTGGCCTTGTTTTCTACTATTTTCATCCTTCAAAAGCTTAGTTAGTGTCCGCAAGCGACGTTACAAAAATAAAAATATAAGTTACCGAGCATTTTTTTTTTTTTTTTCTACACATTGTACGCAGGGTTGGTTTGGTCCCCGCAACCGTACCTCCATTTCCGTATTTGAGTTGATGCATTAGAAAGTCAACTGCTCGGCATTGTCCAAACAATCAACTCGGAAGTTCAGTTCAGTTGTGGCCGCACCTAACCTTGCATCATCTGCCATGGAAACTTTTTTCTTTTATGGGATCTTTTATGGTATGATAATGTAACTTACTAAGGTAGATGCACCACTAACTGATCATTTAAGGTAGGAGGTCCATAAATGTCCCATCTAAGGGCTAAAGTTGAATTTTGGCAAGGTGTAACTGCTTGAAATAATTTTCAGTAAATTTTCTTGAAAAGACAAGAGGAACTGGTATCCAACCCAAGTCGTTTTATATTTTTTGGAGCTTTGTGAAATTAGTTATGAATTTTTGAAGTTGCAGAAAAGTGCATTTCAATGGGCTCTAAAACGGACAACCTCCTCAAATGTAGATTGCTTGCACATTGGAGAGTGCGAAATGTACCTCCGGGGCCTATTCCATTTTAGAACCCGCTCCATTTTAGGACCTCCTACCTTATAAGCTATCTTGGATCAGATGGTGAGGCATAAGAGCTAGTGGAAATTTTTTTTCTCATGTGGAAAGATAGGAAACAGAGAGAGTATAAACTTTTCAGAATTTTACTTTCAAATTTGAAATCACTATGAATTTTGGAAGCCAAAAGGTATTTTGCACCCAAAACCAATGTCTAGAGTCTTGCTATTCTAATCATTCAAGAACTAGTTTCCTACTCACTTCTTGCGAACGTGTGTCAAAACCTTATTAAGGTAGAACCACCCATTACCAACCAGTGCTCCATAGCCAACCATAGATTGACTAATTTCCAACCAAGGCTAGAATGTTTTTTTTTTCATCTTTTCAAGGTTGGGATTGAAAGTTCATGACACATGTCCCAACTTAGTGAGCAAGAAAGTAGGAAGCAATTAGTGGAAAAGTAATTTTTTGAGTGATCGGAATTGAAAGAGTCTAAAGTTTGGCAATGGGTCCAGTGCACTTTTTGCCTTTGAAAATTCATAATAATTTCAATTCAAGCGATAAAACTACCAAATTTTTTGCAATCCCTATCATTTCTATCATAGCACCTCTAGAAATATTGCTTTGTGTTGTACTACATCAAATCATGTCTAAAATTGCTTAAGTGATTAGTTATGGGTGGTTCTACCTTAGTCCCAACCTTAAAAAGGACAACAAAAACATTACTAAAAAAAAAATTCCAAGCTTGATTTCCACCCTATGGTTTGAAATAGTGCACCCTACAGGTTAGTTATTGGGTGTGGTTGGTGCAACAAGACAAAAGAAGGAGGCTAGGCTAGCTTGGTTTTAAAAATCTCGCTTTTTGAGGCTATGCATTAGAAGCATTTCTTTTGTTTATTGAAGGAGGTAAAAGTAGGGTGCTCTAAAAGTGACCCTAGTCTTAAAGTGACCCTGGTCTTAAAGCGACCTTTGACACAAAGGTACATTTTGGCCAAGAATAATTCATCCTCGCTCTTGGCCCTTTTTGTAAATAACTTTTGCCTTCATATTAGAAACTTTAGATTACAAACCAAAGGAGCTAAATCCAAAGTAAAATAATGTAATTGTAATAGATTATTGAAACCATTAGATGTTTTCTGAGGCCTTTAGGAGACTGCAAGTTTTGGGACTATAGGAATGCATGAATTATACAAGAACTACAACATGGCAACGCTGTGACTTGGCCAAAGTTCGGACTCATATTTTTTAATTTTCAATTTTCAATTATTTATTTCAAAATCAAATTTTTAATTAATTAATTTGATATTTAGAGCCTTGACAACAATCAATTGTTCCCTTATTGTATCAAGAGCAATAAAGGAAATAGGGCTGAAACAATCATTTAGAGCCCTCAAAAAACATTTGATGAATTTTTATTTCAAAAGTTATCTTTAGAGAAATTTTATGATAGTGGTAGATAAAAATGCAAAATGTAACTATACAGGGTTTAGGATTTCTTGTCTAATTACACGACACATGACCGTAGAAACTTAGGTGTTTTTTAGACTTGCATTCCCTTCATTGTTATTCAGTTCTTATTTGGTTTGGGATTATAATAAACTCTATTCCATTATTAAAGAAAACTAGGTAATGTAATAAAAAATAAGCTCAATAATTACTATAAGCTAGAACCATCCATTCCCGTCATTGCAAGAAAGACTCACCTCAAAATGTAGCGTTTTGCACAGTACTCCTTTTTTTTTTGGGAGTACTATATAATTAGTAAAACAATTTTTAAAAAAAGCAAAAAATATGTTTGATGTATACACCTTTAAGAAGAAGGTTCCCTAGGAAGGAAAAGCATAGAAAAATTCTCTAAGTAGGAGAACTAGAAAAGTGCAAAATTTMAWGAAAATAGTARMTTTCAYTCTATTTTCWCATTTTTATTTGTRAAAAMTAGRAAAADMAAWTTTRTGAARAAGTAAAAATTGKCCATTTGAGAAGACTTTATGGTAAAGAGATTCCACTAAAAGAACAATCTTGAAACTATTTTCAATGCTCATAATTGCGCACGCAAGAGAGCCCTATTTGCATGAACACAAAGGACATAAAATAATGTTTTTCAAAATTTCCTTTGGTCAATTCATGCCTACTAAGTATGGGAATAGACCCTAGAAATCTCAGCTCTATTTCATTATTTTTGGGTACTCCCCAGTACTAAAAACCCCTAAACTGCAAAGTGTGACAAATTAGCCAAATTTGTATTTAAATATAAAATAATTTCTGAAAATTTCTGAAAAATAAGGGATCTAATTATTGTCAAGCTAGCCATCTCCAATAAAAATTTTAAGCTCAAAAAGTCCATGCTCCAAAAGTTATAGCACATGACAACTTTGTCACTCCAAATGTGACGCCAAATAGAACTAGTCTTTCTTGCAATCACCCTGTGTAGAAGGACTCTTTCCAAAGTTGGGACTAAAAGTTCACCACACATGTACCAACGTAATGTGCAAGAAAGTTGGAAGAAGTGAGTGAAAGTATTTTGAGTGATCGGAATTGGAAGAGTCTAGAGATTGACAATGGGTCCAGGCACTTTTTGCCTTTGAAAATTCATATTAATTTCAATTCAAACAATAAAACTACCAAAAATGTCATTATTGTTATGCGATCCCCGTCATTTCTATCATTGCACCTCTAAAAATATTTTCTTTGTGTTGCGCTACACCATATCATGTCTAGAATTGCTCAAGTGATTGGTTATGGGTGGCTTCACCTCAGTCATTCATCTTTTGAGGTATGCCAAGCATCCATTGGTCATTGATTATTTTGAGGATTTGGATCAAACTTTTGATTGTTACTTTGAAAATGGTATCTTTGAAGGCCAACTATACAAACAAAATTTGCATTTAAACAAAAAAAATAAGAATGTACATATATTTAACATTTTACAACATAATGTAAGTTATGTGGATTAAGCTACTCTTTTAAAATGTTCACTTTTCAAAATCTTGAATCCTAAAGGAARGATAACTCTAGTTTCAAAGATTGGCATGAAAAAAGCGTCTTTTGGGAATAGCTCAACAATCTAAGCTTCTTGGGCTTATATGATGAACTCCATCCTTGATGCCTTGGTTAGGAAGTAGACTATAAAGTACCAACATCTTCCTCTTCATATGATGACAAGGTAGTTATTGCATCTCCATCAGAGTTGGGTTGACTATGGTAGTAAGCACCTAGCCAATGCTTGGGGTTGAACTCATGCCCACTCCATCGGTGTACCAATTCCAAAGCCACTTATCAAATCTGTAGGTGCCTTTTCCAAATTCTAATCTAAGGGCTAATGTAACTAAATAGTCAAAATCTATKATTGTGAGGTTTCAGCTTGTCAAGATCTCTTATAAATCTATTAGGCCAATCTCAAAGAGATTGTCAAGAAAAATACTCCTAAAAGTAGGCAAAATGTGATTTACTTTGGTCATGTAGGATTCCAAAAGGATTTCTCATCCATGAAAAATGGCATCATGGACCTTGGCCAAAGTGTAAACCCAAATTGGACCATGCTTGTCTCTCCACCAATCATTGCTTTAATAATTCCATAGGGACTTTGGTTTGGCCTTAGTGTAACCCGGCCCTAACTTTCCTAATATTCAAAATTATACCTTATCACTTCTCCCCAAAACTCAATTTTTTCTTGAATATTTTAGTATGTAATATTTCTTTTTATAAATAGTTACCATCTTTCCCTAATGTCGTAAAKTTTTAATTTGTGGGAAACAAGTAATTTTATCCAAGAAAAAAAACATGAAATAACATTCTTCCTAATTTTCTCGACCTAATTGGAAACTTGAAAATCTGCAATCTGACTTTATTTGTTGGAAAGGTAGATTTTCCTTCATGCTAAAAAAAAATCCTCAGATTGACCACCAGTTGCTCAAAATCTGTCAAGTGGAATTAATTTAATACTTGTGGCCTTCACCTAATGAGGGAATATTTGTAACCAAATTGACCCCTTTAATGGGTTTAATCTTAGTTGCCTTCATCATGTGACTAATGTCAAGCGAAGCTTCCTTCTATTAGTAACTACGGTACTGTACMAGTTACGGCTAGATTGAAGTTAGGATACAGGGCGCCTTGCAGTGGATCATGGCCACCAACGCCCTCATCACGGCCCCCCAAGACGGCCGGAGTGAACTGACCCCCTCGCTCGGCCACTCAGGAAAACCCTGATTTTTTAAAATTTTCCACTCATGATAGAATTTGCAAATTACAAATTCATATTTGTAGGTTGTAATGATATTATGAGTGAAAAGTCCAATTTGAGGCTTCAATTGTCAGCTTTGCAATGGATCATTTTTTTTAAGTCACCGGAACAAAATGAGGTTGGCTGAACTCTATTTAAAAATTCAAATAGTGTCCTTGGTCTAGGTCATGTGCTACATATGATCTAAGGTAGCAAAACCTCAAATTGATTTAATTATGCAACGAAGCCAACCTCTAAACTAAAAATGATATGATTTTTAGACCAATAGGTGTGTTCTTCATATCTATAGTGATCTTGGAAAGAGTCATCCAAAGTCTATTTTTTTGGCCTCAACATGTTTACAAGACTAATAAGATTTTGAACGTGGTTCTTATCATTGAATTGTATAAGCTTTGTTGATAGTTTAAAGAAGATTGTAGATTTTTTTAATAATTAATTTTTAATCAAACTATAAATATTCAAAGTACTAAAAATAGGTTTATTTAAATCAATTCTAGAGTCTCTTGATTGAGGCTTGATCATTTTGGTCAATAACCTATTGAAATTGACTTTAACCACAAGTCACAAATTAAGAGCAATTACATTAATAATGTTTTTATTATGTAATAGCACCTCAGTTACTAAGACGTTTAGTGAATAAAAACCAAATGTGCACTAAAGTTAGTAGGCCCTATTTGTGATACAATTATGATTTTGTTTCTTAAGATGTTAATTTTTTTTAAATTTTTTATTTCCTTACAAGTATTATTAGTAGAATTGATGACTTATAGTTGAATAAGCTTTGGTATTCAAGTAACCAACCCTTGAGGTTGGGATTGCCACTAAATCACCTTTGAATGTTTATTGCAATTTTTCAATGTCAATACTCTCGATTTTCCTTTTGAAGCAAGTTTAGCCATTATATGTTGTTACAAAGTTTTTTTCTATGTATATCCTACAATACCAATATATTTGCCTTACTATATGATTTGAATCATATGAGTAATACTTCCAAAAATCTTCAAAAATAATTTCAAGGTCTTTGGGATCCTTTTACATATATCCTTCTATGTCTTAAGTCTTAAGGTTCCAAATCACAATTGAATTATTTTCAATTGTCACAAATTTTTCCATCTAAACACAAATGATTTGGTTTTGAGTTGCATTTGTATGGATATTAAGAATTTACAATAGGATTTAGATTATATCTTAATGTTAAGTTAAAATTGATCTTTTGGTCAAATAAAGCAAATTAAATCAAAAGTAGGTAATTTTGATTCTTTGAGAAAAAACTTTGTCACATTCTTATCCATACAATTTTTCATTAACCTATTTTTGCTCAAACCAAATTGTTCTTGTCTCTTATATTTCTTGTATCAAATGCAAATTGTGTCAGGATTTCACTTGTCATGTTTTCATCAAAACACTTTTTCATTCATTTTTTCATTTTAAAACCACATGACATCCAAAACACCGCTTCAATGAAACCTTGGGTGATATTGCATTGTAACCAACTTAGATCTTGTAGAATCAAATGTAGCTTTGAAAAGTGTATGCATCAAAACTAAGACTACTATGATAGAAAAAAGACAATAATATTTTTATCAAGCACTACAATGATTTAGCCCACCAGTGTCTGTGACCCTAATCTATTAAAGTCTTGATATTTGAAACTATTGCATATTGCATTTTTTTTTAAGTACTATTTTTTACAATTTACTTGTTACACTATTTTTGAACCTTTGCTAACAGGATGTATAAATCACTGTGAAACCCTAAAGTTCTTTGAAACATGTTTTTGATGGAGATCATATTGAACATAGAACTAGATTCATCCTTTATTGGAATTTTTATTGTGCAAAAAATAGGGAGTTGCAAGGAACACCAATACTATTTATTTCTACATTTTATTGCTAGAGTTGTTTTCAAACATAACTTCACAAATAAGGTAGCTTCAATTAGCCAATTTTGTAATGAAGGTGAATGTAACCATTTTAACCCTCAAACCTTATAATTTTTGAAAATTCATTGGTGGAAATCTTGCTAAGGGGCTAATTGTGACATTTATAAGATAAACTAATGGCATTTTTTTGTAATTTCAAAATGAAATCAGTAGGCAATATTGATTTCCACAAAACATGTCACACTTGGTCTATTAGTCATGAAGTTTTGGGCTTCATTTGGTCTTTGTTTGTAGTCTTATTCAAGCTCAAAGTCAAATTCTCAATCAATATGTATTTTTTTTGGTATGAGAGGAAGGCATGATTAATATAGTCTATCACATTGCATTGTGGCTTCTTTTAATTTGAGTTTTTGGTATTACCCTTATAAGTTTGAGTTTCAAATGATAATCAATAAATTTTTGACCCCCTGTTTGAGATTGAAAATTGTAACAATAAAACCAACATCTTATTAAGGTGAAAGGCAATTCAATGTAATTAAAGTGCATGCAATCATGTGTTGTTTTTGTTCCAAAAAACAAAATACAATTTCAAAAAGAACTCAATTGCAATCTAAGAATGAAAATTAAAGACGTTCAAGTGAAAGAAGGCATTTCTTGAATTATTGCCAAATTATCTATAACATCTTTTGAGTGAGTCATAGGTCCATAGTAGAATATTTAAGTTTTAGTAATAAAAAATGAAAATTAGGCAAATAGTTCTTTTAGGATTATATTACATTGAATACTATGGTAAGAGCACCAGATGACGTCAATGTACATAATGGTGTCAGTTTCTACAGATGGTAGTCATTTTAGAACTAAAATTTAAGTAGACCATAGATAGCTTATTTTACTTGGCCTAAATGATAAGCTATCTATAGTCTTCCTACATTTATGTTCTAAAATCAATGCTTTACATTGAATTTGACGCCATTAGGTATATTGATGCCATTGGATGCTTCTACCTTAACTCATTGTTGGGATGACATTTCAAAATGAGCCACAAGAAAGGTGGCACAAGGAGGTCTAACCGAGTCATGAAGACTTATATGAAATTTTGTTAATCTACATGTAAGGTAAGACAGCCTATTGTGGTCAGAAATTTGGAGTTTGGCCTCAAGCTATTGTTCAATTTTTTCCCTGCTAAAAGCCAAGTGTGTTCAATTTCCCCTTGCTCAAAGCCAAGTGTGAGAGACAACAAGTGCAATCGATATTATATTTTTTTTGATAATATATGAATTTACTAGGAATTTTTGAAGTGTTTAGTTCTCCGGGTCTGTAGACCACCCCATAGCCAACAAAATTTGAATCCATGATGCTCATCTCACTACCTAATGCAATCTCAATATTTTCTAACATGGAATGTCTCAAAAGTCAATTCTTGTAAAGAATTTCACACTGAAAAGTTGGAAGTCCCTTATGTGGTTAGTAATCACTCCATCCCTAATATTATGTAAGACGTTGATTGTGGCCAAGATCTCACATAACTAAGAAAACCCACAATGGGGCCACTTCATAGGTGACCACTATGGGTCAAATAACCACATAACTAAAAAAATCCCACAATAGGGCCACTTCATAGGTGACCACTATGGGTCAAAAAACCACAATGGGCTTTTTTACCTTACTACTTTACACTGAATACCGCAATGGTTGTCTTCGGTCTCTCCTTCCCAACTTAGTTAATATAAAGTTTCAAAAGCTACATAAACCAATTCATCTCCAAAATTGACAATTTGAGAAAAATCATTATAAAGTGCTATTTGGAAGCATATTTTGGAATTGATCTACAAATAAAAGTTTGGCTTGGTCAACCACTTGACATACTTGCACATTGATAATTTAAAAAAAATATGTACTCTAATAACACCAAATCCAACCCTTTCATAGAAAAACACAACCCTTACATAGAAAAGCACCTTGATATAGTATCTCCACAAATTGAAAGAACTTTCATCCAAGCAGTTAGGAGGATGAAACTTCAGTTTCAATTAGTTCATCGTCCAAAAAACGGACGTTGGAGCGATGAAACTTCAATTTCAATCAGTTCATCGTCCAAAAAACGAACGTTGGAGCGCTCTAGGGTTAAAGTTTAGTAGTCAAGTTGAGTTGTAGCGGAGGCAAGAGACAAGGAAAACGTGTGCATGATGAATAATAGGAATGCTCCCTGTGCTCTAGGTTTTAGGTCTAAACATCAGATGAAATAAGTGAATAATTGAATGAAATTTTTTTGGGTTGAAAATGTGATGGATTTTGTGACATTACATACATAAAATAATAAGTTCATTTGATACACGTCTAATTGGAAGTCTGAAGGGCACGGGCAATTCAACCTCTCTTAACAGAAGTGAAAAAACAATCATCACTTATATGATACAATCAGAAGATTACATTACAGAACATTTTCGGTGAAAGTCTGGCTGGGGGTTCTATGCAGTAAAATGTTTTCCTGTGTGGAGTATAAAGATGCATAGTGRCCACCTTTTGCAAGTAAAGTTGAGTGAGTCCCCTCTTCAACCAACTTGCCACCATCTAACAAGAAAATTCGATCAGCTCGCCGCACTGTTTCAAGTCGGTGAGCAATAACAAATACCTACCAAGACGTGAACCCAAAATTAGTATATATGCAAAATTGAAAGAGGACATAATGGTTTTGCACATATGAAATTCAAATTTACACCCATAGATCATGAAGCACAGCATAGTTCCGACTGGCTGCAATATAAGATCAGATCACTAGTTTCAAATAACATAYTCAGGAAGAGGAAACCTACAGTGTGGTCAATCATCAGGGATTCCAAGGCTTCCTGCACCAGCTTCTCTGACTTGTTATCAAGAGCAGAGGTCGATTCATCCAATATCAGAATTGAAGCTCCCTGGTAAACCGCTCTAGCAATGGCCAGCCTGATCACAAAGAAGACAACCGAAAAATTATTATATTAAAAAACTTACTGGGAACACCCGTACATCACGAGCAGCGGGAGTTCCAATTAACTTTTTTACTACCATGCAGTCTATCAAGTATAAAAGGGGTTCACGAAGTGAGGGGTAAGGTGGTAGACCTTAGGATCAAATCTGATCTACCCTGTCTCCTTCTGCATCTCTTAGACTATAGAGAGACTATTGAAAGAAACTCAGATGATGGAAAAACGGTAGGTAGGTAGTAGGGGAGCATATTTTGAAAGGCAGATGAGGGTGCGGATCAAACTGACATAAGATCCACACTGAATAAAGAGAAAATACCTCTGACGTTGTCCACCACTGAGGGTTATAGCACGGTCACCCAAATATGTATTGTAACCATGAGGAAGATGCTTGATAAAGACATCCACATTAGCCATTCGCCCAGCTTCTTTTATTCTTTCCATGTCAAATGCTTCACTCATATCCCCATAGGCAATATTCTCCGCTACCGTTCCAGTGAACAACGTCTGTCATCCATAACCACAGTGTCAATCGCACCCTGAAAAAATTAAAGATCAAACTTCAACCAAAAACTTCACCAGGGGGGAATGCATACCGTGTCTTGAGGAACGATTGCAACAAGTTTCCTTAAACTCTTCAAGTCGAAGTCGCGTATGTCATGCCCATCGATCCGTATACTTCCTGCACACTCAGAGGTACAGGTCTTCAAMATCCCAATTAAACAAAAATGTACAGCATCTGAGCAAAGAGCCTTCCAATTAACCTGAATACAAGACAAGATGACAAATGCTATTTTATGAAGAAGAACGCTAAAGTTTAAATGTTATGGTTAAAYTAGATAAAACCCTACCAACTGAGTCGTTTAAGGCGATTTCTAATGTCAACCCTGTAAATTGTAACGCAACTAGATTCTTGGAACAGATTTTGGGGGTAGGGTTTTCTACAACCTGAAGTCGAGTAAGAGAGATCGAAAACAGAGTGAGCAAAAAGACTACCTCATCAACAATTTCAGACCGTAACACAGAGACAAGAAGACTAGATCATCRACCCTAATTGGCAGCACCATCTCTATAGAAAAGGACAGCCTGATCATCTATTCAGTCACCTTGAAYAGGGTCGTAGAGGCGGAGCAGCAACTTCGCTAAGGTGCTTTTCCCACTTCCCGAGGAACCTACAAGTGCCACTGTCTCTCCCGCACGGACTTTTAAGGAGAAATCGTTCAGCACCCATTTGGAAGTGTCCTTGTACCGAAACGCCACATTACAGAACTCTATTTCCCCTGCGACCTTCTCCAGTGTTGCTGAGCTTCTCTGCTCCACTACCTGTATGATGTACGAAATCAAGTTATAGGTGACGCAGACTGTGTAAAAAGGAAATTGAAGAGATTAATCCGTTAGAAGCACGATGCGACAGATGAAGGTCATCTGTCTATTAAGGAAAATACCTGAAAACCCCTCAGAAAACAACATGATCGTAGTAAATCATGAGATGCATTATCAGTCACACCTTCGGTTTGTAGATTGTCAGATCGAAAAGTCGTTCGATAGCTGGTTCTCCTTGCTTCAACTCATTATAAGCTTTACCCATAGCCTGGTTCATAATAATAGGTTAGGGCTCAACTGTCTACATTATGTGAGAGCATACAGAATTGTCAAAATGCAAGACATAATTTCGCATTCTTYTTGAATAGTGATACACTGCAAACCRCATCACACCACCGAAATAGCATAATAAGATATATTGATTTAGAAAASAGTAAACCCTCTTTWGAAAATCACTCACCTGAATAGGTTCAATCAGAAGAACCAGCGATGTTACAAATGAGACCATGCCGGCGCCATCAAACTTTCCCAGCGATATAATCCATGTACCCACAAAGAAGAGTGCAATAATTGTAACTGCATATACACCAGTGATGATTTCAGGGATAAAAGCCTTCATTTTCTTCTTCCCCAAGTGTGCTTGCCAGTCCGCCCTTGCGAGTCTCTCAAATTTTCTACTTTCAAAGCCCTCCGCTGCATGTGATTTTACCACAAACATTGCGGGCAGAACCTGAACACGGAAAACATGCCATAAGTTCAACCCAAGCTACGCATCACAAGTAGAAATATACAAATAGAACCACACCAACTACCCAAATAACTYCATGAGGCTTTCTTAGAAGCAAAGTTTTCTTCAAGGCCGATGGACACCTTACTCCCAAATAGTTCTTTTTGGACACTAGTACAAAACCCACTCCCTAGAGGAATTCTAGGCAGGGTTAAAACTGGCAGGGTTTACAATTGATACCGCCTTTAAATGGCGTTACAGTCGGCAAGGTTTATTGCGGCTAGGTCATTTAGTGGGAAATTGCAATCAGATAACCGTACAGAATCAATCTCRAAATCGTACCCAATGTAAAGGTCATACTCAGAGCAAAACATGAATGCAAGAGGACTCAATCGCATAAATTTAACTCCGCTCTTGTACCAAAGTACTTTATTATACCTCATTTAAATATGCAGAGATGCCTGCAATRCTTGTTTGTGCATTTTTTGCAAGTTGTCGTAATTTCTCTCCCAATACAGCTATAACAGCAAACATCAAAGGTACCACCTGAATAGTACAAGTTACAATGCATATGATCAGCACGATGTRCTCCTAATGAACAAAATTAATTACAAAACAAACATAAAACGATGAAAGGATCCAAATTCTGCTTGATGTATTTAGTAAAAACACTACTAACACTACTCCAAGAGGYGTCAGAAAACCTAGCTGCCTTATATGCATTCTAATAGACAGGTACRTTTTTTAGGGTACCCCTTGAGGAAATTCTACTACGAGGGAGCATGCGTACTTACTGATATGGTAGCTAACGAGAGGAGTGGGCTCAATGTAACCATTCGGTAACCCATAGAAAGCAACTGAAGAGCACCTGGCCCGCACATCTGCAAACACACACAACCGCCTAGATTCAAATTTTCAAACATAGCAAGAATGACCTCAACCTGACCTAGATGAATTGCAACAGCTAAGATTAAAAAAAAACATACAACTCTAATGTAGAGGACACTAAAACAGTTAGCCACCTGATRTTGTCTCCAAAACTGGCCCACATTAGCAACAAACAACTCATGTACACTTGGTTACACTTCAATTAGTACGTCGGGTGTAAGCATGACATGGCTAAATGTCTATGTTCACTCACCTTTGAACGGAAATCAGGAGTTGTCTGCTATCCCTTCAATTGTGGTCTACAGCCTTCCACATTGAATGATTTGCATATGAAATCATCCAATGCATAAGATGATCTAACAGTTTGATCACTTTGGCTCTTTGCATCCACAGTCATCTCTTCAGTGATTACTATTGAGTGACGTCCCAATGAAAGCACACTCCTACATATTGGATAAAATTATTGCRTTGAGAAGGATGAGATGGCGGCAACAGTTCCTTGGGAATTGCGACAGAACTTCAAAAAAACGGAGAGGAATCATTCATTCTTACATAGAGAAAAGAATGGACCGTATCGCCAACATCTTCCGCCTCAGCTGTCAACCGAAAGGCGACATCACCAGAAGCGACTCCCCCTTCGCCCCCTTCGAAATACTCCATATCCCGATTCAGCACTCTCTCGTACACATACGCCCGCAGTTTGTACGTGGTTTTCAAGGCGGCTTCCCACAGTAACGCTTGCTGCCAATACTGAGCGACGGACCTCACTATCAGCAGCGCCAGGGTCGGTCTTTCTTGCAATGACTCTGAAGAAGAGGAATGAAAGCATCATGTTGAGCCCACTATCAAATTAGTTTTGATGACCAATCCTTTGATTTTTAAATTGGTTAGTTGTAAGACATCAATGATTTTGCCTAAAGCCTGATTCTACTTAGCCGAGACTACAATACATAACTGCAAAGTATTAGGTGTTTCTGCTAATGAAGACACAATTAGAGAAGAACAAGCGATTTATGCAGACGATTTTGTAATGCTATTGATGTTGAATTCCCTCAACTAATTTGTCGTGCTGCAACAATGCGTGGAATATGTCAATATACTTTGAAGAATATTTTCCCAAGTTCTACTTTGCCCCTTCTTGAGTCACCATCTTAYCCTAGGGTTTGCAATGATATGAACTATATATTTATGGAGGCTTTTCTTAAAGAGCCATTTAATATTGTCACAAAAAAAAACATCATGCATTTCATGAGACCTTGAGGAGTGAAAGTGAAGCAATGGGCTTTTCAAGTGGAGTTGCATGTTTTTGTTCCATTTGAGACTCTAGGTGTTGATTCCTATGAGTGGTTGAGCTCCTAATAATCCTAATTTACAAATTTGCATAAATTACTTTACCTCCTACCACCACACTTGCATAAAGAACTTGTCTTTTGAAACTTGTAGCTAAATACATGGTTTGAGCCTTGGAATTTTATAGAGGTCTAAAATTTTGAGGAGTTTTTGGATTCAACTCTTACCAAAGACATTTCGTTTTTGACAAGGTTTTTGTATGCTCATGTATAAATTTTTGTAGAAAAGAAACTCAAATTAATTTGAAAACAAAATTCAACCATTCATGTGTCACATAAGAGAAAAATGAGCCTGTTCATGTATAGGATGAGGAAAAAATTAGCCAATTCAAATTCACTACCAAACGAAAATGTTCGCTTTCATTAAGGTAACTTAGCCTATGACAAGCAATATGGGAGCCGTCCTATCATAGGCAAAATCAATCTAGTGGTGTACATTTCAAAGCTGGATTGTACACCACTACACTAATGATGTTAAATAGTGTACCCATACTAACTATTTTAGAAATGCTATAAGTTTTTACTCTTCATGAATACTTTTACGGAGTGCATAGATCCTAATAGTTCTATAGTTGGGAAAACTTTGTACCTATAGTTGGTAAAAATATTCATTAAGAGTAAAAACCTATGACTGTTTTAAATCAATTAGTGTAGTTAACACTATTTAACATCATTAGTGTAGTGTAATTTTGCCTGCGGTGGGCTCACTCCCATTTGGCCTGTCATAGGCTGAACTACCTTTAATGGAAAAATGAAAGAACCAAGTGAAATCAAGGCTTGACTGGACTCACCAGTTGGCTTCTAGCCTAAATTATCTAAATATTTCCTAGATGTTGGTTGGAACCTCCTTTTACTTGCCAACAAGAAAGTCAATGAATATTTGACCAATTTAATCCTTCAATGACAGGCTGGTGACCATGGAAATCATCAATTTTGATACCATGAAAATTATTGGTTTAAAAATACGAAAAGCATGCATTGGAAGTCAAACTATTGTAGGAGATCTACTCTTTCCATCCCTAATTCCGAGGATCAATAGTTCCACATCTATCCTACACAAAAAGATACTCTCTCATTCATCAACCAAAAAATGGCCTCGGTGTCGTTTATGGGTAAACAACAATAACCAACCACAATAGCAAAAAGTGGAGGTTTGGGGGTAAGTTCTCCACCTAACTAAAAAAGATGAATGATACATGTCAAAACATTGTTAACCTTTGTTGGAGGTCCCTTTTGCTCTCAAAAAAATTAGGAGCCCCCGAACGAAAAGTGCTTGTGCTAGCCAATGCACTAACAAGGCAGAGAGAGAGAGAGTCGGGGAGGCTAACCAATCACGTTCTCAATATCATAACTTAATTACTCAGGCCCAAGTATCTATGGAGGGACTATACATCCAGCTGTCCTCTAATGGTTAACTCTTTAAAGGATGGACCTATCACCGCGGGGAAAGGCGGGGTGTGATATGTAGTGCTCGACCGAGGGGAAAAACACTATTCACGCACGTGTTTAGCTTTGGAAAAATTGTACAAACCAATACCTGATGCTACCCATTCAAAATTGCAAGAAGGGCAACATGGCACAAAGCACTTTCATGTGAAAATCTTTACTATCTTCATAGTGTTAGGGCTATCTAAAATATGGAAGCAATTAAAGACACCATATTTGACTTCCCATGATGATTGACATTTGTGTGGTCACTTTCACAAAATGAACGGATGAAAATTGGCGAGTATCCACTCTGCAGATGATTTTTTTGTCATCCAAAGGACGCAAAACGTCTGCGCCGTCCTTCAAAGGGTTAACAATGTTATGGTAGTCAGTCATTTGACTGTGCTCAAGTGTCTTTGTTCTACGGTTGGCGGCAATTCTTGTTTGTGGTGCCAGCAATTGCTTGTTTATAAGCACTGATTTCATGATTATTATTATCACTCAAGATAAGTACTTATAACTTACAGTGGGTAGGATTTGCTTCGATCAACTGACAAAGGACATTGATCGCCTGAATGATTGCTTTTAGCAGTGCCTAACAAAAACAAAATAAAAAAACTTGATGCACTTTCAAAAATCGTGCTGTAAAATCTTGGATGAAGGCCACAATTGAGCCAAAGGATGACATTGCAATTAGGGCATGAATTTAGGAAATTTGACCTCCTTGTGACTAGCATATAAAATATTCATCAAACGTAATTCTTGAGCCTACCCAAAATTTAGCCACAACTTACCTTATGCGACAAAAACAGAAGTGACTAAAAACTAAACCTTGTTGACACACAATCATGACACACAATCATGACTACCAGAAAAATTTCCTTGATAATAAGTGATCCAACCTCAGTGGTCTACAACTTTGAATGACTGCAAGAGAAGTCATCAGACATACTATTAACGATTTGATCTAAACTGATTTGGCTCTGGTACCCAGAGTGATATCTCCACAGCTCTAAACATCTCCCAAAATTACTCTTTATAATGTAAAAATGCTTAAAGTGACCCAAATCCATCGGTTTATTCAGAAGAATATTTTCAAAGGAATGATAGACATGAACAAATCAGGCTATCTCCCGTTACAGTTTCGGTTGTTCTTGCGAGCACAATAGTTCCACTTGAT
Organism: Pleurozium schreberi; assembly: GCA_006891605.1. Lineage (NCBI taxonomy): Eukaryota > Viridiplantae > Streptophyta > Bryopsida > Hypnales > Hylocomiaceae > Pleurozium > Pleurozium schreberi. Next base: position 8,418 of record VACF01001892.1, on the reverse strand, counting down.
TATAGTAAAAATATCGCATGGGGTTCAGAGTATCTGGATGAATATCCTCATATGCAAAGCCTCTAGACTTGCCTTCAACACGTGCCAAGCAAACGTCCACCATCTTCAGCATCGTCGGATGCTGCTTGAAAATGGGCTGCGCTTTAAACTCTGACAACGGCATCCACTGATCCACAGGAAAACACCAAAACAATATCGTTATCACGAATAAGTCATTTGCAAATCCCAAAGGATGTCTATATTCAAGAACCTAAATCACAAGTCACAATGACGGATACAACTTGCTGCCAATAAAACATCAGAGATAGAGTGCACGCTTATTCCTTTTACTGCTTAAAGTGAAGTTCTGAAATTTGAGCGTAGCATTGGAATATTTTCTTTAGCTGGGCCTAGCGAGTCTAGGTATGAAGAGAACACAAACACGCAAATGGATTGGATCGGAATGAACCTGATTAATGAGCCCCGTAGGCATCTTCCAGACTCCAGTACCTTTAAGAGGGCCGTTCTTCTCCTGAACTGCTAGAATCTGGCAGAAAAACTCAACGTGCAAGGTTAGTCCCAATCAAATTTGCTTGAAGCACTAGACAGGTAAAACCTGCCAAAATCATACATAATGTACAGAGGTGTCCCGCCAAGTCGTTTAGTACATCAGCCATTTGCAGAAGAATGCAGGAATTCCCTGGACAATAAAATGGCTCTGAAACTGAAAAGAAATTTGTGGGAAGTGGCTCTTGTGAATTCTCCACGTGTATAAAACTWGAAATATTATCAAAAGGTCGAATATAACCATGTTCATGGCCACTAGTACAAATCTCAACAKAGGAATTCAATTTTGTGCTTTGTCGAGATTTGAAGAATTTCTATAGCACCACTCTAGGCAACCAGTCTAAGATATACTGTACACTCTCAAGTGAATCGTTGATACCTCGTTATTCTCGTTCAATAAGAAGGCCCCCATACCAACTTGATGCGATGCACTSGGTGGAAGAGTACAAGGTCCATCTGGAAGCCACAAGGTGAGCATCAGGTATGCTGGCTCTGCATGGTGATACCGAAACCCTGCCTGCRATCCCTACCAAACATCGTTACCAACTTGCCACCTAGGATTCCAACCAATGCCAACTCAAGGTACTYMAATTCCACAAAATGCAGTACCACCGGCAATCGCTAATTCATGTTGATGGAATAACCCACGATCTAAAACCTATTTAGTGCCTAAGAAACGCACCTCAACTGCCGCCTCGACCAGGTTCACATTCTCTATTGGCAATTTAAGCCAAATTCCATGCTTTCTCTGTCATACACGAAAGATTCCCAATGAAAAAAGAACATTTTGCAAATGCACGCAAACCTCGTACTTCGATTTTGGTCTTAATGGCAATTTTATTCCTTCATTACGGCGGGAAGTAGTCACCAGAAAACAATTGCTAGAAATGATTACTGCTCCCAAATGCCCCCCTSATTTTCAAGCATGTTGACTCAACAAGCATAATGAACAGCAGTCCTAGAATTATAACGAGGATGGAAAAGAAACAGTGATGAGCAGAGCCTACTCTCCTATTATTGGTCAAGAGTTCTTTAATAACTTTACCTCCCGTTTCCACTGCGCAATCGACGCCATCAAAGATCTTTTGAAAGTGAAACCATCGCTCGGCAAGCCACGGGGATCCACAATCACCCCTTCGTAACTGTCATACCGCCCTGACAGCGTAGCATTATTGCTCTGTGATTCCCCTTCCATCTGCAGCTCATTTCCCGACCTAGAGACGAATTCATCGTCCGGAGGAGGGAGTGCAACTCCAGACGCTAGCTCTGGAGCCGCTTCTGCTCCAGACATTTTCGGCACTTGCTGAAACCCGCGTGCCTGAATTACTGATTGACGAGCTGAGCGAATTCATCACATAGACACTTCGTATCAGCTTCAAGCTTGCAATTTCAGATTAAACAAATTCCTCGTCACGGGCAATTCCTTTAGTTGCTTATCAAAAACTCACAGAACTTGGTACAGAGAAAGCTGACATGCGATTCGTGTAACATAACTCACTGCAACATAAATTCACTCTAAAGAGCGGAATTYGTGCACGTAAGCACACTCCAAATACAAATTGRATTTTAGCACAATCCCTTACGTTTTGCAAATTGAGAGTCGCCTTCGGAAAAAGCAGAAACCCTAATTAATCATAATTCAACACGCTACCTTCTGTCACCTCCAATTCGATTCAGAACCACAGAAGATTWCAATTCCAAACCGAAAAGAYAACAGTTATCCCTCAAATAACAATCTCTTTCTGAAAGMGATGAATCAGAGAAAGAGTCGAAACGATTGCGAYGACAACTGACCGGTCTGCGAAGCCCACGCAGGAATGCGAGATAGACGAAAGCAGAGCGAAAGCCTGCCAGTCGCGCGGGATTCAGTCCAGCGGAGTCCACAGAAAGTGACGGAAAGCGAAATTCGCCGACTGCAATGGGTGCAAAACGAAATGCACACCATCGCTGGCGGATTCCAACTTGGGATTGGGGGCTACGTGGCGCTGATGACTGCAAGTATTCCGCCATACCATTCCTGTGGAAGAGAAGGAAGGGAGATCATTGAGAGCCGGTTGCCATCAGGCCTCCGGAGGTCCTGCTGGCCTCCCACCCCACGCACATGCTGGCTTTCTTGGCGGGCGCCGGCGTGGGGTGGCGGAACTCGCCCTGGCGGAATTGAGCCCCGTCTTCGATAGTCCGCCAAGGATAAGTTGGCGGGGTCAGTTGAATTTCTTTTGGGGTGTATTTGTGTAATTTTTTTACTTTTTTTCTTCGCACTTGCTGATTCGTCCCTCCATGCTAGCACCTGTCATGAAATATTGTTTCTGCTCGTTTTATGTAGAAGGGTGAAATTAGGAAACAAAAAAAGTTTGGTGTACTGAAGAGACCATTTCAAAGCCAATTGCCTCTTTGGACAATACTTTGTAAATTAAGAAGTGAAATGAAATTACCATTTCCACCGAGTCGTTTCATATAATTTGAACCTTTATGGATTTAGTTTCAAATCTTCATTTGTTTTCACTTTCTTTTCAAACTTACACTAGTCAAATGTATATTCAAACATGTTATTAACAAAATTGAATTGATATGTGGCCTTATATTGGATCAAGGAACATATTCATGCACTTTTAATCCAAATTTGGCACCTTCATCCAAATTTTAATAAAAGTGGAAAATTTTGGGTGAAAAATTATTACTTTTATTTGGTGAAAAGATGACATTTGTTTTGAAAGGTGCAGTTTGACTCCACGATGCCAAAAAAAGTCTACACATATCATCTTAGAAATGTAGGTTGCATTGTTTATATTTGTATTTAATCAATGTATTAAACACATTTAAGGAGCTTAGTGCATATCACACCTAGACATAAATTAACTAAAATACAAGAACAATTGATGAAGAATTTTCATTAGATGTTTTTTGGACTATTTAGAAGACTGCGAGTTCCCCGGCTGTAGGAACACATTGGAAACTTTGGGAACTCTGCCATGTAGGCAATCTGACGTGGCACATAGACTGCCACGTCAGATAATACTAATTAATCAATTATTTTAATTAATTATTAATTATTGAAAAAAAAAATTAAATTAGTTTTCAGTTTCTCTATACTTTCTAAGATTTCTGGATTTTTTTTTTTTTTTTTCTTTTTGAAATTCAAAATTTCAGAGCAGCAGTCGTTGGTTCCTATGTAGGTCCAAAACAGTCCCAAAACAGTCTCCTGCGGGGCTAAAAAAACATCTAATGATATAATTTTTTAATGAAATTTGTTTGTGTAAATGATAGAGTTTACAAAAATTCTTAAAATAGTATAAAAGATAAGTAAAAAATGAAAACAATAGTGAAAAATATCATGGTAAAATTGATGTATTCCTTGAACTTATACAAGAGAAATTTGATAGAAAAGTTCAAAGTGGTGTATTTTTGAGCTTTGAACTCGAGTTTGCAATGTCCTTCAAGGGTTAGACAAATGAATTCATTGCTAAAAAATATTGCAGTTTGTTTTTGAAGATACTACATAAGAGTTGATTGCCTTTTCTGTGCAACTAGTCCTATTTTCAAACAATTTTCAATAATTTTTCAAACTAGGAAGTGAAATGAAATAGACATGTAGTTGAAGTAGTTTCATACTTTTTTAGACCTTTTCATATTTATAGTAATTTGCTCTAAATTGAACCAAAAGCCATCATTTTGATGAGTCATGAGATATTTTTTCAGCGTAGTTAAATACTTTGGATACATTTGCTTTATAAAAAAAATTCTTTTACAAGTTCTAAATTCAATTTGTATATTGTATGGAGAATTTTCAAAGTTCTACTTGAAGTGCCAACATATTTGTGTGAAGACTTTTCAAACTTTGAAACTTCTAGCCTCGTGCATCAAAACAATAGCATTACTGTAGTGCATTTGGAAACTCCAAGGAAGATGATTTTATGAAAATACATAACAAAGTTAAAACATAGAATTTGAAGCAAAAGGCACTAAGGTAGAAGTACCTATTTCAGACAACCCTCCCATCATGGTTTTATAGGCTGACCTATTATGGACAATAGGTGGATGCACTATTCATTGAAAAATTTCTTTGTTTGTACCTTCTATTCCTCTCTATTCCTTCTTTGTTTAGAAAAAAGTGCCAAAGCTAACCATAATAGGTGAGTCTATGAAATTGGAATGGGTTCAAATGAAAATTCCACATTTATATTGAATAAAATATTTAATTTTGAGAAAAAAATTCTTTGTTCTGTGCATTCTTCCTCATTCTTATGTATGCACACTCTGAACTCAAATTCACAATGAATTTCCCACACACAACTAGCTAAAATGCTTAAGTTATCCGTTATAGGTACCTCTACCTTACTTGGTTTCATATTGTTTCCATACTACAAACCTTAATGGCAATCATAACCATATGATATTTATATTGATTTCTTTGTATAGATTCCATTTGATTATGATGGAAAAAAAACCTCATTCTATTTTTCTCATATTCTCATTGGTATCTATGGAAAACTAAATTTTTACCACATATTAAATAATTTTACATACTTTTTTTACAAAATCCTATGGCTTTAAAGTATTTTAATGCACTTCAATGACTTTCACATGACTTGTACTTTTTTGGCAATAGTTTTTGTAAACTTGGGATATAATTCTTGAACATTTTAAAATAAACTTCTTGAAACCTTAATCCAAACAAACAAACATAGAACTACCTTAACATACTCACTTTTTCATGTTGGMTTGAACCCAAAATACACATTGTGAGTCAATGCATTTTTTTATGTCTTTACGTATTGTTATTTGCATGCTATAGTGCACCAATTTTTTTGGTCATGATGCACTTTGCACTACTTGAGATGCTAATTAGTATTTGATCTCCTCTTTTTGACCTAAACCTCCATTTAAGAAGAAGATCACTCAATGTGATTACATTGCATGCTATCACGTCTTATTGTCATTTGAAAAAAATTGAAGTGGAGTAAACCAAAAATTGTTGTCATTCCAATGAAATTCATAGTGGGTAGTATTCAAATGTATTTTAGAACAAGCAACAAAAGATGCCCCACATAAATAGAAAATTACATGACATTACAAGTTACACCAAACACTCTTGTCTTAAATAATTTAGATTCCTAAGAAAATTGTACATAAATTTGAAAAYCACTAGTGTACCCTATGCTGTTCCTACAATTAGATAATTAATAAATGTAATTTCTTAATTTTTTAATTCATAAAAGCTTCAAAATTTAATAACTTTTATGGTGTAGGTCCAAAAACCATGAAACAAAGCCTCTTTGCCAAGCGCTTTCCAATGGTACGAAGAACACTATTGAGGGACACACAGTTCCAAAGACACCAAGGTAATAAACAAACAAAACAAACAAACTACTTTAAAGGGATGGATGGATGTTTCAAAATTATTAAGAAAATCCTCATTAGTTTCCATTTAAAAAAGAATTATTAAATTTCAACTGAAACACCTAATAATAAGAGTTCCCAAAGTTTTTAGTTTGTGAGGTAAAAAATCTTTAGTTCATGAGGTAGGTGCACGGCCACGGTGAACTGACCCCCACATTGCCCCTTTTTTTACCCCTATGTAAAACACTGGAATTCTTTTATCTGTCACTTACAACAAAATTTGCAAATTCTGAATTCATTTTTGCAATCAGAGGCCCCACATTAGCAAGGGGACATAAAGAAATACAAAATTGACGTGGCACAAAATAGGGGGCAATTTTTACATTTACCTTCTGAGAGGAGCAATGGGGGTCAGTTCACCCTGGCCGTAGGTGCACCTAGAATCTGCAATTGAAATCAATGCATCGTGTACATTTCAGGTGTCGATTCCAATAAATCCTGCAAGAAATGTCGGGACCGAAATGGAGCGGAATTCGATTTAACCAAATTTGAAGCGGTAAATGTGCACAATTGCCCATGACTGAGGAAGACGGCGATGGCGTTGAAATGGGATTTTGAGCATGACGAGGGGCACGACACGCAGTRTTGCGAGCGGCGTGACCGCGTGATCCAAGCCGGAATGACGTAATAACAATCTAATCGCAACCTTTTTATTTCCTTTCTGTCCATCAGTGCCAATCGATTCCCTGTCTTGATTCGATTCGTCTTCCCTCCGGCTTCAAAGTYCAAACTCATCACAGCCGCCGCCTACACACCATCCACTTTTGCAGTAAGTTAAGTCTCTCGATTTTTCATGACTGTTCCATGTACGGCTCGTGGTATCGTGGAGTTTCCGCATTGCGTGCATTCGGTTTGTGCCGATCCGACTAGGTTGATCGAGTTTTCACAACATTTCCTCTCGATTGATGTGATTTGCTACCATTGATGTGATTTGCGCAATGTATGGCCTCRCTGGAGGTCCGGCGAGGCGGCCTGGCGTAGAACCGAGTGTCGAGAGGTTTTTGTGAGAATTGATGAAGTGCATGAGTTATGAAGCGGGACATTATTCTTGATCCTGATTCTGTGGAGGTTTTATTTGAATTTCAGGGGGCAGATGATGTCAGATTAGGTAATTAGCAAGGAAAGCCGGCAAGCTTTTCWCCCGACATCCGCTTTCTRCTCACTTGCAGTAAGTTTSTCGACTTCCCGTGACTGCTCTGTGTCTTTTAGTGTCGTGGAGTTACCGCATTGTGTGCATTTTGGAGCTTCCGCAACCGGTTCCGATCCGATTGAGTTGATAGCAAGGCGATCGAGCTTTATCTGCATTTCTTTGAGGCTCTTTTGGATTGATTGGTGTGATGTTTTAGTGTTGGCGCAATGTGTGTGTATTGCCTCATTGGAGCCTCGAAGAGGCGTAGAGGAGTCTGATTTGTAGGATGGAGTGTCGAGAGGTTTTGCGAGGATCGAGGGAATAGGAGTGATTGGCGATGRGGGAGTGGGACTTTATTCTTTATCCTGATTCTATTGCAATGTGTTGAGTGGAGCTTCAGGGGACAGTTATCGTGAGATTAGGTCGTTAAGAAGGAGATTGAGGCGCGAGTGTCGTGCATTTGTCTCGGTGRAGGTGTTTTGCGGTTTCGATTTTCTGTGCACGCTTGCTTCTACTGGTGCATTGTGATGCGTAAGTGGATTGAAGGGAGGTTATGTCTTAGAAGTGGCTGATTGGAAGGGAATCAGGGAGTGGCAAGGAGAATGAGGGAGGACGTCGACGARGAAGAGGAGCTCTTGCAGCGGGCACTGGCGGAGCAGGCAGCCAGGGAGGTGAATTACCAGCGGCCGTCAAATAAGCCGCCGCCGAATGTGTCTCTAGCGGCAGCGGGGCCGCCTAGACGCGTCCCTCCACGCACTGTCAAAAACATCGTTCCGGAAGAGACTCTCGTTGGACCGCCAATTCGAGAGCCTCCTCTGATAGAAGTGAACGGTCCACCGAGGAGGGAAGCTCCGAGGGGTAATGGTGCTCCGGCGGCTGCCCCGCCGAGGAGAGCTCCACCAGCTGTTAAGCAAATACCGATTGACGATGACGATGAATCGGACGTGGAGCTGCTGAGCTTATCCTCGGATGATGAAGACGAAGATCAGGGACGTCGCGCGACTGTGTTAGGGAATAAGCTGTTGAAGTCTCAGGGCGATACAGTGGACGAAGACGTCGATCTGTGGGATGAGAACGATGAAGAACCTCAATCATGGAGTGGAGTCGATCAGGCAGAGGTGACTGTCGACCACCATGCTCGTTTGCGCTATTTGTGTTTGGCAGCAGGAGTGTAAAATTTCTCATGTCACCGACTCAGTCCCTCAGCCGAGCTTCTTCTAAACGAGCATGGAAGCGATTTGTTTAGCACATGATCTCGCTACCGGCTGCATCCAGCCAATGGAGAATGAGCTTGTTGGGATGCAGAATTGCAGGATTGAGTCAGCTACATGCCTCATTTCCACAAT
>VACF01001891.1:0-145619 GCA_006891605.1 Pleurozium schreberi | reverse complement strand
CAAGGGTAAAAAATGGGGCAATAAGGGGGTCAAACCTCCCTGGCCTCCATATGCCAAATGGTCTCGTGAGTGCGGTAGTAGGACCTTTGTACTATACTTGGTTCACAATTTTCTTCTTTAGTTTCATTTTTCTCACTTACTACAATATAGTTGAGGCAATAGTGACCAACCATTTAAGCAATTTCGGAGCAAATTGTGCACAATATGAGGTGGTGGAAATTTTTACCATGTGAAAAGATAAGAAATATGGAGATTGAAAAATTTTCAAAATTTTTTTCCCAAAATTGAAATTATCGTGAATTTTGGGAGCCAAAAAGTACTATTGGCGAGTGTAGTGTTTTCTAAAACTGATCATTCAAGAATTATTTTCCTGCTTACACTTTCTATGTGCTCGCTCACTAATTTAGGACATGTATCATGACTACTAGTCTTAACCTCAAAAGGAACCAGAAACATGCATTCGAAGCTTTGATTGGAAATCTCTTTTAGCCTTGATTGGGAATATTCTCGGGAGTATTGCCCCCCTACAAGTTGGGCACTAGACATGGTTAGTTACTAGTGCCTCACTACAGCGCATGCAAATAGCAAGTGTGACAAAAAATAATTCCAAAAGAAAGAAGTTGAATTTTTTGGGAAATCTATTGTGCTAGGAACAACTAAAATCAACACGTCTAAATTACTACCAACATCCAACAAATAAACTCCAAGTTAAAAATAGTGCATGTACCACCAAAAAAACTCCCATATATTGATTTTAATCTTTGATTGTTGAGCAACAAAGTGAATTTTTTGGAATTGATTGAGTAGGAATTGATTTGAATTAATATTCCTCATAGCTTGTTCAATGATCAAAATCAATACATGAGCAATTTAGTGTTTTGCGCACTATGCCTAATTTGAAAGGTTTTAGTACAACACAAGAAATAAGTGCAAAAAATGTGGAAGAATAATATCATTGAGTGTTGGCTTGGGATAGACAATAAGGTAGTTTGTTCTTAAAGCACCCATGCTCTAAAAGCAATCATGATACAGAGGTACATTTTGCTTTCTTCAATGTACCAACACTGTACATTTCAAGGAGGTGGTCGCTTTTAGTGACCACTGCTTTACAACTTCAAAAATTTGTAACTAATTCCTTGAAGGTCCAAAAAATATGAAAGGACTTGGGTTAGATGCCAATTCCTTTTTTCTTCCTATGAAAATTTACTGAAAATTGTAACAACAATCAGCTCTTAAATGGTTGCTTTAAGAGCAGTCTACGTTAATGTTAAAGCAACTAATATTATAATCATGCTTCATTGGTATCATCCTTTTATTTTGAGTTTTTTTGCTAATGCCATGTGAGCATGTACACCTAAAAGTGTTTGAGTAAGCATTATAGCATGATTTACAATAGTGAAGAGTCTTAATTTTAATGGATTTTGTTGAAAATAAAAAAGGAATTCTTCCTGTTTTTGAATGGCTTTCTTAAATCCCATAGTATGAATAAATTATAAATATTTAAAATGCTAAATATAGATAAACTGAAATGAATTCTAGGCTCCCTTGCATACAACAAAGCAAGGCACCAGGGATTCAACCGAGGTGACGGCAACAGAAACATCAGAAACCTGTTGAATTGGAAATGGTCACAGTGAATCAATCCATTCAACAAAATTGCAACATTTTTCGGAATCTCTTTCCTAAACTGCCGAGAATTCCACGACTTATTCTAGGAGTTTTGTCAATCTAATATGCTCTTCGCTATCTCTGCTACACCGTAATGATTTTTTCATTTTACTCGGCAATACCATTCCATAAAAATTTTAACAACAATTGCAATATGCAAACAGAAGCCAGGTTGGTACCCATCTAACTGCGTGTTTTGGTACCCTCAAAACATTCTTATCAAAAAGAATTTAGGAAGTACGACTAACTGAAGATGCTGGAAGGAGAACCTCTACAGGTCTTGTGAGCCTTCACAGGACATTCAATGCGCACTCCGCCGGAGGCGTTGGGTTGCGTCCCTTATCAGTGCAGTAATTGTACACCAGATAGTTGTTGCGAACCCAATTGAGGCGGTCGAGGTCATTAGCGCCCAGAGCCTGATACTCCGATTGCTCCCACCAGTTGTTCTGGGCTGCAATGCAAGGGCCGTTGTTTCCATTCCAGACAAGGCAGGCGTCCACGCTGAACTTCTCATAAGTGGCAACGAAAGGCGCATGAGTCCAGTTGAGCTTCACCCACCCGTCGTTGGTAGCCCAATTCTCGCCATTCCAAATGGTGCTGTAGATTCCCACGGGCTGAGAGTTCGGGTAGTCCGTCCCCAGAGCCTGCTTGTTGTTCTTGAACACACGGATCGGCGTGTCGTCCACGTAAAACACAATTTGTCGCTTGTTCCACAACACCGAGTACTCGTGAAAATCAGCTGTGGGGTCGAACCAGAGGTAAATCCTTTGCTCGCGTTCGCCCTTCCCACCTGCGCATACAGTCACTCATTTTAGGCTGCAACATTTTGACATATGTTTGGTCTCTAGAGCTACAAGCCTAGTTGTTGAGGAAATTGTGATTACGAAGCTGCCAGATTTCAATGAGAAATCGCCATAACTTTTACTGTAAAGCTCTAGTACCAAAAAAACAAAAATACTCAAAAATGCCAAATTGGTAGCCCTCAACCAACTTCTTGGAACCACAAGTCTTTTAGTGAAAAAAGAAAAAAGAAAAAAAGAAGGAAGAACCCGGTGTACCTGCGAAGACATTCGTCTGGAGAATGTAAGGCTGGCCTGACACATTGCCTAAAAACTCGAAATCCATCTCGTCATGGAGTGCAGTTTGGGAAGACATGTAGTAAGCAGTTACCGTGCCCGCTGAGTTCCCCGGCACCAACTTCATCCGCATCCCAATCTTCCCAAACAGATACTTGTGCTTGGAGCCGAATCCCGAAGCTGAGTATTCGTCCAGGACCAGTTGCACCCGTTGCCCATTGTTCAGAACCTGAAAATGCTGGCTGTCTGATGCACTGGAGTAATTCTCCAGGAACGACGTGGGGCGGTTGTTGTTGGAGCCTGCATCTTGACCAAGCACCAATCTCTGCGTGTTGCTAATCATGAACGCCACACACAGAAAGGCTAGCCACCAGCCCTGGAAGTCTTCAGACGTCCCAGTGGTTGCCATACTTCCAAACAGGAGTCACAAAAACTTGTGAACTAGATCTTGTGAAAAAAATTCCAATGTGTCGAGGTTCCAAACGTACAGKACTTCCAAAAACTTGCGRACTCTTGAGGATCGGAGGAAAGCCAAAAGGGTCGTCGAGGTTCCAAACAGGAGTAACGTTACAGCTAGAACTTGKGTCTGACCTCGAATGGAAGTAACTAAAGCCAATGTGTTGAGGTTTAAACACTTTGCAACAGAGGCCAAACCCCTGTTCGAAGCAAGCGGTCAGATTGCTTCAAGGTACTGGAGTGACATTGCAACCTCAGGTGAATGCTTATATATACACCTTCTCTCTAGCTGTCCTGTGAAGGACGGTGGTGTCCATGAACTTTTTCTGTCAGTGCMTGACACAGCAAACTTACAGCTCAGGATGGATCACCATGGGTCTCAAGCCAACTGTACAGCGTAGCGTGAGGCGAAGCTACTTCGAAGCGAGAGGTGTACAAGGTCGTCCATGCAGGTCAAAGTAGTATGACTCCCCYAATTAAGTAACTGCCGCGAATTAGCAGAAGTTCAAACTTTAAAAGGTAGGAAATTAAGCAATCTGACGTAAATACAGTAAACTGGTTTGAAGAAAGGATGGTCAGTGTCTGGAATGTTTCGACTTCCAGTCACGAGAAGAAGGAAATTGTTGGATCTTCACGCTCATGCAGTCCAACTCCCAGTTCGCAGCAGAATGCGTGGAACTGGGTGTGAGAGGGTCCGTTTCTCAATAGCTACAAAACGGGTCAGAGTGCAGGGAGATCTAGTCAGCTTCACTCCTGATCATGATAAGCGAACTGACTTAACCACTATGTAGCAAATTAATTTAGCCCTTAACTCTTGGACTTACCATATCAAGAGCAGGAAATTCAGCTATGATGTTCAATTCAGTTCACACAGGTGAACTCTTTCTTCACGTTTCAACAACTGTATTAGATCGTACTTCGGTTGGTTGTAGCCAGATTGGCAAGTCCTTCCGTATACGCGACCTAGAGCGCTCCTCTGGTTGGCGACGGACTAAGGCAACTCTCGAGATGTGTTACATGTGACAGAGCTGCTGTAAGGAATGGAACTCTCCAAATTCCGTTTAAGACGACTCTTGAAATCCTTCAATTCACCCAGGTTCTAAAACAGATCCCATTTCGTACGCAGGAGGAAGGAGTGCAAGGTAGCTGCAACTACAGTAGCGATCTTCGCTACCTTCATAATCATTTTACCGTCATGCACCAGGTCTGCAGGAAGATGGTGTGTAGTAGGTCACAGAACATCATGGAGTAGGTGCATCCAACAAGAACGGTACTCAGCCTTGAGGAATTTCGGTACAGGTACAGAAAATAGCCCACTTGGGAGGAGATGGTGGTCGGACAGGCATGAAAGCTATTAATCTAAGAAAACAGCAAAGGCTATGGCAGAGATATGATGAAGTTTGGAAATTTCAGTCAGAGATATAGAGAAACGCGACTAACACCAGAAACCAGATTGCTTATTCAGGATAAAGTTCGTTCTCTAGGCCATGTGAAACCCCACCTGAAGCTAATTGATCTCAGAAACATTACGCTCCTCGTCCAAACAACCAGCTCCCTGTCAAACAATGAAGGGATGTCGATGCACGTCAAATGGTATATTGTAATGTCTGCTTCCATCCAGGTCATCTTGATCTCGAAGRTGACTAAATGCCAACAAAAATCCTCAATCCTGGACAACATAAAAATTGAGGGCAGATACACCAAAGTCACCAGGTTATAGGAAACAATGCGGTGATCCTCTGACTCCAAAGTAATCAAGTAACACGCATTTCTAACCATGACAACATTCACGATATAAAATGAAATACCATCTAACATCACAGCACAAAACTTATCCACCAGATCAAATCAAAGTCTTGTACTCCTTCCCAAGTTCCATTTATAGAAGCGTTCAAGAGTGAACCATGAACCATTTCATCACTTCTACGATACAATATATTACAGTTGTTTTTCTACATGTTGGACCTAAACACGTTCTATATTTCAAAACGTAAAAGCAGGCACCACAACTAATATCAAAAGACGACCTAGCCAAGAAAATACGGCCAGGCACACAAGAGCCAAGAGGACGTTGAGATGCACAGCTAATTAAGTTGCCTGCATCACTCGTCGTCGTCTTCATCATCTTAGATATAAGTTTGTTATTTTCCAAACTCCCTTTTAAAAATACCTTTTCATGTTATAATGTTGTACTCCCTCCGTCTCAAAATAAATCCAGGGGTTCCAAATATAAGGGAGGAGGTCCATAAAACGCCCATGTAAGGGTTGAAGCTGAATTTTGGCAAGGTGAAACTACTTGAGATAATTTACAGTAAATTTTCCTTGAAAGACAAGCGGAATTGGCATCTCATCCAAGTTGTTTCATATTTTTTGGAACTTTGTGGAATTAATTATTAATTTTTGAAGTTGCAGAAAAGTGCATTTCAATGGGCTCTAAAATCGCCCACCTCCTCAAATGTAGATTGCTTGTACATTGGAGAGTGCAAAATGTACGTCGAGAACTTGATTGGTTTTAGAACATGCTCCATTTTAGGACCTCCTACCTTACTTGTCTCAAATTAAATTTGAAATTGGTTATCCACAACTTGGTGGACATCAACTGAAGCTAGTTCAAACACCCTGAAGCAAAGAATTTGTAGATGTCACACTCCAAAGACTATATAGCAATTTGATTCTTTCAAAGGGAATCAAAATGCAACCTCTAACCAACCAAGGTCATAGAATTCAACTCAAAACTACCTCAAAACTACTACTAACAAATTTCTTGTTGAGAATTTTTTTGGGTTGAATTACAAAACATTGTCAGACTTGAACACAAAGGACATCAATGAATGTCACTGCACCAACATTGCTTGAAGAATGATCATAATAAATATCACTTGAACAATTCCCATGAGGGAAAAAAAATTCCACTTTTGCCACTTATTTTCAACATGTGCCACTTCACTTTTGACTTCCATTTTTTCACACCTAATGGGGTTTAGTAGAAGCTACAATATTGCTGCAATCCTTGAAAATAGGAACAACTCATATATTAATCTAGCCATTTCTAGGAAACCCCGAGTTTATTTCAAAATGGAAGTAGTACCTTCTAACATAGGCACACTAATATGATAGTTTGCAGTATTTTAGATCAAATTAATATAGTATGATCTATACTATTTTTATACTATTCCAAATTTTGATTTTTTCATCCATTTTTCACCCATCTTTTGTTTGAATTACATCAAAACAATCATCTAAAATTATTCTAAGGGGATCTTGTATCATTCAAGCTCTCTCTTAAATTGAATTAAATTGTATGAATAGCATTCATCAAAGAACCTTCAAAATAGTTTCAAGAAGTATGTAAATGGAAAAAAAAAATACAGTTCATCAATAAATTATACATACATACATATAAAGGTAGTTGCAAAAAACACCTGTCGTTTTTGGCTCATAATGGCCTTAGTACTGGAGTACTGTGACTTTTGGAATAAAATTTTCAAAAATGAAATAAAACATGGATAATTTGTAAAGCATTCAAAAAATCATGTGTGTGAAAATTCAGACCTAGGAAAATTTATCTCTAAAAGTTATGCACACTCAAAGAATGATGTAAAATATCAAGAAAATGGACTCTTTGATGTTTGATTTTTTTTTAAATTGTAAACAAATTCAAAAAATTCTCCAAAAAAAAGACATTTTTTCTCACTTGAAAATGCTCCTTCTCAACCATCTTTGTCTTTGTAAAAAGAAAATTGAGTTCTTTGCACTTATACAAAGGTAGTGCACTTTGAGCACATGTGGAGAGTGGACAGATTACTATTTTTTTTAAATCTCTTAGTGGGTCTATGTAACTTTAGTAGAAGTCCTTGAATCACAATTTTGAGCTTCAAATTTAGATTTTTGGGTAGAAAATAGTACTAAAACACTCCAAAATGGCCAAGGTAGACACTTAATTGGAGTTTGTTTAAAAATATTAAATTAATTTGAAAAATTTGAAAAATTTATTCAATGTCTGAAACTACCTCATGTATCTCCATCCCAAAATTTCACTCCAAAAAATCAAACTATGCTAAAGTTATGAGCAAAAAAACACTTGTCCACAGCCAAGGAGTCCATGTGGGATATGTAAATTAGAATTAGTACGGAGCTCAACCACTTATAAGTAAATCAAACTTAGGAATTGTGTATGAAGTACAATTTTATACCTCATTTAGAAATAGTAAAATAACTTTTTTTGAAAAAATTTGAACCAAGAAAAGTTGAAGAATAAAGATAACTTTCACCTCAAAAATCTATTTGAGAATTTGAGCCTCCAATAAAAAGTTATGGACAAAATATAAGAGAGGGCTTGTAAGGGAATTTTTTTGACTTTTTTACAAATCCTCTCTTCATTTTTTCCAAAACCTTTTATTTGAGGCTCAAAATCTCAAGTGGATTATTTTTTGAAGATGAGAGTTATCTTCATTTCTCAACTTTTCTTAGTTCAAAGTTTTTCAAAAAAGTTATTCTATTATGCCTAAATGAGATTTAAGATTCTACTTCAAATACAATTCCAAGTTCTAACAATGAGCGGTCAAGCTTTCATCTTCAAATTATTCCACACCCTTTGAGGACTCACGATGGACAATGAATTTTATTATAAAAACAACCTCTTCACCCTAGTTTCTGATCAAATGCCAATGAAGCAATTCCTTCATTTTGGAAACAAAATTTTCCTTGATGGCAAATTATTAAATGACATTGGTATTTCTCATTTATTTGAAGATTATTTTTTATCCTAGAATTAGCCGCCTACCTAGACGCTAGCTGGAGGCCGGCACCTCGAAAATGGGGTCAAAAAGACAAGTAGACCTAGAGTGGCAAGCGTGAGAGGCTCTAACTTATTAGTTCCCCAATGCACTCTTGAAATTTTGAAATGTCTTGCCATTTTTTGGGTTTGGTGTGCCTGCTGTGGGGATCTCCAGCTGGCATGGCTCGCCCATTTACCGAGTCTGACCGCTTGGCGAGTTACCGTGGGGATGCTCTTACTTGCTGCACTTCACACTCCATGGCTCGCACTGTATTGAAGTCGTGCGACCGTCAGTCGAAGTCGTGCGACCATGAAGGTGCGGTCGTTTCACACCAACCGCAGGTCGGGAGCAGCAAGAGTCAGACACGACAAGGAGAGTCTTTCTTCCCGGCCAGCAGCAGTTTGTTTGTTCGTCTATCAACCAGGATCCTAATTCCTAAGAAGTTTGCATGAATCCTGTTGAAGACCTACGCCGATTTTCACATACACCCTCCTGATCTCGCGTTTTCAGCAATTTCATCACCACTTTCAGGCAATGTACAGTACTTGCGATAGCGTAGGAGGACAATTTCTACGTCTCTGTGTCGTAAGTGTTGGAAGCTCTGCTGGATGGGATGCCGCGATCNATGAATTTTATTATAAAAACAACCTCTTCACCCTAGTTTCTGATCAAATGCCAATGAAGCAATTCCTTCATTTTGGAAACAAAATTTTCCTTGATGGCAAATGTCAAATGACATTGGTATTTCTCATTTATTTGAAGATTATTTTTTATCCTAGAATTAGCCGCCTACCTAGACGCTAGCTGGAGGCCGGCACCTCGAAAATGGGGTCAAAAAGACAAGTAGACCTAGAGTGGCAAGCGTGAGAGGCTCTAACTTATTAGTTCCCCAATGCACTCTTGAAATTTTGAAATGTCTTGCCATTTTTTGGGTTTGGTGTGCCTGCTGTGGGGATCTCCAGCTGGCATGGCTCGCCCATTTACCGAGTCTGACCGCTTGGCGAGTTACCGTGGGGATGCTCTTACTTGCTGCACTTCACACTCCATGGCTCGCACTGTATTGAAGTCGTGCGACCGTCAGTCGAAGTCGTGCGACCATGAAGGTGCGGTCGTTTCACACCAACCGCAGGTCGGGAGCAGCAAGAGTCAGACACGACAAGGAGAGTCTTTCTTCCCGGCCAGCAGCAGTTTGTTTGTTCGTCTATCAACCAGGATCCTAATTCCTAAGAAGTTTGCATGAATCCTGTTGAAGACCTACGCCGATTTTCACATACACCCTCCTGATCTCGCGTTTTCAGCAATTTCATCACCACTTTCAGGCAATGTACAGTACTTGCGATAGCGTAGGAGGACAATTTCTACGTCTCTGTGTCGTAAGTGTTGGAAGCTCTGCTGGATGGGATGCCGCGATCGGGAGCTTCAGTATTCGTGCAAAGAACTCGTGGACCTTGGTTCTAGAATTCGGCTATGGAGGAAGTAAGCGATTGTGCTGAAGGTGGAGAAGCTAAGACAACGAGATTATGAAGATTTGAGTATTCGCTGTGGATTCGGTAGCTTCTTTGCTCGGCAGAGTGCAATTTTTGGAGTTGGCATTTCTAGGTTCTGATGTTCGCCCGGCCATTCTGGGGTTTTGGAGCGTCTTTGGAAGGTAAGGTTGCCTTATTCTCAGACAGCGACCATTTTGCTGATCAATCGCACCGTTTGAGCGAGGAGAAGGGCTGAAATTTTAGGGCAGAGGATTAGCAAATGGAAGCGTATCACAATGTCAGTTGTTTTATTATTATCCTGATACTCCTATGAAATTTCATGGATTCTTAAAGTTGAAATTGTAGGAAACCTGATGTTGCCACTAAATCGAGCATCCTTTAAGCACGAAATACTTCTAAGGGTTGCTTCAAAGAACTTTGAACTTCGATTAGTTTGGTGAATCTATAATTACTCTCAAAGGAAGTGCAGAAGCTACATTTGTTGCTTTCTGCACTCCWTTGGAGTCTTTGTTCTTGTGCGATATCCAGTCAAATTGGATTTAGTCTGAATGTTTTAGGTCACGACCGTGATGACTAGCTGATCCGCATCTCTGTAAGCAGCTCAATAGTAATTACTCTGTTTCTCAAGATCTGTGTTGCCTCTGCAGGCAACGTGAAAGATCCACAACTGTACCCGGTCGTCTTTGCCTGATTTTCTTGCTCCGTTCTTTAGCAGTTTTGACCGAAGGTAGGGACACCAAAAATCGCCGCTTCTTTGCTGCGGATCGTAGTTCCTAWTTGAATGCTGGCAAATGAAAGAGGATATCAGGAGCATTCTACATGGACATAGTATTGATAGTTACACTGCGACTATGCATTAATTGGGCTCGCTCACTGTTGAGTTGGCTGGTAATGAATTAATCTGTTGTGGCTTTGCAAAAGGTTTTGGCGGAATGCAGAGGGAGGGTCCAGAGGATAATGTGAAAGGCCCAAGTTCCAGTAGCGGGGTTAAGGCAGTGCCTATCAGTCAGCCACGCAATGAGAAGGYGCAGATGTTCAATGTCCAGCCTGACCATCTTTTGGTACTTGTCCATGGGATGCTTGCCAGGTKTGTTCGATCTCTTCCCTCAGCAAATTCCCTTCTCAAGTGCCCAATTTGGAGGTTAATAGTTTATCATAGTAACTTACAAAACATATTAAAAAAATATACTACGTAGTACATAATTTCTTAGAGAATCTTCCCCGTGATTCATGAGAACGTAATCATAGGAACGTCTTTACACTGATTATATGGAGATTCCCCTCGGATTATGGGAAGACCTTCCTACGATTACTGTGATTGTAGGGAGACTTCCGTAWGAAATATAATAAAATGAACAGGGTACTCAAAAAAATGAATTGTTCCAGGAACTTTCAGGGTGAACGGGGTATTAATTGTTCAATGGGTGACATTGTGATCAGATTGATCAAATTGTGGAGAAAGTGCCGTCTTTGGAACGGATTTCCTTTGTAGCTCACTCTTTGGGCGGTCTGTTTGTACGATACGCTGTCGCACTGCTGTACTCGACCAAAGATGATTTGCCTGAAGACGATGGGATATTAGAGGAGCTAGAGAGTAGAGTTGAGGATCTTCCTGTGTTTCGACGTCACCGAGAACCCAGGATCGCTGGTTTAGAAGCCGTGAATTTCATCACTCTGGCCAGTCCTCATTTGGGAGTGCGGGGAAAGAACCAGGTAAGCTATTTTCTTCGACTAAGCAATTCAGAATTACGACACTGTAGACATCCATAAGATCACTGTGACCATAAGGAGACCTCGTCACGAATCGTTAGAGAGATATTTTCATGATGTCGTCTATATGTCCTTAAAACAGTTTAATACTTCTGAGAACCTTGTTGTGTAATAATGCACCCTGATGTCTTTTAATCTGACTGCCTGCGGTCCTAAACTAGTGACTAAGACTAAGTTTGCATGTCCGGAAGCGTAATATAGTCAATAATAGTGTGGCAAGTGTGCAGGATATTCAAGAATGTCATTTTAGAGGTCATTTTAAAGAGGTCTGATTGTATAAGTGCTTATGTTTTGACTTGGGCTCCATCTTAAGATACTATCGTGGTATTGTTTTGCAATTTTTTGTTGCTGTCAATGAAGTCTAGGACTGAGTCTGATAGTGTCAATTCTGCGTATCAGCTGCCATTCTTGCTGGGAGTACCAGTATTGGAAAAGATTGCGACTCCAGTTGCYCCTTATTGTGTGGGGCGGACAGGAAAGCAACTTTTTTTAACTGATGGGAGTCCCAATGACCCTCCTCTGCTCTTCCGCATGGTCTCAGATTGCCCAGAAGGGCTTTTCATGTATGTTCTCTTTCTCAGCTTGGTCAGTAGTTTCTGTTCCACGATATTCTTCCGTTGAGCATCACATTCTTGAAAGGAGCTGTTAACATCTCGAACCCATGTATTAAATCAAGGAAGATTCGGGATATCTATTATGCTTTGGCATTTCTTTCTTTGATATATATCCTCGTACATTTGGAGTGCAAGAAATGAAAGGATTGGAACCAAGTTTTGTAGACAAGTGTAGTCACTGCCAAACATGACGAAGGGATGGGAGATTAGTAGTATAGTAGAATGTTATAAACTCTCACCGGAAAGTTTCTCTGACAAGTACACTTATATGCATGCCTTCTATGACATGAGTTAATGGTTTGAAATTATAACCTAGAAAGCCTAATTTTGTGTAATCGGTGTTCAATTTACAGATCTGCCCTGCGGGCTTTCAAGTCAAGGGCAGTGTACGCAAACGTCAGCTATGATCGTATCCACAGCTTGACAAACCACTTTCCCTTCTTCTGATCTTCACGCCTCATTCCTGATATGTACCTTCATGAATCTCACGAGTAGGAACAGAACACGGAGAGGTAGCAGGATAAACCATGGTGGTCTCATGAATACCTCGATGACAGTATAGAGTACTGAAATGGACTTGAATCATTTTTCTGATTAAACTGAAATGATATAGAGAAGATTAACATTACCCTGGACAAAGATGAAACGCACAAGTGATTAACAAAGGGTCCATTTTTTTCGTCCAGAGAAGATAGCCTTGCAGATTTAGTCCCTGAGTTTCTTTCACTTCGCAATTAGTTGACTAGTCGTGTGTCGAAAAGCCATACATATTGACAAGATCCAGAGTTTGTGACAACGAGGAGTTTTTTGTTACGTCATCATGCAAACCAAAATCTTCTCGAGGTTGTACAATAGGGAATACAGGGAACCAAGAGTGTTGGGGGCCAAATGACTCTAGTACTCCATTTTTCTTCAATTTTTTTAAAATTTTGGAAGCCCGTAAACTTTTGCAAGTAAAGAATCTGTTCCGTCCTGTGATATTATGAAAGAAGTTTTTCTTGACACTAGCGTCAGATATGATAGATTGGCGGACATCCTCAATCAGAGGCGAGGGTGAACTTTCCAAGGTTAGTGCTATGGTCTCCCTCTGTTGTTTCTTATGTTTCATTACTTACACTCGATGAAAAGCTGATGTGACCGGTTGCAGCCTCCCAGGGTCACCATGCACGGTTACAAGCATGTTGGAAATGTGGCGTTCTGTCCAGCAGTGGACAGTGATGCCCCTAATTTTCAGCAAGAGTCTGCCCGAGGAAAAGCAGCAGCACAAGTTTCTCCCAGTAGCAAAAAAGCTGCCACGTAYCATGTCAGGCTTGAAGGTATACSTGTGTTTGCTGTAATGGTTTCCTTCTTGTCGATTCTCGCTTGCACATTACAGGGTTTTCAGGAAAACTAGACTGATTTACGGACATTTAGGCAATATCATGAAGAAAATGTTCCTCATAATTCATGGGGAGGTCTACTTTTGGTTCACAGTGATCGTAAAAAAGCTTCCTCTTGGTGGACCAGGGAATGGTCMTTGTGAATTTAAGAAGACTTTTCCATAAATCTTGAAGCAGATTCTCGTTGTGATGTTGTCGAACTAATAGTTCCTGAAACAGTAATTTTATTGAAAAMAGTTAATATTCTTCTATCTACTGTCTCCCACAATGTTGCAATGCTCGATTGATGACTCTGGATCACGGTGTGTTGAACAGAGGAGATGGTGCGAGGGCTGCAGCAGGTGAGCTGGCGAAAGGTCGACGTTAGTTTGCACTCTGCTTTGTGGCCTTTCTTGGCCCAAAATGCCATCACTGTAAGTTTGGAGAATCTATTGTGAATTTTTTTCAAACACGGCTTCATTCGCCTTTTCAACTTGGTTCTTGGGATTAGGTGAAGGCAGAGTGGATACATCACGAAGGAGCAGGAGTGATTGCGCATGTAGCTGATACCCTGAGAAAGCAAGAGCAGACTGTTTTCTTCGAAGCAAGCTTATAGTTCTGCGGTCAGGAGGCCTGTGTATGCACAATGATGTGCAGCCAGACACAAAGTTTTGATAATATTACTAAGGAGACACCTCGTTTCTGTGATAATGTTGAGATTTGTACCGAAAGCACAGGATGTGAGCATAGGCAGCTTAATTAGAAACGACGGTGACGATGAGAAAAGATTTACTRAATTAGTGATACGTTTATATGTACGTATACGCATTTTTCTAGTAATGCAATCAGCGTGTCTGAGTACTTGATATTATAGTTGTGACAAACTACTTTTGACTGATCCTCTTCTCCATATTTCAAATCCAATGGTACACTACACATCATTATGAACCCATACGAAATGGGTGCCTGTAGTGAACAGTGAACATTTGCTTACGGAGTACGGAGTATTATTTAAGAGTTCCTGATGACTGTCCACTACTTTGCGTGCGGGAAACATCAAAAATTGTCTCCTTACAAGCGAGAAAAGCCGCCGCCTCTTCAGTATCATAAATAAATTCGTTTTAACACCCAACGTGGCCCCAACCCCACCTTATTGTTGTCCTGCAACTCACCATTTTGAATATTCAGCTTGTTCACTTCCATCCAAAACTACAGGTCAACATTCCATAAGCGAATTATGCAGAGTTATCTTAAATGTGGCAAATCGTCCAGTAGAAGACAGTGGTGTCTCAAATTCTCAGTCAAAGTCTGCTGAAGGAAAAGCCACCGCTCAAGTTCCACCCAGGGTCTCCARTCTGATATTTTAGTTTCTTACAAGGGTTTGCAGTGTTTCTAGAATCACATCAGAATCGTGCCAAATCCACCCTGGTACAGATGACGACAACATTGAGGGCAAAACATAACGGTATTGGATGCACATTCGGCACAATTCTCTTCAACGCAGCAAGAGTTAACTCATCCAGAATGTTATCAAGGAATRTGCAAAAYTGACCGYCACAGMATTAGTMACTTCAGAAACAGTTAATAAAAAAAACTTTCAAAAGACAATTCCGAGCAACTTGTATMAAAAGTATTATTATGTAAGGTCAAATATTCTCCAAGCTTCCGGAATCCATCTGATAATGCAATGCCATTTACGGATCCTTGTCCACACAACAGGAAGCACCAAAGACCTGATTGAGAGGTGCGAATTAGGTTAATGAGTTTACGACTCTTATGTTTCACATTCTTAACCAAACTCTTAGAAGAGCATTACACCAATTCAGGTATAGCCACCCTCACTCTCCATGATCAACCCTCCATCAGAAGAGTGTTCCCTTGCTGCGCTCTGTTCTCACAGATGTTAACCTGCCCATGCTTCAATGTAGCCACTTCCAATTGACTGTCGT
This sequence comes from Pleurozium schreberi, assembly GCA_006891605.1. Classification (NCBI taxonomy): domain Eukaryota; kingdom Viridiplantae; phylum Streptophyta; class Bryopsida; order Hypnales; family Hylocomiaceae; genus Pleurozium; species Pleurozium schreberi. Next base: position 130,463 of record VACF01001891.1, on the reverse strand, counting down.
CAGTGTCCTCAATTCTAGCCTAACAATTTCAAATAGCATCTGGYACCTGCAAGGAAAAAATGTACATCAGCTCTGAGTSTACCCAGAATGAAAACGCTCTGATTCCTTGACGCTGAAAAGCTGCAACATGAACACAATCTTGTTCAAGCTTACATGTTCAGACGATGTGAACACAGAGATGCACATTAATCATTAAGCCAGATTAAAAGCAGGGATCCCCTATCATACGAACTCCATGACAGTCACAAAAGAAACTGACAAGAATAGACATGCACATACTTGGAAAAACGAATCTTTTAACTCTACCGGACAACATCATTCAAGAAAATGGAATGTCATAGAATGGACAGCAATAAGTCTAAATGGCTGATACGCTGATGCTTGAAAAGATAACACTGTCATATTTTTGGAGAAAAGAACCCCGATAGACATTCTGAATTTCGACTCAAGAAGTCGAAGGTCATTGCGAGAACAAGGAAAACCTAATGCCAATATCTCGTAAGAGAAATTCAGAACCAAATATCAGACGTCTAGCGAGAGGCGTCAATAGCGTTGGGTTCTTCAATCCGAAGTTGAGAATAACTCAACCCWAAAGGACCAMGGATTTATGGTGTTRAAACGACCCATTGCATTGATCATAATGTGAAAAAGACAATCCRGATGGAGCCAAAAGTCTCCAGACTAGAATCAGTGAATAATTTTGCATGCATTATTGGTCRATAAATAAAATTGAACAAAAAGGTCCCCGKGTGATCTACTCAAAACTACCAAAAAGACAGGAGACTCAATTTGGACTTCTYGACTRTTTTCAGGSCTATGCCGTAAATTGARATTTGAAATCACCGCAAGGGAAACCGAKTGCACTAGCATGGAAGAATTCAGAAACAGTGGCATTGAAAAGTACATTCACACAGAAACTTTAGTCCCGAAACCGAGATCTCAAGTCGACAGGAGACTCCAAACCTAAAATTCAAAAACGAATGTGCTCACGAAGAAAATACCATGGCCCTACACTTCGCACGATCGCCATACCAAGCTTTCCACCGATTCCCAAATTGCACAAGATTCAATAGAAGAGGTGCAGAATCATACCCTAAGGAGAGCACCGCAGCACAAATTTAGCTTATTGCGTGGCCGGGATCGGCTGCTGCTGGTTGTTCCCTTGCCGCATCTCCTGCATCTTCTTCATGCGTTGCAAGAATAGGTCGTACTCGCACTTCTCGTATCCGTGCCGYTGGTCCTCGCACTTCCACGGCAAATAGAAGCTCTCCTGTCGGCACTTGTTGAGCGGGATGAGGAGCTTGGAGCACAGGTCGCGCGACCCCAACGACAGGCGGGCCTCCATCATCTCCTCCTGCGTTGCCAAGTATTTCCCCGTGGTAGCCATGGTCTGTCTGTGGTGCCCCTCCCCTCGCTGCAACCCCTTCGCTCCCGTCGATGCTTTGATTGCAACAAGGCTGAATGGCTGTAGCGTCCCTAGTTCCTTTCTCCTTCCTCCCTGGTGAAGGGCTCCACACTTCTGCGACATCGAGTTCGCCTAACCCAGGCCCGGGTCACCCCAGGAGCATCATTCACCGTAAGATCTTGAGAGTCAATCCACGCCGTTGATCTAAAACGCCGAGAGGGAACGATGCTTAGGGAACTCCTGGGAACTTGACGGACCGAACTGAAACTCTAAGGTTGGGCCTGTTTTTGTCACCCAGAACTGTGAAGGGGAACTGCAAAAATAAAAATCTGCCCCTAACTTATACGGTAGCAACACCCAAATGTAACACTACACTAATGATAGTAAATAGTGTTACCCATACTAACTATTTTAGAAATGCTATAAGTTGTAACTCTTCATGATTATTTTTGCGGAGAGCATGGATCCTGTTAGTACTATAGTTGGGGAAACTTTGTTCCTATAGTTGGTACAAATATTCATCGAGAGTAAAAACTTATGGTTGTTTTAAATCAATTAGTGTAGGTAACACTATTTACCATCATTAGTGTAGTCGTTTTCTAACACCTAAAAAATGACCTAAATCCAAGCACAAGTGGGCCCAAAGTAAGTGGGGTTCCAAGAAGTTGTCAATCTTCCAAGAAGTAGTCAATCACCCGTGTGTGATTCAACCTTAAAGTGTGTCGCTTTTGGGTGTTTCTTTGCCCACTTTGGTGTTAGTCTAGTGTCCACAATAGTGCATCTACGCAGTTGTTTTCAAAAAAATTTATTATATTCATACAAACTCAAAAAAAATACGAAACCAATTTTTTTAATTTCCTAAACCATTTTCCTAACAAGCACACATCATTTTATTCTGTAGCTACCCTCAAGATCTAAAAATAGGTGCTTCTACCTTACTGGGTGAACAGGCAGGCCCCCTTTCTCAGGCCAAGGAGGATTGACCAACTTATTGCCCCCTCAGAAGGTAAATGCAAAAATTGCACCCTATTTTGTGCCAAGTAAACTTTTGGATTTTTTCACCTTCTTAGCTAATTTGGGGCCTCTCATAGCAAATATAAATTCAAAATTTTCAAATTTTATTATATGTGGAATTTTTTTTTTAAATCCATTGTTTTTTTTGGAGATAAGAAATGTGGGCAATAAGGGGTCAATCCTCCATAGCCCCTCGCTCGCTCAGTCCTTCCAAGTCATTTGAGGGGTGCAAGACTGCAAGTAAATAAAATAGGCCCCTATTTTGTGCTTGATTAATTTATTTCTTACATTGCCTCTAGCTAATTTGGAGCCTCTACTTGAAAATATGAATTCAAAATTTGCAAATTTTATGATGTGTGGAAAATTAAAAATTTCAGCGTTTTTCCAAGGGGCTACGAAGGGGGTCAGTTCAACCCATCCTTATATTGTGATGGCATTGTTCTACGCCATACTTTCATGGGCAATTTAGGGTCTTTGATTCCAAATCTAAATTTGAATTTGATGATAAAATGAGATTCAATGATTTTCTTGATGTGAAAAATTCAAAATGAGACATGAAAAGAATAGGTGTTATTTGGATTTTGAGGACTTAGTACTGAGGGATGGCCAACTAACCAATACCTTTTCTCTTGGGGCAAACGCTAAAAAAGTGTTTGATGAGATTATATAGTTTGGATAGACTAAAGCAACATCACCTAAAATAGACATCTTTTTTAGTTCAACAAACTACAAGTCAAATGACCAAGAAAATTTGATGAGATTATTAGCAAACTAAAGAGAAATGCAACCCATGTGGTTTTGAGTCATGGAAGTATTCATTTAATGTCTTTTCTAAGTGTTTGAGAATAAAAGGTGTTGCAATTAGGTGCTTCTACCTTATTGGTATGTATACAAGAATAAAACTATCATACATAGTCAATGATTGTAGACTACAAAACAACTCTTCTTTTTCTCACAATGGATTGTTTTGCATAGTTCAACAATTTAAAATTTGACTAGTAAAATAGGAGGATGAATTTTTTATAAATTAGTTGAATTCAAAGGAGATGATTAGAAAGGTTTAGGAAACATATTTTGACTAGTTGATAAATTATATACCACATTGGAAGACTGCTTTGTCATAAAGTATTATATATACTTGATTTTGAAAATTCAAGTTAGATCATGATTGTGATTATTTCAATCGGCCACTTGGCCAATCCTTTGAACTTAGGTCTTTGGTATTGTGAAATTTCTTGTTGAATTATTTTAAGATTTTTTTTTCATTTTTCTTCAATTGTGAATACAAATGGTGGAGGTCAAAATAAATTCTGAGTTTTTTGTGCGGTTTGTGATTTCATTGTTGCAAAATGATTTGAAAGTCTTTAATTAGATTTTAATTCAAAATTAGTCTTAAAAGAGAACTTCTAATTCATTTTGAAGAAGTGTTGCACTTTAGAGTGCAATGGCAAACATCATTTGATTAAAACCTTTGAAGGTAAACGTTACTTGCACATTGAAGTGTTCATACACCATGAAATTTCAAATTAATTTGCTCTAAGTAGTTATGTAAAATAAATTATCATCTTATTTTTTAAATCATTGAAAATAGCATTGAAATATATTGAAAATGGAAAAAATTTAAGGATAAAGGAATATAGTATAAATTTGGACTATTATATTTGTAATTAGAAGACACACAAGCCTATCCATACCTTTAGTTAGGTTGTTTGTTTTGTTTGTTTGTCTTAGTGAGATTTACGGGCCCGTACATCCTTTGATTGTGTTTTTAGCACCATTGGAAAGCTATTTGCACAGAGAAGTGCATAGCCATTGGTTCATGGCATTGGGACCAATTTGATATCCAAGTGAAAGTTTTTGGATTTTGAAGATTTTATGAATTGAGAAAATATGAAAAAATACTTTATTTTTATTTYTATTGTAGCAATGGCACAAGACACAATATCAAATTTAGATGAAACCTAAGTAAAATTTGGTTATCCATGCCTTAAATTAGATTATTTGTCTATTTTTGTTTTAATTGTTTGTTACGTTGAGATCTTCAGATTTGTACGTCCTCTAGTCGCGTTCTTGGTACCCTTGGAATACCTTCTAATTCGTGGCATTTGGACCTACAACTTGAAACTTATAGATTTTTATAGTTTTTACGATTATGAATTAAAAATTTGAGAAAATTACTTTTATTCTCGTTTTTACTTCTATTTTTTGGCTATGGCAACAGCATAGGGTACACTTGTACAGTAAATAAAACACATATTGTCTTGTTTTATAAATTCTACAAGCTTGCAGATTTCAACAGCTTAAAACTTTAGAATTTCAACACTTCATCATTCAATATTTCTATAAAATCATTGTCATAGGTTACTCCAATAGTATTAAGTTGTTTCTTTAACCCCCATATGTCCAAAAATGTTCTATTGTTTTATGTTTTGTTTGCATTTGCATAACACAAATGGAATCAACATGAAATGCGTGGAACTATAAAGTTGGGGGCAAAAGTAAGTTGAAAATTTAACAATTTAAAAAAAAGACTAAGCAATAATGGAAAATTATGTCCCAATCCAAAGCCTTTATTCAATTAGGAATATAACACAAGGATTGAGATGTATAATGGGATGAAGGGGAATGCTTATTAGGATTCGTAGAGGCTTTAGAGAGGGTGACCAATGTAGCCGGTATATAATAGTTATAGCAACTTGAATGCAATCCTAGTCTTCAAGTTCAACTCAAGTACAAGCCTAGTTCCTAGGTCCAACTCTAGTTGAGGCTTAGTCCTTAGGTCCAACATTTTTTTAACCCCTAAAAGACCATTGTCCCTTTGGGGAACAAAATAGACTTTAAGCAAGGCTTTATGACTTCGATATTTGTTTTCACCCAATGAAAATGACTCTAATACCTAGCTAAAGGGTTAAAGGGTGAAATTACTTTTAGAGAATTTAGTATTGCACATGAGTTTCTAAAGAAGTTTAATGGTGCAAAATAATATATGATGAACTTGATGGTGGGCAATAGTTGTAAAGTGTCTATTGATAGCATTTAGATCCTTAGGTTGAGATCACATGTATGTAAGGTAAGAATACCTAAATATGACCTACTTGTAAAAATCAATTTTCAACATATTCTTGCCTAAAAGTATCACTTCAATTCATGAGAATTTAGAGTCGATATTAGATGCACCTATTTTTAGCAATTTAAAAATTCAAGAGTTCATTCATAAATTGTCCAAAAGATATACACAAAAAGTATTTCATACCTTCTTTTGACTTTCTAAAAGAACCAACAAAAACCTGGATAATTATACAAGAAAAGCCATATTCAAATATTTATTCAAACTACTATGATGTACTATTATAGGTGATTTATTCTATAATAGCTTGTGAAGTTGGCTCAGGCTTGGAAAAGTGGAAAAAAAATTTGCAAATGCATTTACAGAGTCAATATGTTTTGATCGAAGACAAGGTGAGTGCATCCATACACAACACTAATAGCATGTAGGTATACTCGCTATTATAAAACAAAACCTATTTTTTATTGGATCTTATTGGCAAGTGAAAGAAGATCCCAACACACTTAAATAGCATGAATATGTGTAAGAAGAAGTTGTGAAATTGCAAAGTATTGTTTGTAGGTGTACCAAAAATTGACACTAAGCTTCATTCCATGCCCATTCTTTGGAGAGTGGCGGCTCCCCATTGGCTTCCCATTGGCTCTCCATGATAAAATATACTTCTTTTTGCTAAATCTTTTTCAAATCCATTATTCTCTTCTAAAGGTGAATAATGGGCATGAAGAAAATTTCTTCATTCTAGAAGTATATTCTTTGGAGTTTATGGGAAGCCAATGGGAAGCCACAATGTCCGTAGGTGAATCCATTCTTTGTTCTCATCCTCTTTCAAACAACACAAAAGGGGTGTCACACCTTCTTCACTCAAAATTGCTCCCCATTGGCTCCTATTTTCTCTAACCAAATTCTCATCCTTCATAGAACTTTGCTTTGTGAAAAAGGCTTGACTACCTGTAGTGGAACTACTAACTTAGACCGAGCTCAAAGACGAGAGAATTGATTGAATCTCAGTATAAAATTCTGAAGACTTTGCCCTAAGTTCAATTTACTCCAACTCTCGGAGGGTTTTGCAAGTCAGGTTCTGTCTACACTTTGGAAAATAAAAGTACACAGATATACAAAAAAGCCTGAGAGATTGAAGAGGGAGTTATTGGTAGACATAGACACATGAAAGTACAGAACTACGGAGGCTTTACAACTGAAGCCAAGAATATTCACACTCCCCCTAATGTAGGATGCTGCAAAACCGATCGTGATGTAAAACTGTTAACATGTAGTAAGTTTGTTCACTTAATCTCTCAACCCCCAAGGGGCCCAAAAGTGGCCTCACACAGTCTGGCAGTCCACTTTGAAGTGCTTTAACATTTGCATCCAATGTCCGATTTCAATCAAACTTGTTGTAAAGGTTGCGCATACTAGTCTAGTTTCTATGGTAAAATTTTCAGATGAATCCAAGACGTCTTGAGTTTGTGAAAGTCATTCGAAGTTCTCAGATTCAATTTAGGTTCATCACACTGCATTGTGAAGGCTGCAACTTCGGGGGATTGTATCTTTTTCATCAAATGTTTGTTTTCAATAAAATTTGTTGGGTTTTGTTCCCATATAGGTCTAGTTCTCGTGGTAAAAGTTTCATGCCAATCCAAGTTGTTTTGAATGTTTGGCAGAAATTCAAAGTTCAAAATCCAGAATTGTTTGCATTTTAGTGAACTTCAGTGGCTCATAACTTCTTCATATATTATCCTTTTTCAATAATTTTTGTTGGAAAATTTGCGATTAGTAATATAGTTGGTGTGGTTAAAATTTCAGATCCATCCAAGACGTTATGAGTGATTGAGAAGCATTTTAGTAGAAGGAGGTTCAGCCACAGATGTGAATTTTTGCTACTTTTTTCACTGTTTTTTGACATTTCAAATCCATTTTGCAAGCACAATGAGTTAATTTTATAATATTTTTTTCACCAAAGTGTTTATATTCTTGTTTAGAATCACTTTGTGGTTTAAAGTTTTTTCATTTGAGTTGGTTTAGAAATCGAATTTCACCTCCAAATGTGTTTTTCAGAAAATTTCAGCACCTTTTTCCAAAACTAAAACATTATAATCTTTCAATCTATATGGTCAAATGACCCCAAATTTTTTCCACAACATCGACAACATGCACACTACAATATTGTACGGTTGAGATCTTCATAACTGACTGAAAGTGAGACTTTTAACACCTGCAAAGGGAGGATACTTTCAAGCATGGTTGGACCTTGGGCGTTGAGGGGCTAAGGTTGATAATGTTGCTATGTAGTACATGACTTATTTTTTAGGTCACAAAAATAAGACATGTATTGCGGGACAACATTTCTACCTTAGAATGAACAAACGTGCTACATGTTAACGGTTTTACATCACGCTCGGTTTTGCAGCATCCTACCTTAGGGGGAGTGTGAATATTCCTGGCTTCAGTTGTAAAGCCTCCGTAGTTCTGTACTTTCATGTGTCTATGTCTACCAATAACGTGCTACATGTTAACGGTTTTACATCAGGCTCGGTTTTGCAGCATCCTACCTTAACGAGTGTAGCATTTGGMTGAAACCAACCTCCGCCTGAATTTGCTCCGGCAAACGGGGTTGGTGAGTTGCGAAATGCTGGGGTTGGTGACTTGAACGTCTTTTGCAAGCCATTCACACAAGTGGGGCTAATAACTTACAGGCAGGAAGCCTACCACAAAATTAACGTGCAGAATGTGAAGGGACTTCCACAATATCACAGTCAAGGTCGGTCTTCACTCGAGAGCCCCACAGTCTAAGATTCCCACCACAACAAAACGAAGTCGTAGCGCTACTCTAGAGGCCAGTGACTTTGACGCGGACTGCAAACAGAAAGTAGTGGGTCTTCAATTCCAAGTTGTACTCTGGCCTGCCTGGAGTACCAAATTTGCGGATTTGCTGGGCTTGTTAGGTTGGAAACGAAGTTGTTTTTAGAATCTTTATTTTATTTATGCCAACCAAGTAATTAATTAAGTCCCGACATCAGGAGGATAGGAGCCTGAGTCAGCGTGAGGCTCTGTCAAGATTTGGCTTGCTGGGCACAGCCTTCAAGGGCACTCAGTCCTCCAGAACGTGATTGCAGCAATCAAAGAGACTTGGCTGATCTATACATTGATCCTCAAGATTGGTTTGARCAGTAAATTTGAAGTTACAATCCTGATGGAATGAATTGGACAGGCCGGGTACTCACGATCACAAGCATTACGGAGGTATCATTCTTTGTAAGCTACAAGATATCAAATCGTTTYGGAAGTTGTGTGACAAATTGAAGGGTGTGGCTCAATCACACGGTTCACGTTGTGAATAGTAGTTAGTGAACAGTCTTCAGAAGCGTATAATGCGAACCCCCCCTTGCACAAAATTGTGGATGTCACGGCAGTAAATTAGCAGAGTAGGTGGCACTCATTGCATAAGATTCTTAAGCAGGGTATTGCAACACTTTGGAATCTATGATGTTCGTTATCCCTTTCTTGATAGAGGGATACAAGTGCGAAAGGTAATAAGAATTTGAAAGTATAAATCACGTAAGCATGAATGCACATTGTTGCGCTTGACTACAAGCACGACCAAACAAAAATAGAACACTGCGTTGCCGATTGATGCAAGTTCTTGCTACAAAAGGGTGTACAGTACCGCTCTGATGCTGTAGGATGTTATGTGAGATTCAGTCAATCAACCCAAACCTAAAAGTAAACAAGAACGGTGTAACAGCGAGGCTCTGTCATAGGTTAATTCATTCACTAGTTGGACCTCACATCTCCAATCTACTCCTAACCCCGTTGTGCAGTGTGAACGAAGTTGTAGATAGGATTTGGAAACTCAGATTTCAAAACCAGAGTCGATGCCATAGTCTGTGTCCTTTGGACAACACCAAAAAATAATTCAGCCTCAGAATCCAAGAGTAATAACACTAGAAGAAGGATTACTCTATTCCTGAGACCAAAGTGACTGAGGAAGGGTCTATTGGGGATACGTCTACTAACCAAGCCTCATGGACTTAAGAAAAAATTATGACTTAGGAAATACTTAAGAGTGTAGGATTACCACAAATATTCCGTGACTCCCTTTCAGATGTTTCAGATTTCAGATTTTTCGTAAGAGGCTTCAAGCTTGAACACCCACATCCGTAATGAACTGTCGATTGATTTCTGAAACTCAACACACAGCCAAGACGCCATCACCCAATTGCGACTATTGAATCGTACGTGTGGTTTAGTCTTGTCACAGCTGCCAAGAAATTATCAAAATATTTTGAGCAACAAATCCCTTGTGAAAGGTACATGTTCCTTGTAGGTTGAAGGTGTCCTTGGAATTGTGTGTCTTGGATATTTTTCAAACAAGGGTATATAAACTGAAAGGCACCATAACCCTAAGGAATACAATTATGAGATATAACCGTCGGTGATCTCTATATCCAATGCTTTTCTATTCAATGCTTGGTTGCGACCTCTATAGAAATGGGCTCCATTCAGGTTATGGATTCCTCAACACTTGGACTTGGCTTTCTAAATTCAGTGACAAGGCTTACTCTACATATGTCCGTAATATGTCCTTTTAAAAAGCAAATGCTCCAGCTGCCTGTGCACTCACCTGGCAATGTTCAAAATCAATGAGCTCCAAAAGTGTTTTGTGGGTTTAGGGTGTTTTTTTTGGAAACAAACGGGACATCCAATTCCATTGAATGAAAGAGTACATCGATCTCCAAAAGGTGTTTTTGTTYTTGTTTTGAGACAAATGGAGAACCATCGCATTAAAAAAAAAAACCCCGTCACTAAACAGCCAAGCCACGCGGCTGGACAAATCTTCGATCCTGCTGGCAATCAGCGACGACTTCCACCAGATTTGATCGAACTTCGACCAGGTACGGAGCGCTTGCTGAGGATGTTGTCGCTGCGCTTTCAATTGAGCTGCCCCCGGGCCCAAATCCAGCAAATTCAAAGCTTCCCATCTCCAAAAGCTTTCAATTGTTCAGAGTGGGAACCAAAGACACGATTCGTTGAAGAGTGGGACTAAAGACGCAACTGACCTTCAACGTGACAAGAACTTGTGCGTTGGCTGGAGTGCTGGACTGAGGATTACTTGTTTAGCCATTCATGGTTTATTGGTGGTATTGACAAATCACACACACGTCCTTGTCCTCAGCCAGAGGAGGCGCCCAAGGACCAGCTAACTTCATACTGTAGCTGTTAATCGTATATTCCTCCTGCCATTTGAAACGCGTTTTCTGGGTCATATCCCAGCTTCAGTTGTGTGTTAAAAGCCTGGAACCACCCATCATCCATTCGATGCTTCGTCACAAGCCGCTGCCTACCGGGAAACTTAACTTATAATAAGCATGCACAAGTGCCCTCTGGTTGGCTGAAGCGTAGGTTTAGAGTGTTCCGGTCCTGCAAAAGCTGGGCACCCAGGCATGTGGGCTGCCAAAAAATGTCTTGCCAGCCATGGGCGTGCTCATCATCCTTGGCCGGGAGACTCCCGTCCAGGCCTTGAAATAAGGCATGACATATTGCTGGTCTCAGCAACTGCAGTAAGATACATTATCCAAACGCTTTGCCCTGGCTGACGTTATCATCGTCAAACAAGGCGACTCTGGAGCTCGAACTCCTGCTATAAATCTTAATTGAAGAATCCCTGATCGACTGGGCACAGATCTGGAAACTAATCCATGTGTCATCTTGAACATTCGTTATCGAACTCTACGGCGAATCAAGTATAGTAAAGAAATTAAATCACGCGGGGAAGAAAACGACCAATTGGACAACAATTAAATGCAAATCAAAATCAAAATTTGTGTGGAACGTTTGCTAGGAGGAAGGTTTGGGTGATCATGTACAATTGACGGTGCTCGATCATGTGTGCTAGGTCCTCAARTCAGAGCACATATATATGGCATGCTTGTCTTGCAATGAAGGACAAATTAAAGGGCAAGTTCAAGTGTGCAAGACCAACACTTTTTTGTTGCACGACAAGTCTGTTTGCAAAAGCCATCGTGCGGACTACTTCATTATTTTGCTCCCAGATAAGGAAGGTTTTGATGGGGGAGGGTGCACGCGAAGCTGAAAAGATTGAAATACCACTAAAAGGGGCAAATGCACTTTTCAAGGAGTACAGTAGTGGATCTGAATGACTGCTTGTCAAAAGAAATAGCTACAGTAGGCCTTGCCTTGGAGATCTTTTGCAAGTCACACATGCATCACAGTGAGGCTACGAAATTGGATCTACCTCTACAGCATGTGCATATTTGAGAGCAGGCTAGGCTTCTATCATTGCCATCTAGATATGTCGTCTACTCGTCTCTCAATTAAGCTCTAGCCCCACAAACAAAAAGCAAAAGTTGTGTCACTGTGCCAGTGCCTTTGGCTTGGACTTTCAGAGACACATGGCTGTAAGTTAAGGTAGAAATGAGCACATGATGTAACTTAACTTCATTTCTTCTTAACCCAGAACTCACTCACGCTACGAGAGACGGACTCTGTCCCTGTCCCTGTACTGTACTGTAGCACTAAGATAGAAATGCGAACGTGGATCGGAACGACGAGTACTGTGACAAACAATGATCCTCTTTCGGTTCAATATTCTTTTTAAAGCGTCTCGATTTTCAAAATAATCAAGGTACCACCCAAACTTCCTCACAGTAGCTTGTAAGCCTCCTCCCCTTTGGTCCAGAGATGATTGATTGATTGGGATTTGTAAACTTCCTGGTCAGATACTGTCAGTTTGCTCTTGGAAATCTTAGCAAATGTAATAATCTTGAGATACTAATACTTGAATGTCAAATAAGCTTACCATTTACGAAGCGTAACGTAATACCAGGAGCTTTTATATGGGCCTCCACATTTGACTGGCGTCTGACCCCTACACTACTGTACTGAAGAAGAAGTGTACTGTAGTTTGTTGCACTGAGAACTTGTTTTAGTCATAACTTCTAAGATCTTTCGCTCAGTACCACGGAGTATATTCTTCACAGGCAAAGGATGAAAGGATCCTCTCTGCAAAGGCACTCGTGGGTTTCGACATTAAGACCGACATCTTACTAAGGGGGAACTGAATCTTCTTGTCRAAAATATTCAATGGCAAATTTCAAAAAATTGGCGATATTATGTTGTTTTGGCACTTTCTACAGTTTCGACCGCGCAGTCTGAAATCTGAACTAGACATAGATTTTTGGAATCTATGCTTCTACTAGATATTTCAGACCGCGTGATCTGAAATCTAAGAGTGCCATAGATTTCAGACATGTCATAAATATCTTAAAATCTATACTCGTCCTAGATGTCACTTCATACTTCAAATTTTCTACACTACTTTGACTTCAAATGAGTTCTTTTGGTTTTCTTAATGCCAATTATTCCCATGGTTTTAGAAATGATGATTTCCWCAAGGACCCCATGTCCTTTTGAACGTTAAATCTTGTAACTTAACACAATGGGTACTTGTAGAATTTGAGGCCTAAATTCTATACATAGCAGTATTGGCAATGACATCCCGTTTTGTTTGTTCTAAAATGAAATAAAACAAGAATAGTGTAACCATGAGGCTYTGTCATGTGATTTTGGAGGTACAACTACTCAACTTGGCTTTGTGCTTCAAGTAGCCTCAAGGGCCRAAGTTTGCTTGYAGTCAACTTTCTCCTTTGTTGGCTCATTTCTCTACCTTCCATCCACATTTTTCTTGGCCTCCTTCATCCGTGGAGCCTCACCGTTTCAACCCTAAATCTTTAGCAGCCATCTCAACCTCTTTCTTTGTACTTGTGGAGTACTCACAAGAACATGTTATACCACTTGCATTTTCACGTGATTTGGTTGGCCTCTAGTTGAATAATCTCTTTAAATAAATGTATAYGTATTTTTTGTAGTTGAAWTTSTTGCAAAATAAGAAATATTTGTTTTTATTGTTGGTTATTCAAATTCTTCATTTTATATAGTTGCTCAAATTTGTTGTGTGAGGTGTTCAATTTGTTTTTGTTTTGTATGTATTGTAATGCAAGGTTTGCCACATTTGGTGAAAAACATGAAAAAATGCATGGAAGACTTCTTTGGTTGTTTGGTGAAAGTGAAAGTGTGAAACATCCATTGAGGTTCAACATATAATTGATGGTAAGTACCTTTGTACTAATATAAAGTATTATAAAGTAGAACAAAAAAATGTTGAATAGTGAAAATGAAAAACCTTAAATTTTCAAATGGACCCTTTAGCATTCACAAAAATAAACAATAACACAAAAAATTTGTTTCATATTAATGCATACCAAAAACCAACAACGGATTTCATCATTGATACATTTAAATCATTACAAACAAACCAAGGAATGCACTATTAATAGGAACAAATGTCATGATTCTAACTAATAACATACCTACAAACGCTACAAGAGAAAAGAGTGTTTTAACCCCAAAAGGACCGACGCATATTTTAGGCAGAAATTGTCAAAAACTGCCACTTTCTAGGGCAGCAAGAAAAAAATGATAAAAAAAGTTTTTTCTCAAGATTTAACTGTACAAATTTGTACTAGACTTCAATAGGAATGTGTGGCAAAAATTTCAGAAACTTTGACCACACAGATTGAAAGATTATAACATTATTTTGAAGTTAGGTGAAAAAGATATTTTCCAACCTTGCCCAACAAGGCCAAGAAACGTTTACTCCTTTTAGAATGAGATTTTACACTACACATGGTTATTTTTTTTCTTACATTTGCATCTTGTACCATATAAGCTACATACCCACCAAATTTCACAATCATAGGAAGAGTTTTGCACATGCTACCCGGAGTTATCCGAGTTGCTTGCAAAGTCCAGGGTAGCATAACTTTTGATCCGGGCACCCGATTGGAAAAAAAATTAGATTTTTAGGAAGAGGGTACATAGTTCAAATTTACTAGAAATGCATGAAATTTACTAGAAATACATGTACTATTAGGTTTATACAAGGGATTATAATTTAAAACTCATTTGAAACATCCCTTTCCCTTGTAGTGAAAAAACTTCAATCCAAGATCTTATAGTAGAAATTTCATGAATGCAAAAGAGTCCAAAATTACTATAAAAGAAAGTAGGATTTTTGGAGCACAATGTAAACAATATTCGTGATTGCAAAATGATCCAAACTTATTGGTGTAATACAATCAAAATTTTAGGTAGAGAAATAAGAACATTCTATAGCATTGTTTTGTACTAGAACACAATTATCTAAAATTACTGCAAAACAATCTAAAAAATTGGTACTATATAATATAAAAAATAGTGTAGAATAAAATTTGTGACTACAAAATCATKCATAATCATTGCAGAAAACATCTTGGTTTTTAAAAGAACAAGATAATGTAGAACATTTTTTGTCATTTTAAAGAAAATCAAATACATTTCAAAGCAATATAAGATTTAGGAAAAAACTAATGTGAAATAATAATCCAAAATTGTTGTATAAGTATCAAAAAATTTGCAACATTATAGAGCAAAGTGTTGGACAATAGTGAAAACTTTCTTGATTAAAAATTAATTACAAATAATTGTAGAACAACATAGGATCTTAAGAGACTAGAATTTTGAAATTAAATTAAAACTACATTTTTAATAGCAAAACAATTGAAAGACTTTCTATAGAACAAAGTAGGATATGAAAAACATTGCATAACATTGTTTGTGATTGCAAAACAATTCAATATTATTGTTGAACGACCATGGAGGAAACATAGGACAAGACTAAAACTATATAAATACAAGTAGCTTTCATAAAAGCCTTAAAAAGCTTGCAATCATCCATGTGCACTTGTAGACAATGAATTTAGTAAATCTATTGTTTGAGTTCAACAAAAAAATTTAAGTGAACAACAACCTTAGGTTATTGATGAGTTGGACTTCATATCTCCATTCCAACTATATAAATTCTAATTGTGTTATGCAATGAGAGTGCAGTCATAGATAGGATTTGAAAACTAGGATTTAGAATCTTGAGTCCATGCCATCTGCTTTGTCCAATGGACAAAGCCAATTAAATTAAATTTTGTAGCAATGTAAGTAGCCATGTATCTTGAGTTTTCTTGTTAGCTTCAACTTGTTAAAAAAAATAGACTTGTGTGTCATTATTCTAGAACGTCCCTACCACTCTTCATAAAATAAAATGTTGAAAAAGTATTGATTAAGTTTAACTTTTTATTGATGTAAAATTAGAACTAAAGGTGGATCTAAATGAAGAAAAAACTAATATGATAATAACTTTTACATGACATTCATGATTCATAATTGTTAATCACAATGGTGAAAATGTTCTAATAAGCAATTGATATCCTATATTTTAATTTTAATATGAAAATTTTTAAACTTGAGAGAAAATGACAACTTTGTATGTTTTTTCTATGGACCTTCATTGCTCGCAAGGTAGAACTCTTTATAATCTTTAACTCATTATTTGGATTGCATGGTTTAAATTTTTTTGAGTAGTTATCAATCTACAAAATTTTCAAAAATAATTTATGTTTTTTGGGTGATATATTTTTATTGCTCAATTTGACATTGAAATGAAGAAAAAAAATTATAATTGTTGCAATCTTTATTTGGATGAYGTGAGACCAAACTCCATATGGAGTTAATGATGAGTAGCATCCATACTAATAATTTTATGCAATACTTCCAAACTACGAAGCCAACAAAGCTCGCCCAAGTTTTCAAAAAGCCCAAAGTGGGTTTCTTGGTCCTTTAGGGGGTTAAGGACAATTGTTCGTTGTATGGACAGTCAATTGACATTTAGTTGAGTTCTTACAAAGTCAATTTTGAACACAAAATTACTAAAAAATTTATATAACATCTAGACATGTACCCTCTAAACATGATGTAGGATGTACCTATCCAAGAAAAAATACATGTGTGCAAAAATCTCAATCTAAAAGGAATTAGTCTATTGCTCTTCATCAAGCAAGATAAAATAAACTCTCAAATTTCAAATCTTACAATCTTTCAATACATATGGTGAAAGTTTTTGAAATTTTAACTACAAATTATTATTACAATATTCTAGTAAAATTTTATTTGGTTTAAATTTTAAAGATTTAAGAAGAAAATTATTTCATTGTCTGAATTGTTGCATATCTTTTAGGGATTAGATGTTATTATGGCCTTTCAATTAAATATTGTTAATTTTGTCTTCACAAATGATGATTTGGATTGTGACACTGAGTAGATTAGGGTTACTGAAAATGTCCATCGCATAGATTGATGGAACGTATTCATAATTTCTAGGGTTTGGACTTAGAATTTAGAAAGAAAATTATTGGTCATTCATACTTTATTACTATGAAATGACAAGAACCTTTTAAAGCAAAAATTATATTAGAAGTTCAACATTAGTGGGATGGGAGTGCTTGTACCAACAACTATGAAGTATTAGGCTCCAACGATAGAAAGTAATGACACCAAGAAATGGGAGATGAGCGCCAACTCCTACAAAATATTAAGGTACCACAATAGAAAGTCTTGACGCCAACGGCTAGAAGATGAGGACCAACGACTACAAAGCATTAGGCTCCAACCGTAAAAAAATCTTGATAGTAGTGGATGAGAGATGAACGCCAACGGCGAGAAGATGACGACCAACAACTACAAAGTCATTAGATGAAGTGTGAGGTCTCCAAAAGGTTGTGAGTTCTAAAAGGCCACGGTGCTATTATAGGAAAAAAAAAATCAGTAATGTCACAGGGCCTTGTGGGTGATTTGTTCTTGACACCTTCTTGGAGGGTTCATACTTCTCCTAATGTATTTGGCCCCAACGGTAAAAAAACCTTCGTGCTAGTAGATGGGAGATGAGCACCAATGGCTAGAAGATGAGGGCAAACGACCACAAAGTACTCAGCTCCAACGGTAAAAAAATCTTGACAGTAGTGGATAGAAGATGAGCGCCAATGGTTAGAAGATGAGGGCCAACGACCACCAGAGCCAACGATTAGAAGATGAGGACCAACGACCACCAAGTATTTAGCTCCAACCGTCAAAAAACCTTGGCTCTAGTGGATGGGAGATGAGCACCAACGGCTAGAAGATGAGGGCCAACGACTACAAAGAATTGGGCTACAACGGTAAAAAAATCTTGGCGCTAGTGGATGGGAGATGAGCGCCAACGGCTAGAAGATGAGGGCCAACAACTACAAAGTATTGGGCTCTAACGGTAAAAAAAATCTTGACAGTAGTGGATGGGAGATGAGCGCCAACGGTTAGAAGGTCACAAGGTGTTGCACAATGCATACCAACGGTTAGAAAAATTAGGCACCACAAATGGAGGGACTAGTGGCTTGGAAAGGTTGGCATTCACTGGGAGTATAGATGGAAATATCTAGAATAGGGTAGCCAAAGTCCATTGTTATTGCCTTGGTCATTAATATGATTATTAGATTTACATTAATTTTTGGAAAAATAGTGGTAAATGGGAAAATATCCTAAAATATTTTGTCTAATCTATTAAATATAAAAATGGTATAGTATATGTGGTTTAAACAATAACATAAAACTTTTAAATGTAGGCCATATATAGACAAGGAACTATTCTCAACTTGTTGGATGAAAAAATACCTCTAATAATTGTCTACTCTATTGCAATGATAATCCAAATAGAATTAGTTAATCCTATAATGTTGTTGTGGACAATAAGTAGCCAATGAATGGTTTCTAACTCTCATGCATAATGAAGAATACTAATATTTTGTCCCAACATTTTTATGTGGAAGGAAGGGGGTTTGGAGTTTGTGTTTTGTATATGTCAAGAAATGAGTGTTTTTTGCAATAATAGATTCTAAAAAATCTTGAAGCTAGGTTCCTGAACATGGTGGTAGATACATGGTGCCTAAATGAGAAATTATTATTATGGTCATATATGGTTAGACATGAGAACCCAAAAGTGAAATTGTGACTACAAAGTTGAGAAGGGTAGATTGTTTGATCACCGTATAGCTAGGACTATAATTATTTTCTTGTCCTTTCACAACTGATCTTGCAAAAAAGTAAGCAAACCCTTTGCCATGTGTGCAACAACATATACTAATGAGAGCTAAGGATTGATTTTGGATAATCCTCTTTTCAACCCTTTGAAAATCGATAATGTATTCAATTGGTATCTAAAAATAAAGGCAAAGAAAATCTAGGATTTCCTTATGATTTCCAAGAAGATCCAACAAAAGTTTTGATAGTTTAACCTTGGAATAAAAWYTCTATGACCACTTATTTTAAGATCCTATCCATCACTCTATTTGCTTCCATTTTGCAACTAGATATGAATGAAAATTTTATGTTTATTATGAAAGAAGAAATCATATGCCATCTACTACAAGTAGTAAAATTTTCAAATATTTTTGGAAAATTTTGAAATTACTGTAAATTCTTCTTAAATGATGAAAATTCATATCAAATATTGAACATATTTATAAAATCTTGTATTTTCACCGTAGATGTATTGTGTATTATACTACATAATATCATGGTATAAACTAGAATACCAAAATTCACTTTGAAACTAAAAATCAACAAACCATGGTTATAGTCCCTAAGTTCATATTGCTATAAAATATTGCAATTCACAAATTTTTCTAAATTTCCAATGAAATTAAACTCTTGTTTCATTTTATTAGTTGTATTCAAATTCAAAAATATCAGTATTGTAGGTAAAATTTCCATCAAGTATAAATTGCAAGAAATGGCTAAAAAAAATCACCAAATGATCCAAGGATTAATTCTCAAATACCAACAAGGACGTCTTTTTGTCCAATGGATAATAGAGAATCCTCCTAGTAGGACAAAAGTGCAACTATTCATTCTCAAAATTTTGTTGTGAAAAGAGGGAGGCTATCCACAATAGCTTGACTTCCAATGAGTGTTTTTGCAATTTCTTAAACCACTGATTCACACGGTAAGCAAAGCAAATGGATGATTTCCACAGTCACCAGCCCATCTTATAAGCATCTTCCTCTTTAGAAATGGTACAATAATATCATAATAAAGAAATTTGCAATACTTCTATTATCTGAAAATGTAACTCAAGCAACTTCCAAAGTAACAATTGGATGAAAAAACATATTTTTTACATTCTATAGATGTATGTTGTGAAGTTATCCAAAAGATGATTTGAGTCTTTAACAGTGTTTTAGGGTTAACTTTTTTGGTTGATGAATGACAGAGCATCTTTTTGTGTAGGACTAGAGTGCAATTAGTCTTCCTTGAAATTAGGGATGAAAAGGGAAGATCTTCTACAGTAGTTTGACTTCCAATGCGTGCTTTTGGATTTTTATTATACTACACTAAATAGTGAGATTAGTTTGACTTTACAAATAGGTTGCTTGACCCCAGAAAGTTACTCTACAAGCCATCAAAGTCAACAAAAGTCTCTACGAATACTTTTGTTTTTATTTACAGAAGTTCATGAGTTCCAACTATACAAATAACAAATTCTAAAGTAGGGTGATTGCAAGAAACACTTGTACTATTTGTTGCGTTTTGTTACACCCTAGCTTTTGATTTTGCTTTTGGCCATAACTTTTGTCTTTTAACTCCAAATGACTCAAAATTTACACAGAAGCTACTCATAACCATTGTTTACATTTCCTAATTTTTGAGAATTTTTCAAAAATAATTTACTACTTTTAAACAGCTCTGAAAATTTCTCACAATGGGTGATTTAAGGTCTTTTTGCACCATTTATCCCCCTAAAAAACGAATTTTGAGCTGAAATTTGGAGAAAATGGTCTCTTAGTAGCAGGCTGGCCAGAGAAGTCCCTGTCACTGGGCTCCCACGACGTTTTGTTCCCTGTAACTTATTCAACATTTGCACGAAACATCAACTTCGCACGATGACAGCTCTCCTACCGGACCGGGTGACGGGTGTATACGTCGGCTACAAAAAAGAAATTATTAAAGCAGATCCTGTAAGTTGGCTTACACTCTGATGAATCTTGATACGGTAACCTTCAAGCTTGTCCACATGGATGATCTAATACTTGGAGCTCCGTCAAGGACTACAGCGTGCAACGTTTCCTTCTAATGAGCTAGGTAATGCGCGCGACCATTCGATATCACTCACCCTTCTAGTGCGGCACTCGATAAGTGACCTTAGAACAGTGGTAAATTAGAGAAGCCTGCGTGTGTGACAGTGTATAACCGAGAAACTTCTATAAAGGCGACAATTAAGTTCACATTTCCGGGCACATAATTTCTTGGTACAGCATCCGTCGATACTGTCCTGCTGTACAATTCTCTCCTTCTGGAAACACAACTTTAAGTTAACAGCCGATCGACTGAAGCCGGTGGTTCAGTAGTCGTCCATCATATCTCACAAAAAATCTGCCGGCCTCCTCAGGCAGGCAGGCAGGACTCATGGCATCGCCTGGTCAGGAGGAATGTAAAGTAAGGAAGGTATCCCCCTGCTATTTTATGCCGGCAGTCAAGCTCCGTCCGTCCTCTCTCAGTTGAGCTTATCATGAGAACGAATCTGCATCGCCAATGATGACTGTGTACGCGTCCAGGTACCCAGATAGAACCGCAAAGCACGCGGTGGGATACACGTTTCGGGGTGGTTGCCAAGTTGACAGTTTCTCTGCCCTGGACGGGAGGGGGATGCCACCAACTCAACTCAAGGAAGGCGGGCGGGACGGAGGGCAGAGCCGGGCTATGGCTACTTCAGGCAGGAGGGTAGTAAGTTAAGTTAGTAAGTTAGTAGTAGTTGGGACTTTGTTATGGAGACTTGGACGGACGATCGGACGGACTCTCGATTCACAGAAAGGACATAACATTCTCAACCTTCATTTGGGGGGGCCCTTTAGCTCCTCAAAATCTGGCCCCGGCAGCAACCAATCAGGATATCTCCAGTCTCACAGCCCACGAGTCCAGTCAATGAAATTGCTTCTATTATAACTAAAATCCTCCCCCATGTATATAGCGTAGGATTATACCTCCAGATGGGGGAGGATACACACCCACTTAACCCCTAAACGACGTCGCGGCCATTTCTTGGTCGATGAATGAGAGAGAGCATCTTTTCCTGTAGGACATAAATGCAACTATCCATCCTCGGAATTTGTGGTGGAAAGGGAAGATTTTCTACAGTTCTTTGACTTCCAACAATTGTTTTTGGATTTTTTATGCCAATGATTCCCACAGTTTTAGAAATTGATGATTTCAGGGTCACCCCGGTGTCGTTCAAGGGTTAAGAATGTTATGGAATTGCCGGAAACATTTTTGTACTCTGTAGTAGGGGCAAGGTGGAATCGGCCCTCCACAGCCGGTTCCCTGGCATTAATAGCACTTCAGGCATGGCATAATCGGCCCTGGAATGCAAAATTAGCAGGGAGGGCTCATTTTGCATTCGAAGGCCGATTCTGCCAATTCAATTTTCCTTTGCTAAGGGCAGAATCAGCCTGAAGTGCTTTTAATGTCTTCTTTTACAATGCAGTCACTAGAAGTAGAAATTGACATGGTTTGATTTAACCCCTTAATGCCCATTTTACTCCATCCTTAAATTTTTGAATTTCTTGCATATTTTTGTTTATATATGGCTTTGTATAGAAATAGCATTTACTTGAATTTCTTGAAATTGGCCATTAAGAGAAGGTTATTGTTCCAAGAATTCAAGTATTACATTGGATAAATGTGAATTACATTCAAGTTTTACATTAGATGGACTAAACAATGTAGGTAGACAAGCCTATTACCACCCTAATTAGCAATGTGAATATCTTGAGGCCAACTTCAAGAAGGACACATATATATTTTTTGAAGGTGTGCACTTGTTTCATAAATCAAACCCTAGTGGAATTTTTAAAATTGTGATTAAGATTGTAATTTTTGTGAAATTCTAAAGTGGTTTGTCCTAAAATTACAGAACTGCTCGTAGAGTGGAATCGTAACCATCCTATAATCGCTCATAACCATTGTCCCATGTATCCAATGATACTCAAGTGTCCACCATTAAAGGATAAACACCTTATCCCTTGTTGGCATTAATGCGGTGATTTTTTCAAAACAAAACTAATAGATTTGGAAGGGTTTTTGGATGGAATTGGGCAAGGAATTGGGGCCAAAAATTGGTTGATGGAATTAGGCATCTAGTAGTCATGGGCTTACCTTAGCTTACCTTAGTGGTCATGTGTAAACCAAAGAAACAACCCATGAGAAGGACCACATTGCAACTTAAAACACCTACGAGTCTTCAGATAACTTCTCAAGGCCTAAGGCCTTTCTGGATTTAAAAACATCATTGTTTTGTAAGTGTTATAAGACTAAATTTCACATGGGTATGGAAATCTCAACCATACATTCCTTGTAGTGTACATGTTTTAGGTGACATGAATCAAAGTTGGAGCCATTTGGCAACATAGATTGCAAGATCACAATGTTTTAGAGTTGAAAAAAAATTGGTGAAATTTTCTAGAAACACATTTAGAGGTCAAATTTGATTTCTAGACCTACTCAAATGAAAAAAAATTAAGCTATGAAGTGCTTCAAAACCAACATAAAAGCAATTTGGTGAAAAAAAATATCAATAAATTGACTCATTGTGTCTGAAAAATGGCTTTGATATGTCAAAAAATAGCCAAAAAAGTTGCCAAAAACACATCTATGGTTGAAATTCTCTTTACTAAAATGCTCTTCAATCACTCATAACCTCGTGGATTGATATGATATTTTAGCCACACAAATAAGAGCAGTATATGCAACATTTTCAAAAAAATTATTGAAAACTATCGCTTTATGAAGAAGAAACAAGCCACCAAAGTTCACTGTAATCCAAAGATGTCGGGATTTTGAACTTGGAATTGCTTCCAAACACTCAAAACAAATTGGTTTGACATGAAAATTTTACCACAATAACTAGACTTCAAGGAAAAATTAACCCAACAAAGTTTATTGAAGAAAAACATTGGATGAAGGAGATACAAGCCCCCAAAGTTTCAAGCCATCAAATGCAATTTTGTGAACTCAAATTGAACCTGTGAACTTCAAAATCGACTTTCAAATGATACATCATGGATTCATTTGAAAATTTTACTTCACAAACTAGAAGAGAGAGCGCATATTCATCAACAAGAGATGCAAAAGTTACATCACTTTGAATTGGACTTCTACACTATGTGAGGCCACTTTTGAGCCCTTCGGGTGTTCATGGGTTAAAATCAAACCACCTAAAAGTAACCCTCTTTTAATACCACTACCTAAAACATCAAATGATAAAATAAATTTGATGACCTTTAGGTTCACTTGAAACTAGTATAGCCAATTTTTGAAGTGACATTTGGAATTTTTGTATTGACATATACAGTATATACTTTGCAACCATGGTAGGCCAATTAGGCACAACAATTATAATTGAATGAAACATATACAAAAATGGTGAAGTAAAGCCAAGATGAAAATGGTAGAGAAAATGGAAATAATGAAATCACAAGACTAAAATTGAAGACCATAGTGTCTTTTAAATTAAGAAAATTCAATTTTTTGAAGGAAACCAGTGAGAACCTTTGGGTTTTAAGCAATTGACAAAATCAAGGTTGGAAGAACTTGATTTTTTTTAATATGAGAGTTAAAAGGTTTTTAAGCCAACCAATGAGGTTAGAGGTTTTATGTAAACAAATATAGGGTTCAACACTTTCATATTTGGTATAAATAGACTATGTGTTGTGCTATGTATTGTGCTATGTGCCTTTGTGAAGCATGAACAAATAGCTTAACATGAATGGGCTTAGSTGCTTGATAGTGTAGAATAGAAAATCATGGCATATGTTTATTGATTCCTTGTGCTTTTTTTTTGTACAAGTGTTGACAACAAGCGTGTTACAATAGCACTAGGCTTAATTATTTTCAATTAGAAATTTTGACAATTCTTGTATACCAAGTGGATTGATGTATTTATATCATTTATATTTTTTCTACTTTTGCATGTTTTGTTTTTAATGTATTAAGGATTTTATTGTTTATTTTAACCACCACACTAAAAAATCAAGATGTTTGCTAAAATGCAAAGAACTATGAAGGATTTAAGTTGTTGGGAGAGAAAGAATCAATTGTGGTAAAGGTGATTGGTTCTTCACAATCAAGCCTTATCTAACCTTAAACAAGGATTGAAGAAACAAAGTTGGATTGAAAAATGCATGGTATGAAGAATTTTAATTGGATCTAGTTTAGTTTAAGTTTAAAGTTAGGTATTTTTTTACAAAGTTTATAAAGATAAATATGGTAAGATAGTAAGGGTGGATCTTGTGATATTAATTCCTAAAGGATCAAGGCTTTTTCTCTAAGAAAAAACACTCAAAACTGTCATTTCTATAGCAAAGAGTAAAACAAATTGGAAATTGTTTCTTTTTTGCACATCTAACCATAGGATCTTACACCTAATTAGTATGAGGATGTGTGAAAAAAAATTCAGAATTTTTGGACCCATAGATTGCAAGATATATGAGTTTAAAGTGAAAAAAACAAGTTTTGCAACACATTGCTAGACTAGATTATTTGACTTTGAACCTTCTTAACATTAATTTTTTGCACTATAGAGTTTTAAGCTTTAAATCTTTATGGTGGATAATTGTGTTGAGAATTTATGGGAGAAAAAAAATTCAAAAAAAACTTACCTTTTATTCTTTAAAAATTTGTTAAGTAGAAGTAGGTACAAGATTGAAGGAAAATTAATATCTCTAAGGTGGAATTTAAATGCACTGATTTCAATGGCGGGATTGTTCTAGCATTCAAACTAAACCATGTCAAACTTTTTTTTCTCTTCAAACTGTAAAAATTGCATTTAGAAATGCATCCTACAAGTTATTTTTTCAAGAAGATGCTCAAATTGCCCGTAAAACAGGATTGTCCATAACTTTTCATAAAAAAACAAACAAATGGAATGAATCAATGCTTTCTATGTACACAAAAATATAAAATACAAGAATCAAATTTATTTTCTTTTAAATTCAAATTTTTGAAATTTTTTTTTGTTGCCCCCTCTCCCCCCCTCTTTCCCCCTGTTGAGTTGTTTAGGGCATGACTTGTTTCCGGTCACTGATTGAAAAAAAAATTATATTCCCATGAAGCTAATCAATATTTCTATCATTTAAAAAAGTTTCAAAAACTCAGGACAAATACTAAGACCATAGGTACATGCCCAAAATTTACCTTGTCCGGAGAAGGAACAAATGGTCCTTTAGGAGTTAAAGTGTCTATGTGTCAAGGTCACTTAAACTCCAAAGAGCACAAAAAATTAAGTTTGGCAACACAATAAGGTAAGAAAGTCATCAATAACTACATTAGRCAAGCTAAAAAATGTTATTATGAGGCTTTTTTTGACTCAATTCAAGTCTATGTATTGGGGACAATTCCTTTCAACAAATATTTAGTTATTTTCAAACTTTTAGTTGCAAATCAAGCTAGTTGTACTGAGTTAATGTAGCAAGTACATTCTTACCATCACGATGAATGATTATGCTAAAATGATTTTTACATCTCTAATGTTTTGGATAGGATTAGATATTCAAACATTTTTGGTTTGATGATAGATGACTGTACTAATGCTAATGTAACAGCCCATGCACTAGTCTTTGCTACCTTTGTTGAAGATGGAATATCTATATCTATATTTTTGGATTTTCTTGAGATTTATGGTGGTAAAAAAATGCAAAAGACGTTTGTGATTCTTTGTTGAAGTTCATCAAAAAGTGGAGTTTGGATGTGAAAATATGAATTGGATTTGGATTTGATGGAGCAAGTACAATAATAGGGCAAAAATTAGGTGTGKAAACAAGACTTTAAAAAGTTAGCCTACTTGTTACATTAGTTGATTGCATTGCTAAGAGCACTAACTTGGCAATTTTAGAAGCTACAAAGTTTCAAGAGTATAAGTCTTTATCCATTGAAATCGAAATTTTTGTTTATTCTTTGGCAACTTCCTTCAATAAATYTGGAAAGAAAATACGTGTCTTTTATGGAGTTCAAATATTTGTTGAACAATATACAAAAGCATCTTTAATACAAAGTGTTTTTCAATACAAAATGTAGTCAAAACAAAGTTCAAAAATCCCTTAAATACAAAGCATCTTTAACCTCTAATTTTCCAACTAGCCATATATGGTCAATTTGAAATTTTAGGCTCATTTTCGCTGAGAGCGGTTAAATTTCTTTGACCATTTAAATTTTTTTAGAATTGAAGGTCAACTATTGAAAACTTTTACTTTTTTAGTGAAAATAGTAAACATATGCTTTTGAGAAGTTCTCAAAGGAATATATTTACCATAACTTGAAGAATAAGGCTTCCTAATTTTACTTCAATTCCTAGCTTTGAGCAAAGCTTGCCATTTTCGATTCATTTGAGATCTAAAAAATTGCACTCATCCATTTGCTTTGAAAATGGTCCTAATGGAAATAGTTTAGTGTTTTYWTKAYTTTCACTGTTGAAAATTTAAACATGAAAGTGTTGGTTTCGAGTTATTTGTAACTTTCTACTCATTAAAAATATTGCATATCAACAATTGCAAGGTAGATTGAATAATGAGTTTGATAGCTCTTCATTTAAACTTATGGTTTTTGGAAGTAAATTTTAGTGTGCTAAACACAATTTCTAGTTGTTCATGTCACTTCCTATCCCAAAAAATTATAATATACAAATTTCTCAAACATTGTGGAAAGGAGAAATATACTAAAAATAGGTGATGTATATTTTTCTTGTTATAATCTCACAACTCATATGCATTTTCACACTCAAAACTAGAGTGCATACTAATAAGCAAACTCTTTAAACATTCATATGATAAGATTTTGGGAAAAAAAAATTCCATCATTGTGGATAACTACAAGGCCATGTTTCTTTTTCATAGGAAGGACACACTTGAAAAAAGACTTAGGCATTTAGAAGATTGAAGTGTACTAAGGGTGGCTATAGAAGAGTCATTTGAAGGTCTTGATCTCATATTAAGTGTTGTTATTTAGCAATGGCAAAATTAAGCTAAATGGAGGTATTTGTATTTTCACCTTAGTAAATATCTTAGTAGCCAACCTTGTGTGGAGGATGAACTCGATATTTTGGTTTTGCAATCCTAGTCACTAAAATAGTTTGATTCTTTTTTTTAGCAAACTTCAAAACCAATCTCACTTCATCTAAATGTGATGAGGTGGAAATCCTTCACCTTTTGATGGAGAAAGGCTAGGCTAAGTTCAAATCCCTCCAAAGACTATTAAATTATGTTTTTTTTCTTAATGTCAATATGATGGATGTAATTGAGTAATTTTTGATATTTTAGGGTGCTAATTTGATGTCTTTGATTATTGTTTTGATGGTTTAGGGTGTTGTTTTGATGTTTTTGAGTGCACCTTTCATGGCTGTCCAAATTGAGGAATTACCTGCATAATAAAGGAGGTACAATTCTGATAGTATGGCAAACTGGGGATGCACTAACAGAAGATGTGATTGTATAGAGTTTGTTTGATTAAATTGTGCCTTTGATTTCAGAAGAAATTAACCCTTAAACGCCCAGGTAGTGACTGTGGAAATCATCCCTTAGAACTCTGGTTGACATCATCTACTCATTGGGATTCAAATTCATGTGCAAGATCTTCCTTTATGCACAAAATTTCAAGGATGAACAATTGCACTTTTATCCTACATAGAAAGCTTCTTTGTCATTCATTGAACAAAAAAAACATCCTCAGCGTTGCTTAACCCCTAAAGGACCAACATGCGTTTTTTGGCAACATAGAAATTTTGGGCAGGTACGCGTGATTGGAGATTTGCATATTTTGGGCTGAAATTTTTATAGAATGTGGGGACGAGGAATATCTTTCATATGCACAAATTTCATGACATTTGGGAATATGAGTTAAAAGTTATTACATGATATGTTGTTTGTTTCTCAACTCGGGCAGTCTAGGCGGATCTGAAAAAATCACTTTTTTAAGAAATAAAAAATTTGAAATTCATTCTTCAGATTTATATGTACTCAAAAAGCTTTGAATCATTGCATTTCAATAGTTGAGATGAAAGTTATGAGGCTTTTTAGTTTGCGGGTAGTTATGGAATCCCTACACCAAAAACAAAATTTGAAGTCCTTTATTTTACTGAAATTTCAATATTTTTGAAAAAACATAATGCTATAGGATGTAGATTGTTTAGTACAACTATTCAAACATTTGGATTGGAGTTTTTTTAATTTTATAACTACTTTATTAACAATTTAGTATTTTGAATCATTCTCTACTTCTTTCTATTTACTATTTTTTTCCTATATGTTGTACAACTCCAAATGATCTGAAAATTTTCATGTATGTAGCCAACTGGCCCTGAAGAATGAATCGGAAGAAGTACAACCATTTTGGACATTTTTTCATAATGATCTGACCTTGTGAAGTACGGCTGCCCGGTTTTTTGCAGGCCAAAAAAAGGATTTTTGCCACTTCAAATGCTAATATCTTGCAATCTACATGGCGGAAATTTCTGAATTTTTTTTCATATATTCTCAAACTAGACTACTACACGATCCTACAATTTCATGTGTCAAAAAATGATTTTTTTCAAAAATTTGATATTTGTACTAGAAATGGCAGTTTTGAAGCATTTTTGGTGAGAACATAGTCAAGGAACTTTAGGGATTAAGGGTTAATAAGAGTCACAGTAGAGAGAGATCTCATTCTCCGAACTCCTCGAAGGAATGCTTGGAGAATGCTGTGAGTGCATAACCATCATGTCTTCCCCAAACTTGTTGAAGATAAACAATACCTTACTTGCTCAAGGGAGGGAGGAATGCTTTCCGCAACTCCCTAGAAGGCACTGGATGCTAAGTTACAGATTGTGATTTGTATAGGGCAATGCTGAACGGGAGAAAGGGCCAACAAGGAGGGCAAACCCGAGTAATCGGGCATTACGGCTGATTGCACCGCAGAACTCTCCCAAAAACTGAATGGCATATTCTTTGAGAGTGGTTCACGTATGAACATGCACGTTGTGACCCTCTGTCATTGGTAAGGTAAGAGGTCGATAAAGTGCCCATCTAAGGGCTGAAGCTGAATTTTGGCAAGGTGAAACTGCTTGAAATAATTTTCAATAATTTTCCTTGAAAGACAAGTGGAATTGGCATCTAAACAAAGTTGATTCATAGTTTTTGGAGCTTTGTGGAATTAATTATGAATTTTTGAAGTTGCAGAAAAGTGCATTTCAATGGGCTCTAAAGCCAACCACCTCCTCAAATGTAGACTGCTTGTACATTGGAGGGTGCAAAATGTACCTCCAGCATTGGTTTTAGAACCTGCTCCATTTTAGGACCCCCTACCTTAACGGTGCCTCTAGTACGCAAAACCAGGCCACGATTAAGCTAAGGCCTCTTCTTAACTTAACTTGAGCTTACTTGGAAATCAAACAAGCAACAAGTTTTGTGTGACTAAGCCATGGATCTAGTTTCCAATCATGATCAAGGATGCCTATTTGCTTTGAACGAGTGTTTTGTTAAAGCGATTTGTCGTCAATTTGCACCAGAATAATGGACCCCCCACCAAGCGTGTAGAACATCAACAACAAAATCTTGGATGAAATCGCCTCAAAACTCCAAGCTTAAAAAAAATTGGATGAAATCACCAGATTGAGGATGAAAATATAATTTTAAATATGTGACATGTGTCAATGTGATATTTTCTATGCAAAATGTGGATGAATGTTGAAATTTTTAGCACCATTACAACATATGCTATTGCCACTCTTGTGCTTCATTGAAAAATGAAAAAAACACACCAAATAAACTGCTTTGAACAAGCTCAATGCCATTGGGATGATGAATGAGTCTTGCAACCAAGATTTTAAAATCTTGGGTTGGGGCTTATTTAAGTTATTGCCTAATCTCCATCCCCACTTAAGTTAGTAGATTAGCATGTGCGTCAATTACTACAGTATCCAGTATCATGAGCACCTGGAATGTCTACTAATTGCAAATCAATTCAGTAATTGTTATACTAAGGTGGGTAGTGGGTACACCCAAAAGCACCACAAATTTGTATTGTGTCTAGTTATTATTATTATCAAGCTGTTCATAATTTCATATTGTCTTGTTGGCAAGTGAAAGGAGGTTCAAGTGCACTAAAAAACATGCCATTTGGATACAATATGCAAAAGTTATTAATGATCAAAGTTTGTTTCTGAAAGCGCCATCTACAACTTGTGTACATGACTACTTTTGGAATTGCACACAAACTGGAGATGGCGCTTTAAGGTCAGCTGTGCTTTTGGGTGTACCCACCTTACTGCAGTTGTTGTTCTCCCTTCCCCTAATACATTAGAAACATCAGGGGAATGCACATACAATCAACACTAAGTTTCAATTTCCATTTAAAAATACAGTTTGAATTTTTTCTACTTTTTTGATAGATAAGTTTGAATTTTAGAAATCACAAACATGTATATTGGTCTTGTTTCTTTGACATTCTCTATTGGTACCAAAAACATCAACACCTACCCTATGTCCTATGAAATAAATAATGTTCAAGTGATGCACGCTAAAGTAAGTTGGTTGGAATCCCCTTTTCCTTGCCAATGAGACTTGATGAATATTTGTTTTATAATATCTTAGCTATATTTTTGTGCAATTATTAGTAAGTATAGGTGCAGAGAAAAAGAGAGAGGAACTCCAACCAATGATTGATTGGTGTAAATGAAGAGTTTGGTTCTCTAAAATCCTATAATGGACCTCAAAAAATGAGTATGAGTAATACTTGATGGAACGGAGAATAAATCCTTTAAAAAATTTGATCAATATTGTTTTATTCTTTAATATAGAAGACGTAGGGAGTGACACAAGGTAATTGTAGTTGGTGTGAAGTGAAAGATAAAGTTGTAGAGGGAGGTATGGATGTTAGATGAGGGAGTTGGATGAATTGTTGGAGAAGTAGCTTATGTTCAATTAATGAAGAGTAATTGCCTTAATTTGTGAGGGTAAGAGAATGTGTAGTAGAGGTGCACTAGAAGAAAAAGTGTTTGATTGTTTTCTAATTTACACTTGTATTGTAATACGTGTTTAGGTAGAGAATTTACTAGAAATATTATAGATGCATTGTATATCTTGTATACCAAAATTTCATCATCATTTTTGGGTCTTGTTTGTTGTTTTGTGATCAATAAGACAACTCTATGTAAAATCATTCTCCATTTGGTTCAAAGGATATCCACAATGTGCTTGTTTGGTTGAAAGGTTTTCAAATAACTTTCATTATTTCAATACAAAGAAGTTTCTTAAAAAAAATTGGACAATTTTTTAGAAAGTGATGAGGAGACAAAAGCTTGAGATTGAAGCTAGTTGGGGTTGGGTCTTAGAGAAAAATTAAACAATTGACCAAGATGCAGTTTCAATGATATCCAACATATTAATGTAAGTTGAAATCACCATGTGCTAAATAGAAATTTCTTTGGTGTCATTTCATGACCACCTTTTCATGTGGTTTTTGGAAAGGTTTTGAGGATTTTTCATCCTTAAAAGTAATAGAAGTCACAAATATAGACAATAGAAAGTCTTTAGAAAAATAGAAATTTTATCATTGTTGCATTGAAGCAAGAATCTAACAAAACATTGATAGGTTAAGAATATAAAAAGAATGTGAAAAAACTTTGATAAGTTGTAAAACCTTTCTAAATATCATCAACCCTTTGAAGAATAGGAATGAAAAATTTTATTCTTGATTTTCATACATACTTTTATGAATGAAATTCATTATCAATAACTTCTACGTTGGTGATTTGTATAGGACAAGCCCATTAGATTGGTAAATTTTTTAGTAATTAATTTAAAATTAAACTTCATGAAATTATCRAATGCAACAAAAATTTCATGGGATTTGATTACATTATTTAGGATTTGTTGGCATCATGAGGGATTTATTGTCATGTTGAAAGATCCATTAGCATCCCGAGTGATCTATTGGCATTGCCTGGTTGTACACAGCTAGCCCAACCCAATCCAATTAAACTTTAAATTAAAAAATTTAATTAAATTTTTTTGACCTCCCCCCCTCCCCCTCTTCATAATTTTCAGGAAGCAGGAATTGCTCCAAACAATATGGGATATGTTTCTCAGTATCCATATCCGTATTTGTATTTGTACATGTATTCATATCTATATTTGTATTTGTATTCATATCCATATTTGACTATTTGTCTCTGTATTCATATTTTATTTGTATCTTATTCGTATCTATATTTGTATTTGTATCTTATTTGTATGTGTATGTGTATCTGTATTTGTATTTGTATTTGTATCATATCTATATTTGTATTTGTATAGTATCTGTGTCCGAGGTCGTATCCAAGATCAATGGTTGTGGCGGGGGATTTGTAATTTTTTTAAAATCAAAAATCGACGGCTCTGGTTATTTAGGAGGGAGGGGGGGAAACTAATACCAAAATGAAATGCGCATTGTGTACAACCTCTTTTCACTGGATTGTAACGGGTCAGTTGGCATCATGAAGGATATGCTTGCGTCGAGAGGGAGATATTTGCATTGTCAGTAGTCAATTGGAATCACAAAGAATCCGCTCGTGTCCTATTCATATTCCAAGTGATCCATTTGCATTGTAAAGGGTCAATTAGTATGATAAGGAGTCAATTGGTGATTGTCAGAACCTCTACTGGCTTGTCCCTCCAAAATTTGGCCAACAAGGGGACAGTAGTAAAAAAAATCCTTTAATTCATTCCCGAGGGATCCGTTGGCATTTTGAGGGGTCGTTGGCATCGAAAAGGATCCATTGGCATTTTGAGGGGTCGTTGGCATCGAGAAAGATCTGTTGGCATTTTGAGGGGGCGCTTGCTTTTTGAAAGATCCGTTGGTATTTTGAGGGGTCGTTGGCGTCCAGAAGGATCCGTTGGCATTGAGAAAGATCCGTTGGCATTTTGAGGGGTCGCTATACTAGTCTAGTTTGTGTGGTTAATTTTCAAATCCATCTAAAAAGTTATAAGTGATGGAGAAGCATTTTAGTAGAAGGACGTTTGGCCACAAATGTTATTTTTTGCTACTTTTTTCACTGTTTTTTGACATTTCAAATCCAATTTGCAAACACAATGAGTCATTTTCATGATATTTTTTTTACGAAACTGCTTATATTCTAGTTTTGAATCACTTTGTAGTTCAAAGTTTTTTCATTTGAGTAGGCTTAGAAATCAGATTTCACCTCCAAATGTGTATTTAAGAAAATTTCAACATCTTTTTTCAACACGAAAACATTATAATCTTTCAATCTATAGAGTCAAATGACCCCAAATTGTTTCCACAACATCTACAACATGCACACTACAATATTGTATGGCTGAGATCTTCATAATTGACTGAAATTTAGACTTTTTAAAACTTGCAAAGAGAGGATGCTTTTAACCATGGTTGGACCTCGGGCGATGAGGGGTTAATGATAGCACTTCACTACTCTCTTTTTGTGTTTGTTGAAAGTTATTAAGTGTATTCCTCTTCATCAATGGATGATACCCTTTTTTTAAATAGACTACACAAATTTCTAGACCCTAAAGCATATAATCATGTCTAATTACGTGATCACCAAACATGCAATTTCAAATGCCTAATAGCATCTAGACTCATGCTCACGGAAATTCAATGAATGAATAACATTTAATGCAAAGGGTGAAGATTTCGTGTTTGAAATCTTTCAATCTAATCAAATTTTTTTTTTCAAAAAAAATTTCCAAATTTGTATTTCTCTATTTGTCTATTTCGTATTAAAAATAGAGGGTAGCAAAATAAGCCCTATTCATTAGATGAGAAATGAGGCCTCTAAA
Organism: Pleurozium schreberi; assembly: GCA_006891605.1. NCBI lineage: Eukaryota > Viridiplantae > Streptophyta > Bryopsida > Hypnales > Hylocomiaceae > Pleurozium > Pleurozium schreberi. Next base: position 96,187 of record VACF01001891.1, on the reverse strand, counting down.
GGGCCATTTTAGGCATGTTCCCCTTGCTGTTCACAATGCAATAATGGAACAGCTGGTTGTTGGTAGGAAACAAAAAAAATGTAAATTTTATTTTTTTCAAAAAAAATCTGACATGGCGGTTGCTTTGCCACGTGAGACTGTTGTCGCCTTGTTGTTGCCTTCCTGTGAGAATACAACAACACAATTTGAAACTTGTAGCCCTTCCTAGGCCTCAAAAACATCTAATGGTATTAAAGTAGAAGGTGACAAAATAAACTCCATTCTATTAAGCAAAGCTATGAATTAATTCATATCTAAATAGCAAAAGAAGAAAATCTTGTAGAAATGAGGATTTTTTGTCTAGGATCTTGTCAATCCAATTAGATCCTATTTTGCCTCAAAGGGTTTAGATTCACATCTTCTTTCCTATTGTTCCCAATACCAAAGTATGAAATGGCAAAACAAACTCCATTCCGTTAATTTTATAAATCAATTCTTGTCTAARTACAAGAAAAATGAAATCTTGGGAAATGAGGATTCATTGTTTAGAATATTTTTAATTCAATTCAATTTAATTATTTCTAATTTTTTCATTTCAAATCTTTAGAAATTTTATTTTGCCTCAAAGACTTTAGATTCATATTTTTTTTCTTGTACTAAAATTGAAGGTAACAAAATAGACCAAATTCTTGTAATCAATCTTATAGATGTCTCCGGAATGGATGAAGTTGGAGTTAAAGTAGTTTCCTTATTCTCTTGAATACATATTTAATAATTGCAAGGATTACCATGGAATGAAGGGTTGACTTACATTGACTTTGAATAACAACTGAAATTAAAATTAACAAGGGTTGATTTTGAGGCTACACATAATAGATGATATCAAAGCATCACATAGCTTTATTGCATGACTAGACAACCATTAATGTTGATTGAAAAAATTGTAGAACCTCATGAATTTTACAATCAATTAATTGATGATTGGACTWAAATGATTATAGAAGCTAGTAGGTCCTATATATAATCATAAGAAAATAATTGTAGACTAGACTAAAATGTCACTACAACTTTATGGATCCTACAATCAATTATTTATCAAACAACATTTGGATCTCATAATCAAATAATTGTTAGATAATAATTGAGTACTTCAATCAGTTAACTATGAAACAACACCTAAGTTTTTATTATTAATGAACAATAGATTGGATTGGAGCTATTTTAGGGTCCTACAATCTAATAAATGTTTGACAAGATCATACCCATTTTGTAGTGATTGCTAGWACATTGGTGCTCATTTTTTGTCCCTTCTATGTTCAAAAAATGGGAAGAGATAACCACAAGGCTTCCATAAATCATAAGTAGACATGTTCTCCAAATGTTGTGTGACAAAAGTCCATATTCATGATTTTAATTGTTTCTTTTACAAAAATCACTCTAATTGTTTTGACAACAATCTAGTAGCCCAAGCTCACGAGAAGGTCAATTTAACCACCATCTATTTAAGGCTCTTTTAAGGTTTAAAAATAATATTTTGACACAAAGAAGGAAAAGGTGAATTTGGCACCTTTAAAGCAAAACAAAATTTGATTGAATTGAAAAGATTCCGTACAAACAATCTTTGTTTCTACAAGTTTTTTTCTCTTTCCATTGAAATATGAATTGATTCATGAAGTTGGTTATTAGAATGTAGTTTGTTTTTCCACTTTCTATTTTAATACTAGATAGGAAAATATGAATCTAAAAAAAAGACTGAACATAAAATTTGATTGAATTGGAAAGATTCCAAGCATTGAATCCTCACCCTCTACTTTAATATTAGAAAGAGAAATGCCAATTTGGAGCCTTTGAGGCAAAAGAAAATTCAAGTGAATTGAAAGATTCTTCATTTTTCCAAGTTTTTGTTTCTTACCATTTAGATATGCATTGATTCACAGCCAAACATGGAGTCTATTTTCCAAGCCTCCATTTTAAAAATAAGTACTAGAATATGAATCTAGTTGCTTTGAGGCAAAATCAATTTTGATTAAATTGAAAAGATTTTACACAAACAATCTTCACCTTCTACATTAATATTAGGAATTTACATTTATACCAAGAATGTGAATGTGAACATGGAGGCTTTGAAGCAAACAAGATTGGGTTTAAATATGATTGGGCTAACAAGATTCAAATCATAGAATCCTCATTTCTACAAGTTTTTTCCTCTTTYCATGTAGGCATGCATTGATTCATGGGCCGCAGTAACAAGCATGGGGTCTACTTTTCCACATACTATTTCAATACTGTGAATCAAGAGAGAGAGAGAGCGACGGAGAGAGACAGAGAAAAGTCATTACAGAGTGCTGCAATCTGCTGGTGAACATGTGAATGAACATTCGTGGGGAAACTTTCTGGAAGAGAATCAGTCGGTTTTCCCATAGTCACCTGCTTTTACTTCGAGTTCAGTTCTTACGATCAGAGCTTTCGGTATTACTGAACTCTAGTTTCGAACTGATTATGTACAGCTGATTGAATTAGGGCAAGCGAAGGAAGTAATCTCTCGTTGAGTAATTCCTGAACTTCTACTGTTGTGCGTGAGGGAGGGAGGGAGAGAAAGAGAGAGAGGGTGTCGCTGACAGATTTGTGTTGGGTTTATACTTCGGTCAGATTGCGTCGCTTGCTTGCGGTTTGACTGCTTGGCGTAGAGAACTGCAAACGGGTGGTATGCTTATATGTGTTTTGCTTCGTGTGGGCTCTTCAGTTTCTTTTCTCTGGTTTTGGACTGCTACTGTGTTTTGGCGTCCTACTTTTCAGGGGATTTGGTTGTCGCCCACGCCATCTTAGAAATCGTCTCTGTGACTGTGGTACATGTCTTAGCAGAGGCGAGGGGCGTTCTGCAGTGCATGCTCGCGTTCTTTCGGTGTGTAGAATGCATGTGTGGAAGGCAGGGTGTTCTCTTTTCACCTTCTCTCGAGCTTTCGGAAATAGGCAATGTCAGGGGTCTCTAGCTCAGTTGAGAAAAGAAAGAACCCCGCCGTCTTTCTGCTGCTTGTGATCATGTATGCATTCGTGATCAAGTGTGCTCCTTGAGGAAACGCAAGAGCTTGTTTCCATGCTTAGAGGTTCTCTCGGTTATCAGTAGATTGCAAGAGCTTTTTTCCATTCTAGAGGTTCTCTCTGTCATCAGCAGATTTTCGTAGTCAGAAGGTGTATGCRATCCAAAGGTGTCCAGTTGTTTGCACAAACGGCTTCTTTTCGTCTTTCTCCTTTGCGAGCAATTTTTTGTTACTTATCAAGTGAACTGGCYTATCTTTGTAATTGAGGCGCTGAACTGGATGTTTGGTTATTGTTTCAGAGAATTTCKAAGTACCAAAAACAGTCATTCACGCTCTCAATGTCATTYCTTTTCTAGTTCGTGGAGAGAGGGGAACAARGTGGTGTTGGGAGCTTATTGTGGGTATAGCTATTGGTTTATTGACTCACCCTTGCTCATCGGTGTACCAGTTTCACCAGTGCTGCGTTAGGTCACCTTTCGAGATTCACGTTGATGTCGCCTGGGACTGGATATCCCGCATTAGAGAGTCCTTTAGATCGTCCAAGTATGAAGTGCGCTACAGTTGGCGTGTGAGAGAGGGTTTTACTGTAGTGATCAGCAATTTTGTTGACCTCTCGACTGGTCACACAGAAAGTTGTACAACACAGTTGCATGTCTATTGTAGTCCATGTAGTCCTTAGTTTAGACATCTGTTGTTCGTWTACCCAACGGTGTTTGCAAACGATCTTACTGCAGTCAATGCCTCTGGTTTGTTAAAGAGTACTGTTGTAGTTGAAATATTCACATCGTGATTGACTTGATCTTTAAAACGAGGGTGACTGCTAAYTATTAGTCACAGTTCTCTCTGTTTGTCTTTGCTGTCCTCGCTTCCTTGTTTCATGAACAAATTGGTTCCCTTAAGTGCAATCTATCTTTATCTCTAGCCTTGCCCCGTGCATCATATTTTTCCAGTATGCCGGTTCCRTCGGTAGTATTTTGTACAGTATGGTACAGAGAGGGTGTGGTGGTGGTGCGTACAGTATAGTTCTGTACTTATTTTATATTCCAAGTCGTATTTTGTTGCTAAACCCTGAACACTCTTTTTATAATGAAGTAGTGAAAGTTTGTCCCCCCAGCATTTGACCAATCTCTCTTGGAGACTTAAGAACTCATGCGTGTCTCATGCCATTATGTGCAGACGGTTTAGGAGTTGGTGAATTTGAAATGCAACTCCAGTGATTTCGCAATGTCGGACAACAAGAGCCCAGAAGTGCTGCAAGCACARAAAAACCCAGATCTTGCCGGCGATACTCGTTGCACTAGAAACGACGGTAAGGTCTGGCGTTGTAAGAAGACTAGAGTACAAGGGAACCGGTTTTGCGAGAGCCATGTGAAGTCTGTCAATGGAGGTGCCTCGAAAACACAGAAGAGGCGTCATTCCACTTCTGATATCSACGGCACCCCACGGCATTCCACAGCACCCCTGGAGAAGAAGCCTCGCACGAGTGCTGTCGAGTCTGACGACACGGGCGGCGAGGACTCGTCACGAAGTTTACGAAAACGGACACCCAAGTTCAAACATGCGGACGCTCCTACCAAAGATGGCTTGGTCGGCCATCGCCGTAAAACGATCTCTGGGGAAATGACTCATGGTGAGGGCAAGGAGAAGTATATGCACCTTAATGGCAAAGAGGTGAATGGCAAATTGAAGGCCACAGAGAAAGAGCAGGAGCGGATTGTAAAGAGCAGAATGTGTCATCAGTGCCAACGAAGTGATAAAGACCGTGTTGTGTTTTGCACCAACTGTGATTCCAAGCGATATTGCACTCATTGTATTAAGGCTTGGTATGTTGTAACATAAACTTATTTGTCTTCCGTGCTGTAACTTGCTTCAGTTTTGCTTTCTGGGTATGAGACATGGTCAATAGCGGTGTTCTGAGTGTGTTGTTTCAGGTACCCACGCTTGACAGAAGCTGACGTCTCCAAAGAGTGTCCGTTTTGCAAAGGGAATTGCAACTGCAAGGCTTGTCTCCGAACCAGTGGCCCGAAGCAGGTGGTTGTGGAAAAATCAAACGCTGAGAAAACCAAGTKTTATAAGTATATTCTTGCTGCGGTTCTCCCTGTTCTGAAGCAAATCCAGCAGGAGCAGACCGAGGAGTTGCGAATTGAGTGCAAAAATAAAGGTAACTGCGACCATATCATGTTTTTTTTTTTGGTAGACAAAGATTGGGGACCCATTGCCGTGGCTTTCAGCTGTTTCGAGTCGTTTCGCTTATTAGGATGGTGTCTTATAACTTATTCCGGAGAGGGTTCCAACTTTCTAAASTACGTATTATTTGGATAACGCATGAATATGTTATGAGTTTTTTCAGTTTTTGCTCATTTGGTTTAGTATGCCCGTGGGCACGTTTCGACTCCTCATATTAACTAGGTTCGAAACATGTACTTCGCAAGCAACATTTATTTCTATTCATGGTTTACACACGGCAAATGCTTCTCATGAGAAAGGGTTCACTACATGAATCTTAATGTTYAGAGCAAAAGAATCTTGTGCAAATACTGATAAGATTTGGTTTCCGCATRCAGGAACAGATGACATCGAAGTCGAAATTTCGAACGTGTCTACGGATGAGCGTATATACTGGTATTACATCAATTGCAATGTTATGAATGTATTAACGTAATATTGTAGAGTTTGTGGAGTATGTATTACCTCGTGTCACTAGGAGAAAGGAGGTACAGGCAGTTCTTTAACATGGATATTGCTGACTTTTTCGTTGCCCCCATTTGTTGGGTGTAGCTAACGTGAAAATGTGGATGATAAATACTTGCTGTCTTTGTACTCTGTCGCAGTAACAATTGCAGTACTTCCATAGTGGACTTCTTTCGGAGCTGCGATGGTGACACTTGTGCGTGCACCTACGATCTGTGCTTAACCTGCTGCCGTGAGTTTCGTGAGGGACTGCATCCAGGCGGAGACCAGGCCGAGTCTGCCCAAGAGCACTCCGAGACTACGTTGCCGACTGAGGACATCGAGCTGGAGGAAGAGGATGATCTCCCTGTGAAGCACAGCTCGGATGCGTCGGAAGACGACGAAGATGTGCAGGACAATGAATCCCATGAGAAAGCAGTGGAATCTTCGGAGAATGTGGCAGCAGATGATTCGGTGTCTTCTGAGAAATCTCCCAAAGAAGAGGTTGTGAGCAGTCTTGGAGATGAAAACGCCTCCCGAGATTCTGTAGTGACGGAACCCAGTGAACCTGAATCGATGGAGGCAGAGCCAGAGAAGCTGAAGGTCAAGGAAGAAGTCTCAAATCCAAGCACCAAGGCGAACCCTGAAGCGGAAAGATTGGAATCCAATGGTAGCGAACACGCAGCAAGTGAGTCGACACTACAGGCTGCTGAAGTGATTAAAGATCTGGCCGAGTTGAAGCCAAGCATTCCATTAAGCCCTGAAGCAGAGGAAGCAGAGCCTGGAGAGAGCAAAGAAACTGCAGATGAATCAGCTCAGCAAGGTGCTGGGGAGGAGGCTCAAGCTGAGCCTGCAAATACTGCTGGGGGCTTGTCACGCGAGCCTCTTCCACCGTGGACCCTACGTGAAAATGGAGATATTCCCTGTCCTCCCAAGAGACGGGGGGGCTGTGGGTGTCACACACTAAGGCTGAAGACTCTTTTTGAGCACAACTGGGTTAACCAGTTGATTAAGGAAGTGGAATTGCAGCTCAAGGGTTATAAAGAGGCCAAGAAAGAGGACAGTTCATGCTCTGACTGCGCAAGTGACGCCRAGAACGCTTCTAAGCGATTGACTGCTCATCGGACAGATAGTGGAGATAATTATCTTTACTGTCCAACTCTGCAGGAGACTGAGAAAGAGGGCTTATCACATTTTCAAAAGCATTGGAGTCTTGGGCAGCCAGTTATCGTGCGTAATGTGATGCAGGATGCCAGTGGCTTGAGTTGGGAGCCTCGGACGATGTGGCGAGCTCTTAGGGAAACAACTCGAGGCAGAGCTAAAGAAGACAGCAAAACTGTTCGTGCAATTGATTGTTCAGACTGGAGCGAGGTCAGGCCTAAGCGATTTTTAAGCATTGAATTTATTTTGAAGTGTTTTTTTCGTTTTTTACTCGTGCTAGAGTAGTGTTTGGAGGGGAGTTGCTTATGAAAATCTTAAATTACTGTGTGCAGGTTGAGTTGAATATTCACGAGTTCTTTAATAACTACGACAAAGGATGTTTTAATAAGCAAGGGTGGCCTACTTTGTTTAAGCTAAAAGATTGGCCACAATCTGTACATTTCGAAGAGCGGCTTCCACGCCACGGAGGTGAATTTCTTACCTTTCTACCTTTCCGAGATTATACAGATCCAAGGATTGGCATCCTCAACCTCGGGACAAAGCTTCCAAAAGAATGTGTGAAACCAGATCTCGGCCCCAAAACATACATTGCGTACGGTGTACGTGAGGAACTTTCTCTGGGGGATTCAGTGACTAAACTGCACTGCGACATGTCAGATGCGGTATGTGACCTTTTGCTGAAGTTGTTTTCATCGCAGTTTAGCAATGTACGTTTTGAGATTTTTTTCTATTCAGAAAATCTTTGGGTGAAACGAGAAAGCTTGCTGATATGTGGGTCYAACCCTGTTTCTTGGGGCAGGTGAATGTGTTAACACACTCCAAAGAATTCCCAATTGACAAGGGTAAAAGAAGGGTTATTTTTAAAAAACGCGAAGAGTACAGAAAAGAAGCAGAAAAACAGTTGAGAGAATTTCTTGCTAGAACAGCTTCAGAAGCAAAGGTTGGTGAAGTTAATGACCCTGCCGCCGATCATTCTGATGATGCAATGGTCGACACAAACGGTGGTGAGAGAGATGGTGAAGCAAGGAAGAGCAATGAGAATGCTGCAGTTGGCACGGGTGCTAATGGAGCATCTGTTGGCTCTGCATACGGCGGAGCCTTATGGGATATCTTTAGGCGAGAAGATGTACCCAAGCTACAGGAATATTTGATCAAACATGTTTCAGAGTTCCGGCATTATGGTGACTTACCTGTTGACTCCGTAAGTCTCTTCTTACTGCTGTTCTTCTTTAATATTGTTTTTTGTAATCATTCAATCCACTGGCCACTTTCAGCATGGCAAGTTTTAAAACACTCTGTTTTCATATTGCGTTGCTCTATTGGGATTTKTTTTCTGGATATTTATACTGTCGCTCATGCGCAGGTTGCTCACCCAATCCATGATCAATCCTTTTTCCTTGATGAAGCTCACAAGAAAAAATTGAAGGAAGAATTTGGTGAGTATTTATTTCTACTGTGTACGTACCTTTTCAATTTTGGGTCTCCATTAGTAGGACTGTTGCTTACATTCATCACTTTTGGTCCTTTTGTTAACCTTAATGCATGCATATCATGTATCATGTATAATTTGCATGGATCCGTCTAGATYATGTAGTGTGTTATTTGTTTAGAATATGACCTGCTCTTTACACAACTACAGGCTATTTAAGCCTGTTCTCGATGCACTTAACTGAATTAGTCTTCATAGGGAGTGTTTCCAATTGTCAYTTTCCTGTGACCAATATTTTTGAATGYATCCTTCCTGGTATGTGCAGGAGTGGAAGCGTGGACATTTGAACAGGATGAACAAGATGCAGTGTTCATTCCAGCTGGTTGCCCACATCAAGTTCGCAACTTGAAGGTAATTCTAGCTTTTTGACATGAAATTTGCATTTAAACAAGCACTCGTTTTATTGATTCGCGTCAAGGCAATGAGTTTCAACTTATTTTGCTGTGATTGTGTTGATGCAGTCCTGTATCAAGGTTGCTATGGACTTTGTTTCTCCAGAGAATGTCCTAGAATGTGTGAGATTAACGAATGAGTTTCGTTTGCTTCCAATGGATCATCGGGCGAGAGAGGACAAGCTTGAGGTATGTTGGCACGTACAGCATTCTGCAGCTATCCTTGAATTGCCTCTTGTGGGAATTTATGTATGACAGTGAGAATTTTCAGGAGAGCTGATCTCTCTCTTGTTTGCATTTTTAGGTGAGAAAGATGATAGTGTACGCTGCTCGGGAAGCTGTTTGGTTCCTGAAAGGGAAAGCTATGTAAGTACTCTGTTCGAACCCGTGACTAAATTAGGACACGCTTTCTTGTATCTATTGATACACWTTCTTATCTTCCTCGAATCTTTCTGAAATGMTTTATTCCAACYCCTGGTGTTACGATTWATTTCAAACTCCTATAGAATATGGAGGCGGCTACTTTGGGCCAGCTGAGCACTTCCGGGTGAACATCATGTACATTTCGGTAGCATTCCTCATTATTTACGCATTTCTGTAGGGGGGGAGATGACAGAATGAGTTCCAAGTGCCTGTAGGGTGAACTGACTACTCGATTTCATAGTGGGCCTGTTCTAAAGCGTTCGTGCATCTCATGTCTTTTGCAGAGCAACCGAACCAGAAGAGAAAGTAATCAAACGGCCTGCCAACAGGAGGAAAAAGAACCAAAGACATTTCTAGTATGCCCAGTTTCTTTGWAGCTGGTATGTGGATGRCATYGATCGTCATCTTTGTAGTGCTTCTTGAGCAACGGCACAATTAGTCTGAAAGCAGATGCGGAGGTCTCCATTCGGGAGCACCTTTTAGACAGTCCCTTCTTCTCTCTATCTGCAGACCCGGAAAAATTTCACCCCTGGTCCGAACTCTTGCAGAGTTTTTTTATGGAAGGCACTCAGAAGGTATTTTTGGAGGATAGGAARCAGACTAGTGTAGTGGCCAGCAATCTGTGTAGTCCTGGAGGTGGTTAACACCCTCCAAGAACTTCGGTGATGGTTGGGCTCCTGTTTTTTATCACTCCTTGCCTTACAAACTAGAAGTTTCGAACTTACCGAAACAGACACGGATTTCAGGTCTGCAACTTTTGCAATTTTTGCAGTGCCGGAGGGWTTGTAGAATCCCGGACACGCTTTTTTGTTAACTCACTTGGGATCGGAGGAATGTGAGGAACTTGACCTGCCAATCATTCATTTGCTTGTGAATTTGATGTATTGTTATGCTTCAATTTTTTTGTATGGGTTCTCGGGTACACGGTCATTGGCAGCCTAGATGGAAGATCACCCGCTGAATTCGTCCGTAGGTTTCTATACACTGAATAGGGGTCTTAAGGGACCAAACAATTAAGGGGAGTAACTGAGGAAAACTGTAGATGTTAAAAAGATGTACAAACCTTGGAGACTTCAGTCACTGTTGATGTACAAAAGAGGTAGATATTTATATAATGTGAAATGTTAATTAATTAGGATGGATCCCCTTAATTCAGTGTACATTTGAAAATGTTACCGACACCAGTGGTTGGAAGTGCGTGCCACCCTCATCAGTACTCACAGGATCATACATAGGGTAGGCAGACCCTATAATTTGCCCCTCAGCCCCAGTTCTGGTCGCAATTGCAACCTTTGTGCATCCCCTACCCCTACTTGGATGTATTTCATCCGGATAGGGATGAATCCCCACTAGAGTAGGGTCTTGCATTCATAAAAATTTAGGGGGGATAGGGTCCATTTTTGTATAGGGGAGCAAGTCTAGGGATCTCAAAATCACCTTTAAACCCTTAAACGATGTGGGGTGACCCTAGAAATCATCAATTTCTGAAACCATGGTCTCAAAAAATCCAAAAGCAATCGTTGGAAGTCAAAGCACTCTAGAAGATCTTCCCTTTCCACCATAGATTCCAATGATGGATAGTTGCATTTCTCTCCTACCCATAGAGATTCTCTCTCATTCATCGACCAGTCGTTTAAGGGTTAATATGCTTGTGGGAAAGATCAATATTAGTGGGAAAGAGCATTCAGTATCTTCATGTGTTCATCCTTCATCTAGATGGAGATAGAGATAGGGAAGCATTGATGAGGGTGCCCTTAACATTATAACAGCTTGAGAGTGGAGTTGGGGTTGGATGGGTTGCAATTGCGATTTAAAAATTTTCCATTTTCTCAAATTCAATGAACGGTTTCATGTTGTCTCTATGCATGACAAAAAAAAATTATTCATTATGCTGTGAGCTTGAGATGTACATTTGGATATACCAACTTAACCCATGAAGGACCAAGGCATTTTTTTCCTGAAAGATCACCAAAAACATTAAAAGAAAAATTTGAAAATCTCTCTTTAGGATCTTGTACTTAACTGTCACTACTCTGCCTTATGTAAGGCAGTTCGTGCCTCTTTTGAGCACATTGCATTGTGTCAAATTGCACAGTGAGCTCAAAAGTTAATTAATTAATTGTGTTTCCCATTAGTTCAATGGTTTTTTAAATCATTTGTTTTTGTGTCTATTAATTTAGCACCTCCTTCCCCACCCTTCATATATTTTTTAGGATGCAGAAGGGTCTGCATTCCATATGGGATATATGACTGTGAGGATGCAGTATGTATTTTGTATTTGTATTTTGTATATGAATATGTATGTATTACATATATATTCATACAATTTTTGTACATGTTTCTGTATGTATCTCATATTCATATACATATAGGTATCAAGATCAATGGATCTGGTGGTACAAATTTGCTATTCATTGCATGGCTCTTGTCCAATCATTAGCTATTTCATTGTCGGGTGATTGAAAGTGTTTGGTCACTAGAGTGTTTACTCTAGACTATCCTAAGATCAACAAAAATGGTATCCATGGAAAATGCTCTTTTACTCACTTGAAGCAATTACACTATTATTTAAACTTAAAAGTCAATTCTTACTATGAATTCACATTGACAAGTTGGAAGTTCTTAATGAGGTCACTAACCACTTCATTACTATTAGAAAAAAAAATGATTGCAGTCCAAATCTCACTTATTGAGAAAATTTGTGATTGGGTCATTCACTAGGTGCCCATCATAGGGTCATTTGACTACTATGGGATGTTCTACCTTGTCAATCCCTTGGCACTCAATCGTAGGGGGTCAAGGAATGGCCCTTGAAATCACTACTCATCTTATGTTCAGGTGTGTTATCCATTATTCTACTTGATGAGTGGTTCCTCAATTATTTATGGGTTGTATATATTTAGTGAACAAGTATGAGAAACAATGAATTGGGAGGTTTGGTGGCTAGTGTTAATCAACTGAGTGAACTTAGTAAATTACCTTTTTAATTTCACTATTTAAGGTCATATAATTGAACGTAATACTAGGAGTATAGGAAATGATTGATCACTTCTGAAAAATAAACAAGAATTTTCTGTCATTTCTCTATCAAGAACAAGTAGACTTTAATGGCTCCAATACAAGCTCCCACTGCTGTGTTCCTGTGTTTTGAACGCATAGTGACAAACTACCAATTTATGAAAAACAATACATTACTTACACAAGGGCTACATTGATTGCACGTGTCATTTCTCCATTGATTGCACAAGTTTTACACAAATTCTGAAAGGGATAAATGTGTCAATTTTCTATCAAATGTAGAGATTTTTTATTCAAAAATTCTCAAATGCATACAAGTGTAGCCTTTTCTGGAAAAGGACTTCAAAACAAAAAATAACTTTTAAATATTGAACAACCCTAAAACTTTGAGTAAGTTCATAAATGATGTTGGCGGACACCTCTGGTAGSACCGCAACCTCTCTGAAGTTCTAGCGCCATTTCAAGAATGCAAACACACAAGGAACCCTCCTGACAAGTAGAGAAAAACTAAATAAAAACAAGTGACAACCCTGCTAATCCTTAATCTCTTAAACACAATCATGGTTCACAAGTATCACATTGCAGTTCACCCCCTCTTTCGCAAGGAATAATACATACGCTGTACTGTACATGAAATGAATGATTAGAGTTTCAACCAGGAATCCACAAGAAAATTTTACCCAACATTGAGTTCATAAGAAGGAATCACACATGCGCAGCGAACACATGGCAACTAAACCCTAAATTTAGAATAAACCATCAAACATACTCTTCAATCACAACTTTTGAGAGTGAAATTCTAAACTAAATATGACGAGAATTTACAGAAATCACAATGGGCAGAAAACTCTACATGCTCAAATCAAGAAGCCGAGCAGAGCACTATGAGGAACCCATGTTTTATGTGATGTTTTCATCATTCTTTGTGACGCATTTTTGTGGACATCCAATAAAACAACCTGTGTTTTTATGTCAATTATTACGTCCAATGTAACATTTGAAAAATATTTCATTTTAAAATCTACGGTAGAAAAGGGGGGGGACAATTTTTCTTAAAACAATCGACGGTGGGGGATTTTCGAGCAGGGGAAAGGGGCAACCATAGAGGTGCTTGCATCTTTTGGGCACATAGTTAATAGCTGAGTATCCCAAGGGTATAGCCGGTTAGAACCAATTTTTCATATTCATAATTTGGGGTCAAATTCAAAATAATAATAAAATATTCAACAACTATCTCACATAGCTTCAAAAGACATTTATTGAGAGTGTTTTGGGATGAGATGACAAGCTCTTTATACAAGAGCSGTAGTGGGAGTAAAACAACCTATGTGGGATATGTAAATTAGGGTTAGTAGGAGCTCAAGTGCTCAACCACTCATAGTTCACTCAAAAATAGGAATTGTGTTCAAAATAGAATTTCACATCTTATTTAGGTAGTGCAAGAGAATTTTTTTTGAAAACCTTTGAATTAAGTTATTGTGAAAAATCAAGTTAAATTTTATCTCAAAAAGATCATTTGAGATTTCCAATTAAAATTATAGACAAAATTCAAAGAGGGGTTGGAAGGGACATTTTTTATAAAAATTTCAAACATCCTCTATGAATTTTGTTTATATCTTTGTTTTGGTGGCTCAAAATTATAAATGGATTTCTATAGATAATATTCAGTTTGGTTTACCAATTTTCCTTGGTTGAAAGGTTATTGAAAAAGAAACTATTCTACTATGCCCAAATGAGTTCTAAAATTCTGCTTTGAACACAATTTCTACATTTTTCACCATGATTGGTCAAGCTCTCATTCTTTGGATTGCCCCATATTCATTGAGGAGCCGTAATGGACAATAGACTTCATTACAAAAACAATCTTTCCACATTTTGTTCTCACTCAATGTCAATGAAGTAATTCCCCTTCAAACATTATAATTTTTCAATCCATGTAGTCAAAGTTTCTGAAATTTTCCCCACACATTTCCTTATTAGTCTAGTACAAATTTATACAATTGAATTATGAAAAAAAAAATTCATTTTCATTTTTTTTCTCAATGCCTTGAGAAGTGGTAGTTTTCCACGATTTGTGCCCCAAATGAGCCTTAGTCCTCAGAGGTTAAGTGACTAAGCTTAGGCAACAACTAAGTGATCATGGGAAACAATTGAAAAAAAGAGCAAAAAGTTGAATCACCCCATAAGCTCCTCGTTCATTGTTGAGAGACAAGGAAATTGAGAGCTCTTCAAAATTAGATGGAAAATTTGACTGTGCCAAGTTTGGCATACAAGGGTGTGGATGCTCTTGCTTTATAGAATTTTTGACTCCCCTGCACTCAAAATAAAAATAAAAGTAGTTTTCTAATTCTTTTATTCATAAATGCTTTGAAATTCAATAATTTTCACACTGTAGGTCCAAATGCCATGAAGCAAAGTCCGTGCACCTCTCCTCGCCTAGCGCTTTCCAATTGAAACAAGCACATTATGGAGGGATGTACGGTTCAAGAGATCTCAATGTAACAAACAAACAAACAAACAACTTAAGTTATGGGCTAGTGTGCCTTGTGAATTGTGATGTTGCCACAACCAAAATAAAAGTACACAAGTAATTTTCTAATTTTTTAACTCCTAAATGATTTGAAATTCAAGCACTTTCACATCATAGGTCTAGACGTCACGAAACAAAGCTTGTGCACCCCTCCTTGCCGAGGTCTTTCGGATAGTACCAAGAACATGAATGAAGGATGCGGGAGATCTCAATGTAACAAACAAACAAAMCAAAACAAACAGCCTATCTTAAAGGTATGGATTCCAACAGTTTTTCCACTAAGGTTAAAAAAATTCAATACCCCCTACCCCGGCAACAAATGTAGGTGAGGGTGCTTTATGATAGAGCCAGCCCAACTCTTGGCCGGGGTGAATTAGCCCGCTTGCTTGGCCAAGCTGTCGAAAATTTATATGTTGCTAAAAATGCAATTTAGGGTTTTAGGGGTTAAGGGCAAAATTTTGCATTGTATAGAAATAGAGGGAAACAATGTTCAAATTTTCCAAAATTGGAGTTCTTTTTACCATGTTTTATAATGTTTATAGTTCTATGTGAGTAGGGAGAAACTACATTGAAAGAGTAGTTTTGTCTTGCTGCCAATCTAAAAGAAACTAAAAAAATTCAAGTCTAACATTAAAATTAACTTTTCAACCTAAGTCGGATAGTTGCTTCACAACTTTTTATGAGCCTCCCCCTTCAATTTTTTCAACTAGCAATTTTGCTTCTCCATTTATAAATATTGCACACTTCCATGTAGTCTTTCTTTGCAAGGTTTGATCAATTTTTGTATATAGACTATAGAGGCCTTTCTATGCATGTACTTTTCCATAAATTTTCATTACTTTCCTATAGTGAAAAGATTGTCACTTTGTTAGAAGAAAATTATTATTTTTTTACACAAAGTAGTCAATCTTGCTTTATTTATAATACTAACTAGCGTGCCATGCGTTGTTGCCACAAGTAAAATCAAAGTAAAAGTAATTTTTTAATTTTTTAAAACCAAAAATAACTTTGAAATTCAATAACTTTCTCACTATGAGTCAAAACACCATGAAACCAAGCCTGTGCACCCCTTTTCGCCGAGGGCTTTCCGATCGTACCAAGCACGCCACCTGAGGACGCACCGTCTAAGAGATCTCAACATAACCAACAAATAAAACAAATAGCCTGATTTAAAAGATAGACTAATGTCCCCTGTGCCGTTGCCATAGGTAAAATTAAAGTAAAAATAATTTTCTAATTTTTGGATGCATTAAAAAATTTGAAATTCAATAACTTTCATCTCGTAGGTTGGAACGACACGAAACCAAGCCCGTGCACCCCCTCCTCGCCGAGAGCTTTTCGACGGTACTAAGTACGCCACATGGGGACGCATGGTCCAGGAGATCTCAACGTAACAAACAAACAAAACAAACAAACAACCTGATTTAAAAGATAGATAGCTAGAATTTTCTTAGATATCACCTATTAATAGGTTCCATATTGATACCACCCAAACATCACATAAATATTATTTAACTCTTGAAGGACGGACTGATGGCCGAGGAAATCATGCATTTTTGATACCATGTGACACCATCTACTTTGAAAAGCCAAATATCCTCATTGGAAGTCAAAGTACTAGAAAAGATCTTTCCTTTCCACTCCTAATACCGAGAATGAAAACGGTTGCAATTATGTCCTACTTTGTGTCATCGAGAGGACACAAAACGTCCGCTATGTTCAAGGGTTAAAATGAAGAACAAAAATCTCTAGTTCACTCTAATAGTAACAAATAAGAGAATTACTCCACTAAAATGATTATTTAGTATAAAAGAATATTGATTAAAATATAAATTAGTATGAGTGTATGACCAATCTAATAATGGCATGACTACACACCACAAATGGTACAATACCAACACTATAATTGATGTTGAATAGTGAATAGTATATCCTTGTAACTTGTAACTTGTAATAGTATAATTGATGTATGAACTTGTCTTTTGAACGCATAGTGTGGCATGCGTTCCTGATCAAATTATTTTTCAACCCCCCCACCTCAAAATAAATTAGGGAGGGGGGTTCTGAAAAATAATTTGATTGGAAAATTTTAAAATCCCAGCCCCCCCTATTCTTGTATTTTTGAAATCGAAGTCCTTTGACAATCGATATGGGATAATCTGGATCCGTTTTCTGTATTTGTATTCCGCATCCGTTTTCCGTATCCATATTCCGCATCTGTATTCCGTATAAATACGGTATAAATATGGTATCGTAATATTCATCAGGATCAATGGCAGGGAAGGAGGGTGCTTTAATTTTTTTTAACGATCAAAGGCTACTAATTTTTTTTGGGGGGGGGCTAATTAATTGAGGAAGAAGTGGTTCCTCTCTTTTTAGTGGATAGTATATCCTTGTAATAAATAGCCTACGTGAGGATCAAATTCAGCATAAAGCACGTCATATTTCTAAGAAAGTGCCACATTCGATCTTGTGATTGGTGCAGTGTGACGTGGACCTCTCAGAATCTGATGTGCAAATTTCATTTCCAGACCCTCACGTACAGTAGTTTAGACCGCACTAATTAATAACCATTTCGGTGTATCGATGAACAGCTTCCGAACGATACGCTGGGTTTCCTTTAGGTGGACCCCGTGAACCTCACTCCACTGGTGGCGCTTCCCCCGCGCTCCCTCTGTGGCGTGAACCTTCGCGCCTTTAAAAGCGCGAAGGCAGGACCTGAGGAGAGAATTCTGTCGCTGCGTTCGTGCTTGTCTCCCCTTCCAGATCTGAAAGCAAGCAAGCTGCTCGTCGTCTCCTTCCGAACTTGCACTTTGCGCCGACGTATTCTTCCAAAGGTGTGCATCACTTAATGCTTCGGATGGATGCCCTTCTTTTTTAAAACAGAACACATCGGTTCTGCATTGCCGGCGGTCTGCATTGTTCGGAAACGGCGTGCCTTGTGGTCATTTCGCAACACGAGATTTATGAATGGATGGAATGCACGCGCGCATTCTTGCAGTTGGGCGATCCGTTCGTGTTGTAGTTCGTACAATGCCGTTGAAATAGTGGGGCGTTCACTAGAGCTAGAGTAATTTAGAGCGACATTGGGATGTGGGAAGAGTGTAAGATCCATGTTGGGGGAAGTGGATGCGGGGTTCATGGATTCACACCAACAACCTTGAAAGGAAGGCGCTGTGCAAGTGTTTCCTTTCCATTAACACAAGCTAGTTGCGGAATCGCGAAACGTGACTGATGCTCATGGACGAGCTAGTTGGCGTAATCGGGAGAGATGATGGTTGCTGTGCGGGTGAACTGTGAGATCTGGACCTCAAGAAGGGAAAGCGCGCTATATGCTGAAGATGGATAATCTCGGTACTGAATGTGCTCCCCGGGATTTTGCGAATTCTGCGGATTTTGCAGTAATCTCAGGGTCTGGGGTTGCCGGAGAGATTGTTCGTAGGTAGTGTGGCTTTCTGATGGATTCGATTCTGAAGGTATTTGCGGAGGAACACTGATTCTTCAGATTCTGAAGGGTTGTGGTGTTGGAATCCCCTTTTCAATACTGTGGAACTTAGGACACAAGTTCGCATTGGACTTGGAAGCTAGTTAACAACATTCTTTTACTAATTATAATATTTAGTGCAATTATTTCTCTGATCTTTGTTGGTTCCGATGGAGTTTTGATTTGTGCTTGTTTGATTCTTGATGTCAAATCTGATTGATTAGTGATGTGCAGAAAGGGTCGTAGGTACAAAGTCTTTCAGCGTCCAAAACGGCAATTCTGTTGTGTTTGGGGAAGTTGGATGTTACTGGCTCTCGAACATGTCCTGGCTGGTAACTTAAAATCTATGCCTTTCCTAGTTTTTTGAGAATTTTGTGTACCAATATTTGATTCAGGCCTTCATTAAGGCCACGATTTTCTTTTTCTTTCTTTTTGAAACATACGACTTTTTCAAGGTCGTAGAGTGGACTGACTTGACACATCCCATGGCAACCGGTTGTAGACTGAATTACACGCCACTAGTAGAGGAACAAGAACAACCCCAGTGCAAGCAATGTCAGCACGGGGAATTGAACCGGCAACCTCGTGGATGCACTTGGTGGTTCTTACCACTTGCGCCATCACCCACGATAGTTTAGGGTCATCTTGAACCTTTACGCCACGATCTTGACCTCTGAATCATTCCTGTATGTTGGCATTGATGACATATATGATGCATAGCAAGCAGGGTTGCCAGCATTAGACACTTTCATTTTTGTTTTTTTATTCACAAAAGGGAGGGTCTCCATTGCCTCATATAACTCTAAAACGACAGGATCTATGACAAGTACCTTCTGTGAATGACCTTACAAGTAACCTAAAAACAATATTTAATTGTTCACTTGCTTCAACCTATAGAAGGTTTGCCACAAACATCATTGAAAGTTTTAGTCATGTGTCTTCATAGTAAAGTCAACTAACTGAGATTGTTCACATGGACAAATATAACATACATATGTACTGTACTTTACATTGTTGAACAATCTAGTGTTTGCCAAACTTTTGAGTAACTTAGAGGAATGAAGTCAATGAACCCACCAGTGCCATTATATTGCACTAGTTACTCTGCAGGGTTAATTGAGCTGTGCAGTCCTTTGAAAAACACCTTGTACTTTACAACTTGTCAATGACTCTGTCCCCAGTCCAATACTCCAATTCCAGTGTTGGCATGGATGTCATAAGGTGATTTTTCATTTATTTATTTTAATAGAGAGGGCAATACATTTCAAAGCTGATTTGCATCAAAGGTGTAACACACCCCAACCACATAACATTTAGTGGCCTTCATGCGCACTAAGGTAAGAGGCTCGAACTCCAACTAGCCATTAATTAAAAGTGAATAATACTAAAAGGTACATTTTGCTTTCTTCAATGTACCAACTTTGCACATTTCAAGAGGTGGTTGCTTTTGATGACCACTATTGATCCCTTTTTTTCAACTTTAGTAATTTCTTACTAAATCCACAAAGGTCCAAAAAATATGAAACAACTTGGGTTAGATACCAATTACATTTTTCTTCCTACAAAAATTTATTGAAAATTGTTTTAAGGAGAGAAGCTTCCCCCCCAAAGGTGATCAACTCTTAAATGGTCACTTTATGAGCCTCCTACCTTACCTTTCCCTCATCTACCCTGCTCATCACATTGAAACTCCACTTGCCCACTTAGCTATTGATGGGTGTGGAATATTTCACACCATCTACTATGGAACCAAGGTAGTGACAATGGATACTACTAAATGTTATTCATGTAGAAATCTTGCAAAATGTCTACATGCAACTCACAATTTATTTTGGTTAAAAATGGATGTATTAAAATAGCTTCATGGATCATTGAAAGACAAACTAGTCCTACTTTGTGTCACATTTAAAGTGGAGTGACAGAGTTGTTTTACGCTAGAACTTTTGAAGAATTGAAGGTAGAAGTCAATGAATTTAAATATTAAATTGCAGATGGCTAACTTGATTGTTATCATATTCCTTATTTTTGGGAAATTCAAGACATCGTTTTAAATTTAAAACATAATTTTGCTAATTTGTCACACTTTGAAGTTTAGGGGGGTTTAATACCGGAGAGTATCCAAAATTATTGATCTGGATTTTGTAGCTAAAATTTATGTGGTCTATTCCTCCAGGCTATGGTTAGGAACTAGGGAGACATGTGCCTACCAAGGGGCATCTCAAAATTCATTATTTTATAGCCTCAAAGTTTGTGCAAATAGGGATCCCCTATGCACATACTTTGAACATTCAAAATGTTTCAACTTCATATTTTTTGATGGGATATGGTCACCATCAAGTCCTCACAAATTTTCAATTTTTTTTCATGATTTTCTATCTATTATTAATTTATACCTCATTGTATCTATATCTGTGACAAACTTGTTTTTTTATTTTAAATATTATTGTTTCATTACTTTCAACTAGTCATAGTACTTGCTACGGTACTTTTAGCCATCTACTTTTCACATAAAAGGTTGAGATTGTTTTGTTTCATAATACTCCTAGTACTAAGTGTAGAATAGGAGTTCTAACAAAACACTACAAAAATTGAATGGTCCTTCTTGCAACCACCCTCACAGAAGGTTACTGACCCCTAAATGGTTTTGACTATATTTTCACCCAAAACGCTCCAAAACTATCATTTCTAATACAAGTACCAAATTTTAGAAGAAAAATATTCTTTTTGACACATGTAACTATAGGATCTTGTAGTACGTTGGTCTGAAAAGATGTGGAAAAAATTTCAGAATTTTCCACTACGTAGATTGCAAGATATTAGCATTTGAATTGGCAAAAAAATTGTCAGTTTCACTTCATAAGGTCACATTTGTATGAAAAAATGTCCAATATGGCAGTTACCCTTTGGATTCATTCTTCAAGGCAAGTTGGTTACATGCTTGAAAACTTTCAAATCATTTGGAATTATACAGCACATAGGAAAGAAATAGTAAGTAAAAAGAAGTAGAAAATGACTCAAAATTTTAAATTGTAAAAATTTTATTTATGGAATTGAAAAATGACAATCCCTATGGTTAAAATGTTGTAATAAATAATTCACACCTACTTTATTTTTTTTTCAAAAATATTACAAATTCAATTAATTAATGGATTTCAAACTTTTTTGTATACCACATATTCTATAATTACTTGCAAACTACCTCAAACTAAAACTCCTCATAACTTTTGACTCAATGATCAAAATATAATGATCCAAATCTTCCCACTTAGACATAAATCTCAAGAACCAATTTCATTTTTTTTTTTTTCTAAGTAATTTTTTAAAAACCTTTTTTTTGCTATCCGGGCTGCCTGCCGAGCAATGAAAACAACATATTATACAACAAATTTTTAACTATACAGTCAAAAGTTATGAAAATTGTTGGGCCTTAAAACTACTCCTCGGGCACATGTTTTGTGAAAATTTCAAAGAGAAACCATAAAAAATCCATTTGTAGTCAGCTGCCCGAAATTGTTATGTTGCCAATGAACACAGTTTGAGCATTGAGGGGTTAAATTTTAATATAGTAATGATAATTGACATATTAGATTCACATAATATGAGCTATACTTAAACAGGGTTGTGTTGTAAATGTGATTTGTTTGTTAGATTTTCAATTTCAACAAACTTCCTCTATTATTTAGCATTTTTTTGGTACCTATATTTAATAATTTCTCCATATCATTCTTTAACAATTGTTGAAATTAAATTGAAGCCTAAATTTATAAATGTAAGCTTAAATGCATAAGTGTAAAAAAATTGGCAAATTTAAATAATTGTAGTCAGAATCAAGATTTCACTAATACTAAAAGATTTCAAAACTATGATGTCAAGATTGCAATATTAATTAAAAACAATTATAAATGAAAGTAATGTGAGTGATGATGCATGAACAAAAGTTCCACAATGAAATGCTGCATTTTCAAAGACAGCACCTGGTGTTGGAAATGACGATGTACCAACAACCATGGTCGACGACATGCGTCTTGAAGCCACCCTTGCAACCGCGCCACATTCCGGTGCCGAATTCGACCCAGACTCCCACCTTCATCACGAAACACAGAYTCTGCCTTCTCCGACTCCGAGAAGTTGCTAGATGTTTTACGACACCATAAGAACCATCCAAAGAGCCTCCATAAAACAAACCCTTATGCACCCCTTCCAAGCAGATTTCTCTTGTCCGAGTTCTCAGTCGCCTTCCGGAGCTTACTACACGAGAACACACGTTGTCCTCTGGGAAAATCCAATGCTACATACCGGTGATTGTCTCCAAGTGGCCTGCCAAATGTAGACCTAAACCAAAGAATCACCAGGGCAGCAACGGTTTCGCAAACTCCTTCGGCGATAGAAATATATCAATCCGTACTCTTCCCTCAGAAAAATGAAACAGCACACGATACGAAGAGATCTTAGCCTTTGCGACTCCGCTACTGAAGAAGCTAGCTCCGCCTCATACTTTCGGGCCTCAATTGTTGACATCCGAGGTCTCCCGAAACATGAGATCGGCACTTAATTCATCCCCGATCGAGCACCACCTTCGACGTACATTTTGAAGTTGGGAATTTGCAGCAGGGGTTGCAAGGGCTTCGTCACTTCGGCATTCTACCCATCAGAAAGCCGCACTTGCAGTGTGCGCAATGAACTGGAGAAATCGATCGAAGAAATGAAGAATCGATATACCACTGGTGGAGAAATCGATCGAATACTTGCACAAGGATTGTGAAAGTGACAGTGTTTTGATAAGGCTAGTTCAATAATGTGTTGTTGGATGTGAAGTTCAAAGCGCACTCGGATGACTTTGAACCTACTTGTTTTATGGATCGCCACAAAGTAGAGAAGAAAACTTTTGGTGGCAAGGTCTCTTGGCTATATGGCTACTAAGATGCCCTACACAAGCAAAGCCAGCCAACACAAAATCGGATGTTTGTAGTGTTGGCATCTCAGTGCTTGAAGTTGTGTGAGGAAGGTGGCCTTTGGATTTTTTAGGAGTAGAAATTGAGGATCTTGTGTTGTGTGTACATTGTTTGGAAACTCATGCTGAATTTGGATCTCTCCTCAATATGGCAGAAACGAGACTTCTTCCATCTCTTCCTCCATCAAGGTCAATACCTCACCAAGATGAGGAGTCCATACATTCAAACCTTTAATCAATTTGACTAATAGCAACATTTGAGAATGTCAAATTTGAAGTTCATGAAGTAATCCTCTTTAAGTTGGGGCTCCTATGTTACCTTCCCCAATTCTAAGACCTGACCCTCAACAAGTGAATGAAATATTGCAACAAATAGGAGATATGGAAAATGGACCAATCTATCGTGGCAACACAGTATCAATGCCTTCCCTAGTATCAATGCCTTCCCTACTAACACGAAACCTTTGGGACTCTAGCATTCATTGGAATCCTCACAAATAGCTTTGAACCTAACCTCAAACTTGCCTTCTTCGAGCTTTGTAGTGCATGTCCACCCTCTTGAAAATATTTAAACAATCTGCACTCAAACTTGTAGCCTTTGGCTATTTTATGCAAGTTTGATTCCATAAGAATCCCTTTGCTCTTGGACTGCTCATCTATTTGATTAAAGATTTGCAATTTATCTAAAGTGTATGACCCACATGTAAATTATTTGTAATCAGAGTCTTTTATGATTATGAACTCTGTGTACATTCCAATATGGCATAGAAAAATTACATTTCTGGAAATGGGGACTGACCATCATTCTTGAGAACCTGGTGTAGTTAAGCCTCTTCAGGGTTTCAAATGCATGTATGCTATTGCAAGGCTACATTGCAATGAGTGAGACTGTGTCATTTTGCAAAGCTGCACTAATTTGYGTAACACTTGACACACCTTTTTGGAACTGAGGAAAACTCTGTGAAGGTAAGTTTGAAAGTCATGTTTTGGCTGAAAGATTTGATGCTTTGAGATGCAAATTTCTTGTAAACTTAAGATTGTGGGTTATCATCAGTTTATGATGACTTAGGGTTTTACATGTCATGCTTCACAGAATTGCAATTATCATGCTTTCCTGAATGCTTCATAAATTTAATAAAGGAGATCTACCAGCTTGGGCAGAATGGTTCCAGAGCAGTGATGCATACTTTGTGATGTTAATGTACTGTACAGTCGGGTACCGAAATCTTACGAATTTTTGACTCCGCAGTGAAAAAACATTCAGGCTGTCAACTTTGGCACCCTCCCGAGGGCTGAAAAATTGGTTCTTTTCAATGAAATTGTTTTCACAAGTTCATCTCAATGTTTGTAACACATGCGCCAAATTTCATGGCCAAAACATTTACAGAAAAAAAGATATTCAAAGTCTACCAACATCTATAGTTGCACGAAAAATTTCACTACTGTCAACTTTGCCACCCTCCCAAGGATTGAGAATATTTTTTTTTTCCATGAGATTTTTTGCATCAGATCATGTCTATGTTGATAACAAGTGTACCAAATTTCAAAACCAAAAGATATACACAAAAAGAAGAATATGAAATCTACCAACATGTAGTTGTAAGGGACAATTTGACTACTGTCAACTTTGCCACCCTCCCAAGGATTGAAAAAAACTTTTTTTGGCATAAAATTTCTTTTCTTAGAAACACATCTATGTTGATAATATGTGTGGAAAATCTCAAGTTCAAAAGACTTACACAAAAAAAGATATTTGAAATCTACCAACATGGGTAGTTGGAAGAGTGATTTTTACATCCGTGTCGAACTTGAACCCACAAAATGACACTATAACAAGGGCTAAAAAAATTACTCTTCCAACTACCCATGTTGGTAGATTTCAAATATCTTTTTTTGTGTAAGTCTTTTGAACTTGAGATTTTCCACACATATTATCAACATAGATATGTTTCTAAGAAAAGAAATTTTATGCCAAAAAAAGTTTTTTTCAATCCTTGGGAGGGTGGCAAAGTTGACAGTAGTCAAATTGTCCCTTACAACTACATGTTGGTAGATTTCATATTCTTCTTTTTGTGTATATCTTTGGTTTTGAAATTTGGCACACTTGTTATCAACATAGACATGATCTGATGCAAAAAATCTCATGGAAAAAAAAAATATTCTCAATCCTTGGAAGGGTGGCAAAGTTGACAGTAGTGAAATTTTTCGTGCAACTATAGATGTTGGTAGACTTTGAATATCTTTTTTTCTGTAAATTTTTTGGCCATGAAATTTGGCATATGTGTTACAAACATTGAGATGAACTTGTGAAAACAATTTCATTGAAAAAAGAACCAATTTTTCAGCCCTCGGGAGGGTGCCAAAGTTGACAGCCTGAATGTTTTTTCACTGCGGAGTCAAAAATTTGTAAGATTTCGGTACCCGATTGTACAGTCGGGTACTGAAACCTTACAAATTTTTGCCTCTGCAATGAATACAATTTCGGGCTGTCAACTTTGACACCCTCCCAAGAGCTGAAAAATTGGTTTTCATCAATGAAATGTTTTTTACTAGATCATCTACATGTTAATAACATCTTGAAAAATTTCAAGGCCAAAAGATTTATACTAAAAAAGATATTCAAAATCTACCAACATGTGTAGATGTGAGAAAAATTTCAGTGCTCCCAACTTTGACACCCTTCCAAAGGCTGAAATTTTTTTATTTTGATATAAATTTTTTTACATGGGATTGAATCTATGATGATAACGAGTATGCCAAATTTCAAGTTCAAAAGATTTTTTCAACTAAAGTGATTGGAAATCTACCAATTGGTGTCACTGTAAGAGACAATTTCACTACTTCGAACTTTGACACCCTCTCAAGAGTAGAAAAATTGGTTTTTTACCATGAAATGTTTTCGACAAGATTGCATCTATGTTGATAACATATGTGCCAAATTTCAAGTTCCTAAGATTTGCCCAACAAAAGTTATCTTAAATCTACCAACAAGTGTAGTTATGAGAATGATTTCATTATTGCCAACTTTGACACCGTCCCAAAGGCTGAAAAATTTGTTTATTTACCATAAATTTAAGCTGTAAATTGCTTCAAAGCTAGCATACAAACAAATTGGTGAAGGAAAGTATCATTGACTTGTTGACTCATTGTGTCTCCAAAATGGCTTAGAAATGTAAAGAAATAGCAAAAAAAGTCGCAAAGAACATTGAACTTCCTTCTCCTAATTAAATGCTTCTCAATCACTCATGACTTGTTGGATTGATGTGAGATTTGAACAACACAACTGGACTAGTATGCACAACTTTCCCCCAAAAAAACATTATAGAAGGACATTGTATGAAGACGAAACAAATTGCCAAAGTTCAGTGTAATCCAAAAATGGATGGATTTTGAACTTCAAATTGCTCCCAAACAACGTGGATTTTCATGAAAATTTTACCACAATTACTAAACTTCAAGGCAAACATAAATTAATAAATTTTTAGTGAAAATAAACCTTAGACAAAGGAAATACAAGCCTCCAAAGTTGCAACCATCAAAATGTAGTTTGGCAAACTCAAACTGAATCCGTGAACTTCGAATGGCTTTCAAAAAACCACTACACCTTGGATTGATTTGAAAATTTTACCATACAAACTAGAAAAGAGAGCGCATATTTCCAAAAAAGTTTTATAAAATTTGGAAATTGGAAGCAAGAGTTACACCACTTTGAACTGAACTTCCATATTATGCAAGGACACTTTTGATTCCCTAAGGCGCTTAGGGATTAAAATACTTATAATGTGTAGGTCAAGTCCTATAATTTAACATACCACCTWTTTGTACCATTCTATTTTTTGGCACAGTATAGAAATGAATTGGAATTTTTCCTCTTGCAAAATTAAAATATAATTTTTATGCAATCCCAATCAAGCATCTTAAATTTCAATTTCAAAAAAGCAAAGCTATGTTGGGGTGGTATCAAGAAAAAAAATTGTCTTTTTAACTTCAAGCCCTATTATCTTGCACTTTGTGAAGTCAAAGTTTTTGAAAGTTTTTTTACATTTTCCAAATTATTTTTCATTKTTTGGGATTCAAATAAAATATTTCCTAAAAGCACAAGAAWKTATCAAAAGATGACTAGTGTATTGCAAGTTTATTTAACCCTTTAGGGCCAAGCRTGCCMCTTTTGGTTKTTTTTATTCAAATTTTGGAAATATTTCAAAGCTAATAGTGTACCTTAAAGCAAGGTCTAAACAAAATAGGAGGGCACAAAAATTGTGCATCTAATGAGACCCATATACAATGATTTTGAATGAATATTGAACCCACAAGGAGGGAATCTAAGTGGCTCAAGAGGAAATCTCAATCTCATTAAATGTTTCATTCATCCAAAAATTCACGTGAAACCAAAGCACATGATTACTGTAAAATTCATGTTCCCTCCGTGCTCCCCAATTGGGGCAAAGTCAAGTTTATTTGATTTTATGCATTGTAGGCTAGCTACAACTTGGAGACAAATGAGTCCACAAAAAGTACCTTAGGCCTTAAAAGGTTAATTTCCTTGCATTGCATGAGGGTTTAGAATAAGCTAGACTTCATATTTACTTTTGAAATTTTGTATGAGTGAACCTAAGAAGATAAAAAAACTCAATGGTGGAAAGACTCAAATCTAGCAAGAGCCAAAAAATTTAGTTCAAGAGCACCCCAAGTGTATCGACCCCATTTCACAAGAATGACACTTTTTTTCTCACTTCAAACGTCATAATCTTTCAATCCAAGCGGTCAAATGGGCTAAAATTTTTTCAACACATTGTCAGAGTACACTTTTGTATGGTTGAAGTTAAAAAATAGGCTTTATTTTCAATATTTAGCGTAGCACTAAAACACTAAAACATTTGACACTAACATATTTTTTGACAATTTCTCTTGAAAAACACCTCCAATGAATACTTTACGCATAATAGTGAGACTAGATTGCCTACACTAATTCCTCAACATTTGACATTATATAAATATTTCCTAATACTATATAAGAATGCACTTCTTTTGAATTATGTATAATTGTCATTGAGACTCATGATTCTCCATATGTACAAGTGGACATATCTATAGAAATAATTGTTGACTTTGATGACTTATAAAGTATCTTTTCTTAGAGTAAGGCAACCTAATTGTTCATGGAGCCCAATTTCACTATTTAGCGTAGGGGTTGGAAATTCTCTTTGAATGCATTTCTTGAACTCCATAAGTTACATAAAAGGTGCTGTTACTTACTATACGCGGTAAGTGTGGAAGGTTTCTCAATGAGCATGCACATGACATCTCTTATATATTTCAAAGAAATCAGAGCTACAGTTGGCCCCTATTCTACGTGACATGATGGTACTTTAACTGCCCCCCTCCCTGACTGCGTGACCTCTCCACACCAATCATGACCCCAGACTAATTTCCCCACACAAGTCCAGCAAATGACTTAGCTTCCAATTTACTGAAAGCACAGCGTAAGTTCACTTAGAAATGCTTCTGAAGTAACTTGCCCACACCCACCTGAAATGACCTAAGCTTAGTCTCCTACTTCTACTGCTCTTAAAGCGACCATTTAAGAGCTGATTGCTTTTCCAGGGAACAGTTTTCAGTGAATTTTCATAGGATGAAAAAAGGAATTGGCATCTAACCCAAGTTGTTTCATATTTTTTGGACCTTCAAGAAATTAGTTAGAAATTTTGAAGTTGTAATGCAATGGTCACTAAAAGCAACCACCTCCTAAAATGTCCCCTGCTGATACATTGATAAAAGCAAAATCTAACTCTATATCATGATCGTTTTTAGAGCATGGGCACATTAAGAGCAGACTCCCTTACATCACATTTAGGTCACTTGACATCAATCAATGATAAGAAAACTTCACACTTCTAAGTTACAGCTGGGGTGAATTACCCCCCTTGCCGCTCAGAAACTCAGAAAAACCCAATTTTTTTTCAATTTTCCACGCATGATAGAATTTGCAAATTCTGACTTCACATGTGCAATTGTAGGCCCTAAATTAACGGGAAGAGGTGTACAAGATAAATTAATCAAGCCAAAAATAGGGGACTGTTTATTTCACTTGCCCCCCAGATGAATTGGAGTGGCCTCGCGAGGGGCCAGCTCACCCCGGCCTAAGTTACCTCCAGCAATTCTTCTATCCAGGACTCCACTAAGCTTATAGTACCCAACTACCCACCTGGAACGGAATACCAACGTGCATATGGAATTTTTCCTGGGAAAACTAGGATTTTTGAGAAGCTAAAGTAAATTAGTTTTTGGTCTGAAATGACCTAAAAATATTGTAGATTATGGCCCTTTGTAGGAGTTTCCAATGGAATCCTCGAGGTTCCTATTTCAACTCTATATGCTGACATTGTTCTCAAGGTTTTTCCTCGTGCTGACTTTGTTCACATGGGGGAGGAGTTTCATTCCTCCACTTGTTCCAATCAGGGGAAAACTCACTGACCCATGGTGAATATCCATAGTGAAATTATTCTAGGTTGCCATGGATGATGTGTCTATATTTATTGCAGCCCTTGAAGGTTGTATGTTACATGAAAGAAAAGAAAAAGACACACGTGCATTTATCCTTTAAACGTTGAGGTGGACGTTTTGTGTCCAATGGTGATACTGGAAATCATTCATTTTGATACTGTGGAAACCATTGGTTTAACAAAAAAATCCAAAAGCAATCATTGGAAGTCAAAGTACTATAGAAGATCTCTCCTTTCTACACAAAATTCCAAAGATTAACAGTTTCACTCATGTCCTTCCACAAAGATTTTGTGTCATCCATTGCACACAAAACGTCCACCTCAACAGTTAAGGATTAAACAAGTGATTCCTATGGTATCAAAATGAATGATTTCCAAGGTAACAAATTCGTCCTTTAACCCTTAAAGGACAGACCTATTACTATGGGAAATGGTGGACTGTGGACTATGAACCGTTGAGTGTTAGACGGTGGGAAGTTAAACCGTATAGCACCTAACAATGACAGCAACATCTAAAAATTGCTAGAGCACCTAAAAATTTGATGATGGATAGGTCCGCATGGGCATGAATTTCTGTGGCTTTGTGTTACAATTTGCAGCACCTAAAAATGACAATACATTCAATGACCCTCTTTCGTGCTTTCTATGTTGAAGCACATTTCTACTTCACGTTTACCCAAAACATAGATGAAAAATACCTTTTTTGCATCCACTATAGTTGATTTTTGTCATTCAAAGGACTCAAAACTTCCCTGTCATCCTTAACCTTTAAAGGACGGAATGGTGACCATGGAAATCATCAATTTTGATACCATGGGAAGCACTAGTTAAAAAGAATCCAAAAGTGGTCAACGGAAGTCAAAGTACTACAGAAGATCTTGCCTTCCCACCTCTAATTCCATGGATGAATAGTTGCTACACAATTTGATTCTCTGTCATTCATCGGACGCAAAACGTCCACCACGTCGTTCAAGGGTTCAAGGGATAACTTAATATCAGCTTAGTTTTGACTGAAACCCAGACTGCCGCACGGTATACTTGTCTAAAATAGAAAGTTCCAACAACAGTCCCTTATTGGCTTCTCCAAAATTGGTTTCCAGGAAGGGTCCATTCCGAGGCCCTACTCCCACGGTCCCCGGCTTCTACTGTAGAATCTAGATACCGTTGGAAGAGTGCAACGGAGTAGGTGCAGGAAGGCTGCGTACTGCTGGAGGGCAGATTCTTGCACTCCAGGTACAATACAAAATACAAAATACCGGTATGGCGTATTCTGTGTTTGTGTTCAAGACATGCTTAATAGATCTATTTATTATCACACCTTAGGCTACCAAAGCACATGCCACAGTACAACGTTTGGTACAAAACGAATGTGAAAATATAAAATTCCGACTTTGCAAACCCCTAACATTTAACACTAGAATGAAGCATATTCCAAATATTGTGAGTATTACTAGTATTTTTTAGTATTGGTAGTTTTTTTTTTTGAACAAATGGGCAAGCCATTGCATTAAGAAAGAAACAAAACACAAGACAGCCAAGCCAAAGCCAAGCCAAAGTTGGACAATGAAGAGAACGAGCACAGACAAAGGAAAAATACTAATCGCTAGTAAAAGAGCAAGGAGGGGGTTTAATGGTGTTCTAGATGACATGGTCACCATCCCTTGTACCTAATACATGCAATTGAAGTCAAATACAATCAAAAGCAGCCCAAATAAGGTCTGCTTGTTGAGGGTGCATCCGTGTAGCTAAGTTGGCCTTGATTTGTGCAGCTCTGCCCTAGTCAAATTGCTAGTTTTTTCATTGGATCAACATTGCAAGTTAATCTTGTAGGGGAGAATTGGTGAGGCTTGCATGCATTCCCTATTCCCATCTTTGCTCCCCTTCATCCAGATGGAAATAGGGAAGCCCTTGGTGGAGATGCTTGTAGCCTCTAAAGTTCTTTCATATTTACAGGCCCAAAATTGCTTCAAAACACTTATYTCCAAAGGAAGGGTAAAATCTTCATTATTATTTATTTTTTTAACAAGTTCAATTGTAGGATTGTTTAGGTAACTTGTTAGAATCTTATAAGACTTATATAAGATTATAAGATTGTGGATGGACATTGCAATGAGGTGTAGTTTCCTTATTCAAATGTACAGACACATTGACTTCAAGTATATACATAGCTAGACCTATGCCAAACATTGCCTTCAAAGTTGTTACAAATATATTCTTGTAATAGAATGGTAAATTAGTAATAGGAAGTTACAGCATAAATCTAAGTTTCAAAATTTCATAATATATTCATACAAATTCAGAAACTTACAATCTTTTGTTGAAAATTCATGATTTTCATTTTTTGATGTAATAATAGTAATTTATGCATTGATTTTTCATTAGAACAGAATAAATTGCATAACCCTATAGAAAGCTAACTTTGACTAGATGAATTATGAATGTTTCAAGAGCTTGCCGTGAGAGCTAGAGGAAATGCTTGGAAGATTGAAGTACATTCAAGTATGTTGAAATAAATTTTTTTGTCTATTTTTTAGTAATGTAGCTAGCTTGATCACTTGGTGCTCCATAATTTTTATGCAATGTCTTGAATGCGTTCATGTAGGGATATGAAGAAAATAAAATTTAAAAAAATGAAGATTTGAAGTCTAGGTTTTTAATTTATTTTGCTTAGAAAGCTCAAAATCTTCATCCACCTTCCTATTACAACTTCTATGGGTTAACCCCTAAAGAACCAACATGTGTTTTTTTGGCTACACAACAATTTTGGGCATGTACGTGTGGCTGGAGATTTCCATATTTTTAGCCCAAATTTAAAAAAAAGATGGGGGCAAGGAATATCTTTCATATGCACTAAATTTCATGACATTGGGAAATACGAGTCAAAAGTTATGGCCTAATATGTTATTTTTTTTTGTTAATGGGAAGTCTGGGCACATTAGAAAAAATCACTTTTCTCAAAAAAAAAATTGATATTGATTTTCTGAAGTGATATATACGTGAAAGGATTTGAATCATTCAATTTTGATCAATGAGTCAAAAGTTATGAGGAATTTTTGTTTGCGGGTAGTTATAGATTCTCTACTCTAAAATAAACTTTGAAGTCCTTTATCTTACTCTATTTTCAATATTTTTTGGGGAAAAAAATCATGGGATGTAGATTGTTTAATATAAAATTACAACCATTTGGATTGGTGTTTTTCAATTTCATAATTAAATTCTCCACAATTTAGTATTTTGAATCATTATCTACTATTATCTACTTACTATTTTTTCCCTATATGTTGTGCAATTCCAAATAATTTGAAATTTTCAAAGCATGTGGACAACTTGTCAAGAAAAAATAATTCAAAGAAGTACCACCATTTTGGACATTTTTTCATAGAAAAGTGAGCTTTTGAAAAGCTTCTGCCCTGTTTTTTGTAGGGCCCAAAAAATGATCTTAGTTAGTGAATTGGAATGTTTATATCTTGCAATCCACACGGTGGAAATTTCTGAAATTTTTATCACATGTTTTCAAGTCAGCATACTACAAGATCCTACGGTTACTTGTGTCAAAAAAAGTTTTGTTTCAAAAATTTGATACTTGTACTAGAAATTTCAGTTTTGGAGTAGTTTTGGTGAAAACGTAGTCATAAAACTTTAAGGGTTAAATGGATGGTTGTAGGGACTGCCATCTTATAGAGAGTGATTTTGTGGAACACTTTCATACTAATCTCATGCTTGTAAAATAGAACACATAAATCTTTGCCAAAAATTCCTTGATCATTTACTAGAAAGGTTGTTTTGTGTTTACCCAGGTCCACCCGTATAATTGAACATTATGGATTCTTCATCTGAAAAGTTTTTTTGTTCATCCAAGTTTCTTGCATTTTTTGGTGAGCAATTATAGTGGATGGCTTTAAAACCGATCGCGCTCTAAAACCGTTAACATCTATGATGTATGTTCATTTGAGGTTGATAATGTTGCTATGTAGTACATGACTTATTTTTTAGGTCACAAAAAATAAGACATGTCTTGCGGGACGACATTTCTAYCTTAGAATGAACAAACGTAGTACATGTTAATGGTTTTAGAGCRCGATCGGTTTTAGAGCATC
Organism: Pleurozium schreberi; assembly: GCA_006891605.1. NCBI lineage: Eukaryota > Viridiplantae > Streptophyta > Bryopsida > Hypnales > Hylocomiaceae > Pleurozium > Pleurozium schreberi. The sequence continues at coordinate 62,452 of VACF01001891.1, read as the reverse complement.
CTACCTTAGTGCCAAGCAATATCCCTTGTCATCGGGAATTGCGCAAAATAATGTGTCGACAAAGAGGGCATAGCCTACACAAAGACGTCGAGCTTTTCGATACAGTAGAAGATATTTTCCTACGTGTATTATTACTGAAATACGGGTATCCCGTACTAGTATTGGAGCGGGTTTAGGGTGGTCGGCGGACGAACGGAGCTGCGGACGATTTGAAGCCGCGTGCGTTGCGTGGGCACCGATGCCCGAGTTGCCGTTTGCCGCGTTTGGCAAGTGCGTACGCGCTTTCTGGGCTCCCTGTGCTTTTGAGCCTCTTCCTCGCTCTGCGTTCGTTGATTGCCTCGCACATAAGTTATTCGCGGTGCCGGTTGCGGAGTTAAGAAGTGCAGGTCCAAGCGTAAGAAGTGCATGTCATTGTAGCGATTCTTGCTCATCTCCCAGSTCTTACATCAATTTCTCGGAGCAAGTTTAAGGTGCGCTTGGAGTCCGGTTGAGGTTTTTTCCTTATACTTCTAAGGGCTTCTTCTTTGAATTGATCTATAACCAGCGTGAGTCTGTGGGACGACGTCTTTTTATTTTATTTTTTCTGTCTGTTTTTGGTTAGCTTTGATGTGATTTGGAGGTTTTAATTGGAGGTTTTAATTGGAGGTTTTGCGTTCGAGAGGATTGTTCATTTGTGAAGCCTAGGATGTATATATTGGACGTTGCTCTTAGAACGCGCAGTGGTGGATATTTGTATACTGGGATGCTTTAGCTTGCCGTGTTTATACTCSCTGTGTTGAGGTTGTACTTTGTTGTTGCTTGCGTATTTTTAAKTTTTAAGAACTAGTTGACAATAAATACGATGGGATCTTGGTTTTGGTTGTAGTGGTTTCTACTTTCTTTTGGCTGTTAAGATGCGATTTAGAGTTGATGATTGGAGATTTTGGTTTCGAAAGGGGTTGGTGATGGTAGCCGCTTTGGACTCTGCTTTTGGTATGGRGAGTTTTACCGTTGGAGGTTGGGAGGATGAGTTGTCTCGTGTCTTTGCATGTTTTCTGCTGTGGTTCTTTTCGGAGAGAGCCGGTGCTTGGTGTCGCTTGYACGTTTTCWTATTTTTTAAGCACGAGTAGGCAATTAATGTGATGATAATTGTCTTTTGTTGAACGGAATGTGATGTGTTATATCGTGGGTGTACACAGAAAAGTCTGAAAGATGAGTTACTACAATCAAGGACCGCCTGTTGGAGCCCCGCCTCCACAATTCGGTATGGCTTTACTACCATGTTTTTCCCTGCTTTTTCTGTTTGGTACCTGTAAGGTGACATGAAGTCTAGCTGTTGCTTTAATCCTGAAATTGAATTTCGTTTATATCATGGGAGATGAACCATCGCTTTGCTAGTTCGAGACGGGTATCGGTTACGGTAGCAGATCTTGGGGGATTTGAATTTGCTCTTCCGAATTTTCTCCGTCTGATTGTGCAAGATGCGACTTCAGCTCCCCAAGGGTATCCTCCTCAGGGTTATCCTCCTCAAGGTTATCCCCAGCAAGGTTATCCTCAGCAGCAGGGATATCCTCAGCAGTATCCTCAGCAGCAGCAGTACGATAACCAAAGCAAGAGCCCATCGTTCTGTGAAGCTTTGTAAGTCTWGCTTAACTATCCCTTGTCCCTCATCTGTGTCGCGATGATCTTTAGTATGTGCGATTTGGTTGTTACTAACATCTACTGAACGGCACTGAAGACAAATAATTGTGCACACTACGTTGTTCATGGTAGAGGAGTGTGTTGGTAGTGCGTGGGTTTGAAATAGCTGACCGGTTGTCTGTTATTTTGCAGTCTGGCTGCTTTATGCTGCTGTTGTTTGCTTGACGCATGCTTCTAAGCATCGGCTGATCACAGCGAAACGATGGATTGTACGATGGATGCAAATAACATGCACTGGAAATGGTAGCGATCTTATGGCTGCTGATAATGACGAATTCCATCAGAAATGGTATTGATTATGTGGACGAAGCGGCAGCGATCAACCTAGACTTGGTTATCCAGAAGTCTTCTCTTCTTTTTTTAGAATCTGCTTAGGATTSAAACAATTTCTTCGTGTCCKAACCGAGAGCGAGACTCAAYAGTCTGCATTGCAGCAGTTGTCGCGGTGAGGAGAAGTTCGTCTGGTGTATTTTGGCTGATAATTTTGATCTTCTTAATGCAATTGAGATCATTACTGTAATCGCAGGAGCTGGATTAGGTTTGATTTGAATTGTTTTTTGGGTTCTGGCTTTATTCTATCATATTTGGTACATATTGAAGGATTGTATACCGGTGCTGCATTTTTCGAATGACTTTAAAATTTGCTCACCTCTCCCTCATAGTTCTTCAATGTCTTCTGCAATCTGAGTTCGGGATTTCCTTCTGTGCCCGAAATAATCTGTGTTTGATTTTTCATTTGGGAAACTCACGAAAATTTGTTGATATTTTCGTCTGAACGATGGATGTAAGGTAGGATGTAGTTCGTGATGATGTTACCGAATGTCAGACTTCAAATTTCATTTGAAGACGCAAGCTATCAACCCTTCGAGAGGAGATGGTCCATATATGATACTCCTAAATAACTGTACATGCTTATCTATGGCTGGACATAGAACATTGGTTATTCAGTTTTGTATGGGTGAAGTTCATCTCAATTGGATAGATAGGCAAAAAAAACATATATGTTCTAGTATGATCCCTACATAATCTTATTTTTAGTGTAAGCTTACATTTTTTTGAGTTCTAACCATAAAAACTTATTGTCCTTTTTGGATATATACATGAACAACAATAGAAAAAGATGTACCTTATTTATAGTATAGGAGGAGGGTAAAAAATTACTCGGGCATTAACCCTTCAACATCTGGTCAACCATTTTTTGGTCGAATTGGGACTATTTTTGAAATTGTAGGTGGATCAAGAACATATTCAATTTGGGTGCCTATATAATAGATGTAGAGAATTCTGTTGGGCTTTGAGTGGGACAAAAATGGATTTATTTTAAGCTGGCATGTGAAATTGAATCAATTTATACACTGAAATGAGGGCTTTCAATTCTTGCAATTTTAAATGGGGGCTTTCAATTCTTGCAATTTTTGACCTCCTATGTTTTGACAACTTGTTGGACTTGACAAAAAAACTGCTTCAAATCACCTCACTTGTTATCACTATAAGAAACTTGTGTTTTAGATGTTTATAAAAAGGTATCATGTTTTCTGAGACGTCATTGCATTAGATTGTCAATGACCATGGGAATGTGAATTTGATGTGATGTTGCGGAAAATATTGTGGCTAAGTTGGAAAACAAGTAAATGTTATTGCAGACGAACATGTTCTTCATGATGTTTGAAAAAGCATGTTTATGGTTTTTTGTGACATCCAAAAAAACATAGAGTGCTACTTGAGCAAATAAACCCTTTTTTCCTTTGAATAAGTTAGTAAAAATTACTAGGATCTATGATAAATGTTGACCAAATGTGAAAAATTTAGAAGAAGGATAGCCACATGGCATGCTTTGCAAAAAAAAGGGAAATGGATGGATGTGCACCATGGATGAAAAGATATGGTCTTCATACAAGTGGGGTGGTAGGAAGTGAAACAATCCATATGGGATATGTGAAGCAAGAATTGTGTTAAATGTAAAATGTCTGAAAAAACATCCAGATGTCTGAAACAACATCCAAATTTCTGAAACAAAGTCATTACGTCAAGATGTGCAATGGTCAAGTTTCCATGTTCTAGTTATTCCGTATCATTTGTCCCACCATGGGCAAAGAATGGATATAAATACTACATCTCTAATCTTCATTTTTACCAACTTTTAATGAAGGAATTCTTTCATTTTTCCATCAAAAAATCTTTTGATGGTAGATGGTAAGTGTTCTTTAATTCTTGCTGAATTCAACAATTTTATTTTTTTATTTTATTTTGTTTTTTATTTTTTTTTAAATAATAATTTTTTATTGACCTTGTTTTGTAGATACAATTGATGTCTAAAAACATATTTAGATGTCTGAGTTGACGTTTCAAAAAGCTATATAAAAATGCTCAAACAGCATAAAAATGTGTTGACTAGACGTGCCATGTCACTTTTGTTGGTCGCCATGTCACTTACCCTAGCACCATGTCAAGTGCCACATCAACAACGAATTAGATGAAGGTTTTCCAACATGGCACTTCTTGCCAACTTGTCGCTTACATGGAGCTCAGTTGTCTGCCACTTAGCACGTTGTGAGGACATTAGAAGACCATGTTCTGAGGGATGTAAAAAAAACAAGATGAAATCAAGCACATTCTTTGAGATTCATCACGTTTTTTGTTCGTCAATTATAAAAGATTTTAGCTGACATCAACGTTGACCTTGTTCTTGTCAATGAAGATGTTCTTGCATGTTTTTGTACGCACTAAAAAACGCGGGTTCTTTATAGTGTATTTTCCCTCACAAACGAGTTTGGATGCAATAATTGAAAAGTTAAGCACAAAGCATGCAAAACACTTCCTCACACTTTGACTATATATACCACAATCACTATAAGGGGAAGGGGTTAGAAAATGGCAATATTCAATCAGAAAATGCATATTGAAACGCCTTGTGTTTTCAGTTCTTTTTCTTGAAATACTTGTGTCTAGGACTACCATTAAACTACCTTGCTGAATGGATACATGATGTCTTTTCAAGTGATTTAGGCATGACTTATGCAATTTCAATTGGGTGACCTTAAATTGAAGTAAATGCGGGTGATCTTTAATTTTTTTACCGCGCCCTCTTGGTTGACAAGTGGCAGTTCAAGAATTTGGCATTTGGCTTCACTTGATTCATGCTTTGTAATTGAAGTGTGTGCTAATTGTGAAATCCAAGTGTTCCAACCACAAGCCCTTTCTGAAGCAAGAAATGTCACCATTTTCAGTGCTCATTTCATTGGTGTTTAAACTGCTTTATTTTTGTACATTGATAAGAAAACTAGTCCTTTCCACTGGACTTCTGTGAACTGGAACTACGTGCACAAATGCCTCCAAAACTAACATTCAATGAAAACTGTACTACCTAATACTGTCTATATTCAAACTCACTTCCTGCTTATATATTGAGGATCTACCTACTCATTGCATTGGTTCTGCCACTGCATGCTACACTTCTAATTTTTTGTTCATCGTGATTTGCCTAGAAATATATGATTTGGAAGGAGTCAAATTTCCATGTTCGTGGACACTTCAAATGTGCGTGATCTTGTGCACAAGAGTATCTGGCCATACAATAGTGTGGCCACTTGCTCCCTTCACACTTCAATGTTTCACTTGATTAGCCCATCCTGTTGCAATGGGACACGCTTCAATGGCAGCTTAGCTTGTGTAGGGAGTAACTTTCACACTGCGCCATCCTTTTGGAATCACTTTCCTACCAAACTTCGACCTTGCCAATGCCATTACAATACCCTTTGCAATCTCTTTTTTACTCCCATCGATTACTGCAAAAAGCCATACGACATCACCGGTGTCCACTTGCAAAAACAAAAAGTCATTYCAACTTCTTTTCCTTCAGTTTGTACAGAACAAAATGAGTACAGACTTGACCAACAAAAAAATATTTCTCCTCTATGTGTTTCGTCAAGAACACATCGGGAAGAATTCAAGCACATGCAATTGAAAAGGACTTTGTGGAAAATTTGAATGCTAGCTGGACGGAAAACAAAGAGTCGTCTTCCTACAACTGCGTGTACTGTAACAGAAATACACTAGTGACTACCATCGTCAATTTAACGTCAATGTACTCTTCATAGTAGAAAATGTTAATCCACGTTATTTTACATTAATCCCCATACTCTTTCACATTGAATTTGTAAGTAACTAGCCTTTCAATTTATTAGCGTGACTGTTGTAATTTTTGACTTCTCGATCATAATACCTAACAAATTCATTGAATTAAAATTGGTTCATAAAATACAAAAGTACATACATCCTCACCTCATTGCTATTTAAATTGGCACTTGGTTTGTTTGGATTAACTTCTTCTAACGTATTGATTAACAAACACTTCTTCAAGTCGTGTCCTCTGGACTCTAACTTCACCCGCACATGCGGATCCAATGGCGTGTTACTTTTTCCTGTGGATATAGCTTTCGTCAATGCAAATGCATCACCACTCACAGGAAAAAAAATTTCCTTCATATCTTCATACCCTGCCGACACATGTACATATATGTCACGGTTACTTGTACTTCCCTTTAATGTACTCTAAGATTACATTCATGAAGATAATTTTGAATTCCATGACTTAGTCCTATTGTGCGCAAACACAATTCACACACAAAAAAAATTCATTTCCATGACACACGATTAAGCATGGGACCTTAAACTATGGTATAGAGTGTACAACCTTCAGATATCACTGCTCTTACTGTTCCTCTTACATATACTTATTTTGGGCACTGATAAAAGGCCAAACAACATTTTCATCTCCACACACAGCATAAATTAGAGATGTTAGTTTAGTACGTCCACGTTTTCATTTTCTTCATACCATTCATTGTGAACCTTCGTAAGTGTGAATGCCTACCAACACTAAAAATGTTTACATAAACTAGAGTCCGTGGTTTTAAAAACATTTTACAAACATCCTCCAGTCATGATTCTTTCCCCATTCCACTTCCTAAACAAATGATAAACAAAGTGCATTGCTTTTGGGACAATCCTTTCTATTCCAGAGCAAACAATAAAAAACTTAACACACATTAGTGAAGGACATGCACGTTTAACAAAACCCATGTGCTTTTCCCCCTGCTCTGACATAAATAAAATTGAACAACATCTGCCTTCACATAGTTTAATGCCCCATACCTATGTGTGCTGGAGTCCTTTTCATAAGTTTAGTCGAGGCATAGCGACAGGCTTCACTGGATTTATTGAGGTCAACGACACCAACCTGCAGAATGATAGATTCCTTGGTGGAAACAATGTCAATTGTCATTCATGTGCAGCTACCCTATACTACCTTATCCACTTATAGGGACTACAAGTGATATGCAAGGAAAAAACTCATTGTGTGGCATGCAATGAAGCTTCCGACAATGGACGGTAACAATACAGATCAAGACAATAACAACTTCAGCATAAACATTGACATACTAACACTTGTTATGCGAGGAACGTCTGCTAGAATTTTCTATGTTTCCCCACCACAAAGTAAAGCACGATTGTCAAACCTCTTGACATTGCTGCAGTCACCGCAATTCAGTTTGCAAATTTTTAATGCGGGCGTCCACATCATGCTCTGCCAAAATGAAAGAGCCACTTCCGCTTCGGCCATCCACACTTCTCTTTTCAGTTTGAGTGTTGCAAACCTATCAACACATTTTGTCAAAGCTTTGAGTAAGCCACTACTTTAAATGACAAAACAAACAACAAAGCGGGCACATCAAATACCCGATATTTTATTTACTCACTTGCAAAATTATTTGAACTCTTGCCACAAATATCAGATTTACTATGCCCATGTTCGATGGCAGAATTTAATCAACTTATTATCTAGACATGCAGTGCACGTTCACACATCTATGATGCTCTCTCCAGCATACATAATTTTTCTTACATACCTTCCATACTGCAAGAACTCTGGAACTTCCATGACAAAGTTCCTGAAGTCATTTGCATGCCCTATATACTATCCCGTGTCATGAAGTACATATTTGTATTTACAACAAAGTTACTCTTCCACAATCGGTACTAAAGAAACGAAATGACCTCTAATAGCAATTGAGACTGACTAGCTCTTGATTGATCTTCTAATAATTCCTCTTTCCCTTTCACTATCGATTGCGTGCTCTAAGACAAAGTGACCTTTTTTTATTGATTTCTTTGTAAGATCTTTTATCTTCTCCCAATAAGTGCTAATCACATTGTCTGGTTTGGAACCATCAACACTTCTCTGGCACTTGTACTTCAATTGCATTTTCCTATTCCTCATGAATTTTGTAGTTGTCCTCTCAAATATTTCCCTTGATCTGTGCTCGAATCCCTCAAACTCCCACTCTTTCTCCAAAGCATTCCATATATTGTCCACGACATGTTTAGGATGGTGGTTGATGTTGTCCATCGTTGGATCCAGTCTTCCACATTGACCCCGCACTGCACCACGCCACTGATGCTTGTGTATACCTTGGGCTCTGCATGTGTCGTCAACGTGAATCACATACGGGAGCTTCTTCAATGCTTAACGATTACTGGTTAGCTCCTTTGCCCTTCTCGTTCGAAACCTGTTGAGACGTCGTGTTCTCACTGATTTATGCTGAGGGCTCTCATTCTCAGTCACGCAAAAATCTTCTTGTGAATTTGAACCCTCCCCAGTTGAAGTCCTCTGCATTTTCGTGGTTTGCCTCCTAAGTGCCTCTGATTTGTTGTAATTCGTCTCCTTCCAAGTGCTGGCGGGTTTAGGTCCTTCTGTGACTAGCAGCGGGGTGATTGCATGAAACACTGTGCGGTTTTGGTAGCGTTTGGCATAGTACTCATGTTTTTTTCGGGAGTACTGTAAAATTAGAAAAACAATTTTAAAAAATGTGAAAAATATATTTAATGTATATACCCGTAAGAAGAAGGTACCCTATGAAGGAAAAGTGTAGGAAAATTCTCTAAGTAGGAGAACTAGAAAAGTGCAAAATTTCATGAAAATAGGTATTTTGATGTTTTAATTTGTAATAAATAGGATAAATAATTTTTGAAGAAACTAAAACTTGGCAATTTGGTACAACTATATGATGAAGAGATTTCACCAAAAGAATGATCTTAAAACCATCTTGAATGTTCAGAAGTACGCGCACAAGGGAGCCCTGTTTGCACGCATGTAGAGGAAATAAAACAATGTTTTTTTAAATTCCCTTTTGGTAGATGCATGCATTCCTAGTGTGGGAATAGACCACAGAAATTTCAGCTTTGGATCATTAATTTTGGGTTCTCCCCAGTACTAAAAACCCCTAAACTACAAAGTGTGACAAATTAGCTAAATTGAAATTTAAATATAAAATGATTTTTGAAAATTTCTGAAAAATAAGAAATCTAATTTCTATCAAGAAAGACATCTCCAATAAAAATTTCAAGTTAATTGGATTCATACTTCAAAAGTTATAGTAGATAATAACTCCGTCAATCAAAGTGTGACGCAAAATAGTACTAGTCTTTCATGCATTCACCCAGCGGTCTTCTAGAAGACGTCACATGCGGACCAGGAAGGACAGTGCCAACAAGTGGACTAGTACCTGTAGATGCGACCTGAACAACAGGAATCAGACCTGCAGAGGGCCCCATCAGCGCTGCAATGGATTGAAAGTTGAAACATCGCATGAATGACCATTTTTTGAAAATCGACACCAGAATTTGACGATGCTAGTGTGCCGCCAAAGTCAGTATTTTTGTGCTGTAAGAGGTTCGACGGATGTTGGCCGGGAAAACAGTGGCCATTGGAACTGGAGTCCTGGACTGAGCCCTACCGTCTACCTCCATGACCACTTGAACTTGGTAGAGGCTTTCAGACGAATCCTCCGTAGAGCACTATTCTCCACCGCTATCGTACTCGTCCATTTCCTTCATACACTYACGACAACAAATACTTAGAATTCCGATTACATCAAAGCACTCACGACATAAATTGCAGTTCTTTCTGTGCTACAAGTTCCAAACATTTTCAATAGAATTGGCATTCCACACCCGCAGACTATATATTCAAACATACCTGACTGTATTTGCGTCCCAGTTGTTGGGTTTCTTTTTCCATGCATATGTCCTTCTCACTTCTGTCTCAATACATATGGGAAGGGACTTCACCAAATGAGTAATTCCACTTCTGTTCTTTGCTAACTTCAAACATGAATTCTTCAAACCTTGAAGCCTAGGACTTCAACAAAGCTCATGGTCTGTCTTTCCAAGAAGTTGACAACTTGCAACAGCCTTCTTGTGCACCTTCACTTCGAATCTGCATGACAAAAATACAACATGCACATGAGTAATTGTTACAAAGAACTTCCTGCCATTGAATTACTATAAAAATAGGGTTCATTTCTAGACATTTGCATCCCCTCTCCCTTTCCATGACCTTCCCTAAATTGCATGGTCGCCTACTTTGGCACATTGAACCCGCATTGTATACTTCTGCACATCAGCGTCGTCATACTTGTCAAACAACAACRACAGCAGTAATAACACGACAAAATTATCTCCTCTACAAGTAAGGCAATCTAATTTTGTATCTCCGCATTTATGATGCACTCRTCTATAAAAGGAAAAAAAYGGCTACACGTATTCCACTTGCACAAAAGGTCCTCTGTTCCAGCAATCTTCCCTTGCACTGTGGACCTTGGAATTCCTATTCTTGAATACATACTTTCCAAGCAACTACGTACACTTCGTCTCTTTGACGGACTTCCCAAAAAATCTACAGTGCAGTATGTTCTCCATACTTTCAAAAGCAACGATATAATGCACATCTTTGCCGAGAATGAAGATTGGCAAGTGCACATTTCATATGCATGGAATGCACACTATGTATGCAAGCAACCTTATTCTCAAAAAATAATAAAAAAAATGAAAAAGAGAGGGCTAAACTTGGGCACACACAACCCCAATGTTCGCATCATCTTCTCATTTTTCTCTACATTCTTCTTCCTCATGTCCTCGTATGAGTTGCATTCACCTGCGGTAGCCAAGTCCACCCCTTGAGCTCCTGAAGTATTTTTGTTCACAAAACCAAAACTACAATCTCCTAATTTCCGTCGCTCTTTTCTTTAACCGTGTACCCAATCGCAAGTTGAATGCCAAGTATGGAGTTACAAGTCCCGTTTTTATCATCCACATTCCCTATGGTACTCTTCTATTTTACATTGAAGAATGAAATGGTGTCACATTAACATGGAACCCTTAAGCTAATAGATATACGAAGACGTTGACGACTTTGTTCCGTAGTTTAAAAGTTGGTGCAAATCCCAATACATGCGTAATCCGCATATTCTTCCATGCAATCTGTGGGCCCATTGAGTGACAGTGGATACTTGCTGTAGCCACCAAGAAATCGCCACAAAATACTCTCTATAGTATTTATGAAGAGCCCTGTCACTGTAGTCTTTTGTCGCAGACAAATATCATCAGAACCCCGAACATTTTAGGGTTACGGTACAATGATGCCCTAGAAGCCCTATAGTCGGACGTGAGAAGTGAAAATTCTTAGAGGTCCTTCCCTTCTACTCTACGTAATTGCAATTGCGAAGGTGCAGCTGCTRTTTGAACTTGGAGAYGCTGTTGTCATGGAGAATMTAGAGCTGRCAATGGATGGTCGGTTTTYGCCTTTGGCAATGGCGCTRAATGCGCTAGAGCGGTCGCGTGCTAACGAAAAAGTTMTTGTGAGCTACAGATGCCCTTGCAYTCAATACAAAGGTGGAGGAAGGCYGAYTCAAAGGCTATCCATCRAAACACATTTAAGAAGACATGGAAGAGACYTTGYTCTCWYGCATTTGATGCTGGTAYGTTTTAGTTAACCACTGCYMATGTTCCAGTGATTCCACGGAATCCTGGTCCTYTTCTAYTRCTTCTTATTTGTTRTCTTGTAAGCRAGATTCCATCYTGCATTTATTTGCTTYGAGCATGCTATTCCCCTACCCAGAAGTGGTATGTAGTGTAGATTACTCAGTTCGCACACTCCACTTGGACGGCATCCGAGAGGATTTTGTAAAGTTCATTAGAACTATTCTGCCTATTCAAAGTGTAATGTTCTCATGATTTTTTGGGCATGACTAAAACAGAGCTACAATACTTAGATTCAGGTTCAGGATATACATATAAAGAATCCAAATCAATGGGTTCCATACCTTTTTTGTTGTACGAATTTTGGCAAATGCAGGTCCAGAACCTGACTTCTCCTGGTGACGGTATCGGAGGCCATCCAATTCGAAATTCTTCTCTAATGTGTGACAATCTTTTACCTTTTTCTTGTATGAACATCATCCTCCATCTTTGGTTACAATTCATTTTCAATTCATTACTCCAATCTCCCACTTGACATTTCAGTTTTCACAATGTGTTACTTGTGATTTGTTCAGCATGAGGACAGGGATGTCCTGGATTTCCAATCGATGGAGTCGAAGCACAAAACGAGATTGCAGAAGAGGAATTGAATGTCCCACAAGAACAAACAGTTGACAAAAAATTCGACTTCAAAAGAATGGCAAGGGAATGGTTCTAGTGTGTTGATGACCAAAGAGAGAACTCGTTCTCCGACAATGAGATTGATCTTGACGAAAACAACCAAGGAACAGACGAAGCGGACAAAAACGTCGACTCGAACATGGAGGAACAATTGAAACAAAGCAATGAACCTTTGTATGAGGGTTCTAAATTGTCGGCTCTTGCATGTGTGCTTGTTCTCATGAACTTGGCTCACCTACACAATGTTGGTAACTCTTTCATGGACGAGTTGTTCTCTTTCCTAGGACTAGATATGCTCCCAACCTCGAATTCATTGCCCAAAAATTGACACGAAGCCCGTCAATTCATTGACCGACTGGGCCTCTCTTTCAATACCATCCATGCTTGCCGCAATGGGTGCGTTTTGTTCTGGAAGGATAGAGCATGTCTGTTGAATTGTCCCAAATATAATCTCTCTAGATATGTAGCTGGAAGTACTTCCATTCCAGTGAAAGTCCTCCGCCATTTCCTGCTAATCTCAAGACTCCTTAGAATGTACCGTTGTCGTGACATTGCATAGCTCATGCCGTGGTACAACAAAAATCCATCAAGCGATGGGAAAGTGAGGTCCGTTCTAGACAGTCCTGCATGGAAAGAAGTTAAAAATATCGATCGTGCATTCTTTGAAGAGAGCAGGAATGTCAAATTGGGATTAGCTTCAGATGGAATGAATCCTTTTGCGGATGAGTCTTCAAGGCATTYAACTTGGCATGTTTTCCTCTTGAATTATAATTTGCCAAGTTGGATGGTGACAAAAAGATTCTTTGTCATGCTGTCTCTTTTGATACCTGGGAAGGAATTCGTCAAGTCTGCAAACGTGGACGTGTACTTGGAACCACTAGTGGACGAACTTCTTCAGTTGTGGGATAGAGTGCCTGCGGTGGACATGTCTGAAAGTCTAGAAGAAAGGAAATTCACACTGAGAGGGATTTTGTTATGGACCATCTACAATTATCCAGCTTACGACTTGATCTCGGGGTGGGCTACCAAGGCTGCCCCGTCTGCAGACCTCATGTGGACTACAGGTTCTCTAAAAGTTTGCGGGAAAATATTTTTCAAGGACATCGTCACTATCTTCCACGAAATCACCCTTTCAGGTCTATGAGTGAATCCTTCAACGGGAAAGAAGAGCACCATTGTAGGCCTCCTCGAGTGTCAGGTATCGAGCATCGGAGAAGGGGCGAAGCACAGGAGTAGAAAGCAAGATAGAAGTAGGAGGGAAAGCTAGTATTGAAAATGACCCTACCAGACGGTACGACGTGAAGCGCCACTCGGTGCTTTACACCTTACCTTATTGGGATGTAAGATAAGCTCACTTTCATATCTTTTTCCACTTTGTAAGCATGTTTTCAAAAAATGAAATTGCTGAAAGTGCCCCTCCTGTATTCATTGACTCCGTACTGAGCCCACTACCATTGAGTTCAATGTGCGTTCCTAATGTGACATTACATAATTGGAATATTTTAGTCGTGACCCTCTGTCTTCTTGCATGCAGAGACTTCTTATAAAGCATGTACTCGACGTTGTCGAGTAGAAAGGAGGGTGATTGCAAGAAAGACCCCCCGATTTTTATAGTGTTTGGCATAGTACTCATGTTTTTTTTGGGAGTACTGTAAAATTAGAAAAAAAAATTTTAAAATGTGAAAAACATATTTAATGTATACACCTGCAAGAAGAAGGTACCCTATGAAAGAAAAGCGTAGGAAAATTCTCTAAGTAGGAGAACTAGAAAAGTGCAAAATTTCATGAAAATAGGTGTTTTGATGTTTTAATTTGTAGAAAATAGGAAATGTAATTTAATATAAAACTAAAAACTGGAAATTTGGGAGAACTTTATGATAAAGAGAATGCATCTAAATGATGATCTTCAAACCATCTTGAATGTTCAGGAGTGAGCGCGCAAGAGAGCCCTGTTAGCACGGATGTAGAGGACATAAAATAATGTTTTTTTAGATTCCCTTTGGCGGATGCATGCCCACCTAGTGTGGAAATAGACCACAAAAATTTCAGCTCTAGATCATTAAATTTGGGCACTCCCTAATACTAAAAACCTCTAAACTACAAAACATGATAAATTAGCTAAATCAAAGTTTAAATATAAAATGATTTTTTAAAATTTCTAAAAAATGAAGAATCTAATTGCTATCAAGCAAGACATCTCCAATAAAGTTTTCAAGTTAATTGGACTCATACTTCAAAAGTTATAATGGATGGACACTCCGCAATTCAAATTGTGACGCAAAATAGTACTAGTCTTTCTTGCATTCATCCAGAAGCGCGCTTTGGGAATACACGAAGTATCTAGCTGCAACTGCGAATAGTTCAGTAGAGATTTCAGTCAAATCTTCGGTCTTCTATTTTCAATTTTTTTATCTTCAGACTTCAATCACGTCCCCGTTGGCCTATCTTGTTGTGGCTGTAAAGGACCAAAGTAAAGGTGTGTGATAAGAAACAAGGTCTGGGACGAGTAAAACGGGACGGCGAACACAAGTGATTATCCGGATGATGGACTCTTAAACTTCAAACCCATGGTGACTAGGAGGTGCCTTTCACTGGTGGGAACAACATAAAAAATTGACCATGTGGGTCATTAACCCCACTTCATGGCCACAAACACAAAATGGAGCACTTATTGGATAACCATGGCTCGCAACAGGTTCACAATACTGAAATTAAAATTGCAACTAGCCTCCAAAACCGGCTAGGAATAACAAATGAAAACAACTTTGTTGAACCACAAGCCACAATACATACAACTCCTCCAAAGGTCTTCAAATCTTCAAAGTCTTGAACCTTGGAGTCTCCCTTCACCCAAGAACTTGAAAAAACCCAACTAGTTTCAAAAGAAACTTTTGTAAATAGAAGTTGCCTTCAAATTAGTACCACAGATGTTCTTCAAGCTCAAATGCTAAGTGCTATAGCATTTTGAAAAGCTAATAAGATAATCTAACACCCCTTCAAATCTCAAATCAATACAACATACTATCCAAAAGTTATGGACATTCAAAATCTCGGCCTTCTCAAAGCAGCAGACCTCTCGTATCTCAAACTCTTATATCTCCTTCAATTTTTCTTCAATTCCCAAGTTCTATAATTTTTCAAGAAGCTATTCTTACAAAATAACTTTCCCTTAAATTTCAAACCAATATAAACTATTGTCCAAAAACTATAGACAAGTAAAGTCTCGGCCTTCTCTTCAGAAAGACAGCACACTGCTTATCATTTAACAACTCATAACTTTTAACTTTTAACTTCAAATGCTTCGAGTCAAGTATCTATAAAAAGCTAAAAAAAACTTCTCTAATGCCTGAAAGTTTCAAAGAAAGAACATAAAATTAGAAACTGTCGTGGTCGCCCGAATCTCCGCTCCTCTTCGGTGAGTAACAGCAAATCCTCCTCCACTCACATGCTTATAACTCCTCACTCACAACTTTAAATCAAGCAAGAGAGATGTCCAAAGAAGCACAATTTCATAAGGAAGAAAGTCAAGAACCCCTCAAATTTTCATTATCAAATTCTTCATACAACAAGAGTTCTCACCGATCAAAGTTTTGGCTCATTACACACACATTGTCCATCAAAACCCAAAAAACAACTCTCCCTTTTCTCCACACAAACCCCACTTGGAGGAATAAGAAGATGCTTACCTAGCCTCTAGACTCTTAAGGTAAGTAGGACTAGCCCATATCCACCACACATGAATCTCCAAACAACCATTGGCCCAAGGAAAAACACTCAAAGTTAAGTTCATGTTCAACTTTAAAAGCCAATAAACCTCTAAGGTCAAAACTAGGTAGTAAACTACTAAACTCCCATTCTTCTATTTCTAACACACACATATATTATCAAAAACTTAAATATTATATTAAATTCCAACCTTCATTCAATGGAGGTAAAAATTGAAGTCGATGAAGAGTACTACTCCACATCTTGTGACTCCATAAAAACCCTCCAATTCGACATTTTGCAATCGAACTCCAAATCCAAACCCAAATTCTAAAACTCAAAGGAATACATCGAACTGATGAAGTTTGTCTAAAGCTTTCACCTTAAAAATAATTTCATCGTTAACAAGCGTCACCTTAAAGCTAACGAAAGCGTCATCGGTAAGTTTCTCCTCTGAATCAAGAATCTTCTAAACGTATAATATACACACCAACACACATTTTATATATTGTATGTATTTATAGTACGACAACGTCATGCACTATGAGAAAAACATTACAGAGAACCTTATTAGTACGTTGCTTGGTATGAAGGACGGTTTAGGGGTTTGGAATGATATGAAAAAAGCAGGTTGTAAGAGAGCGTTGCATATTTGACAGGAGAAGCCATCTACCAGTGGATACCATGTCCCCAGAGCTCCGTATGTTTTGACAACTGAGAGTAAGAAAAAGCTTATTGACAGACTGAGAAACTTGAAAACACCAACATGTTACATGTCCAACTTGAAGTCTAAAATTGACCCCGACGGAGCAACACTCGATTTGAAAAGCCACGATTACCACATGCTTCTTCAATATATTTTTCTTTTGTGCCTTCGTCGATTGCTTTCTAACCGGATAATGAAAACAATTTTGGAGTTGAGTCAAATTTTCAGGATAATTTGTTATAAGGTGCAGGATCCAGCAAACATGGAATTAATAAATGAAGAAGTGGCTATGCTCATGTGCTTGCTGGAACGGGATCTTTCTTCTTCTTTTTTCGATTCCATGTCGCATTTGCTAGTGCACTTGGTAGAAGAGTTGTACTTGTGTGGGCCAGTTCATAACCATTGGATGTATCCTTTGGAAAGGTACATGAAGTACATGAAGTTTTATGTTCGTAACAAAGTGCGTCCAGAAGGTTGCATGGCTACTCGAACTGCAATAGAAGTAGGCCTCGGTTTGTCAATCGAGTACATTCTAGACATGGTTGTTTGCCCTAACAACTCGATGAACACGACGTCCAACACGTCAAGTAGACCTCTTTGTCCGTCTAATAGAATCAATGCCAAGTTGACTTTTAGTTGAAAATTTTTACCATGCCCGTTTGCCACGTGTCTACCAGTTGGCAACCACGTGGCAAAAACCAAGGCGCATTTGGATGTGGGTGACTGCGGGTTCAGGGTGAGTGCACTAGCCGACTTTGGGTGCAGCCGCGGTCGCCCTACAGTACTCGCAGTCGCCTAGTGCACTCGCCCAACAGTACCCACGGTCGCCCTACAGTAACTCGTAGTTGCCTATGCTGACATGATTTGGGCTTTCCACGTCGAATGAAAATATCTGCCCATTGGACAGAAAATTTTCAAAAGTTGGGTGACCGCAGGTGTGGGCGCCTTTGAATTTGTCGAGCATATGCGACACTTGTCATATACGACATGCGATGCCAGACAGACAACTCGACACCGAAACCCGAAAACGCATTTGACAGAACAACTCTTATTCTAGAGTGCGAATCTACTGGGAGACGCATTTGGGATGCGGAGGAGGAACTTGAAGATTACGCAGAGGTCACTTGTATTGCTTATAAGATTAGAACTCTTTCAAGTGAGGAGTGCCAATAGGCCCATTCCTGTGTGCTACAGAATTTGGTTTGCCTTGATGGATGGAGAGAGTAAGTTATAAGCTTTTAATGTATGACTCAAGCATTGTGCTTATTCCATTTTCCTTTGACCCAATGTACTGATGTTTTCATGTGGTCCGTCTTGGTAAAATGTGAAAAAATGCATTTAGAACATGTTTTCATAACTTTAGGGAACAAGGAGGTAGTTTTTACTTATGTGATTGATGTGGTTCATGGAATGCAGATCTCATAAACAATTAACGGTGGAAATAACAAATGCTAGAGTAGTGCACCATCGGAGCGTACATCCACGACATAGGAAGACGATGGAATTCCCTGTTGAACTCAACAACATACCTAAATTTCTTGAATGGTTACAGAACTTGGTGCAAGCTGGAAATGGGACTTTCAAAGATGATGTTGTAGATTTGTCGATGCCACCTAGGTGTAAGACACGTTCATTCAAGTTGATGAAAGCATACGGCAAACACTTTCGTGTTTGCACAGCCGAGGAGAATTTAATCACCACTGACTCTAGTGTAACTGTCACTTGTGAAACACTGCAACGAAGTGGAGTTTCAGATGCACATCTTATCTCTAGGGCAATTATATATTTTGGGAAGGTGAAGGAGATATTGGAGTTCTACTATGGACGCCTGAAGCCCGTATTGCTACTTTGTGATTAGGTTACGACTATTTCTAGAGGACCCACTACAAGTCAAAAAACAGACAGATATGGATTCACATTGATTAGGTTGAACAGGTTGATGCGGAGGTTARGAAATTCTTTTGTTTTTCCACTGCAGGCATCACAATTTTTTTTCTCAGATTGCACAAATGACCCGGACTGGTCAGCAGTTATTCACACGGACCCAAGGTCTATTCATGTTTACGAAGACAGCAATGTCGATTTCACTTTTCCTGAATTCAATGCGGACAATAGAATGCACGTGGAAGGAAACTTTGAAATTGAAGTAGCTAGAGCAAAGTTCTCCACTATTGGGTCAAGTGACACATTTGGACAATACGTCAGCAACACTAGAAGAAAATTGCGTTGAACTTGTCAAGAACTGCGTTTTATTCAACATAAAACTGTAGGCTGGATTATGTTGAGATCTCCCTTTGTAATCCAAAATTTTGCATTCTAACACAAAATTCTGCGTTTCACTTGTCAAATTCTACGTTCAAATGATGAAACGCAGAATTTTGCGTTCTGTAGGGAGAACTCAACAAAATCCAGACTACACTTTCATGTTGAGCGAAACATAGTTTTTGTCAAGTTCAACGCAGTTTTTGATAAATTAATCATAGTTTACTTTTAGTATCACAATGGAGGATTTAGTTGCTGCTGATCTCATTGTGCAACGTGAAGCTGAGGAAAAGGAGCAAGAAGGATCCGAAGACGACACACTATTGGAATTTTTAGAAGATGAAGAATAGGTRTTCTGCCCTTCTGGGCTAGGCGACGACATTTGAGAGTTTTCTTAGGTTTTTCGTTACCAGTGGCAGGTACGTTGGAAAAATGATTGTATCAGAATAGCTTAGGTGGAACCGCGTTGAAGTGTGTATCAGTGTCTTGAAGCCATAACTTCTGCGGCGAACATCTATACTGAACTTGATTATGTAACTTTAATTGGATGGTTATGTTGTGAGAGTAATTGACTTGACGATAATGCTAGATTTTGTAGAGCTTCTGCGATGCCGGATTTTAGAAGATGTACGTTTCAAGGAGCATACGTTGACGTTGGTGTAGCAAGGTCTAACATGCAGGTGAACAGACATTCCAGTTATGTCTTTGCAGCACCTTTGCTTGAAGCGGTGCAGGCATGACTAGTTAAATAAATGAGCAGGTACTTGCAATTTTTCTTTTCAATATACATAAAAGTATTCACARTGAATTGATTTTCTATGAATAATTTTCTATCATGCAGAATGTAATTTGTTTTGACGTGAAAGAGTCCTAACTATAAGCCACTATTGTGATGAGGTTGTCCTTTTTCCGAACTACCGCGTTCAAATGTTATGAAATCATTATTTCCTCATAAAACTAGGCCAAAAAATATTCAAGTTTTGTAATGAATGGGTAACTTATTTGGCAGTGAAATGATGCGCAACTGTTTTTTGTAGTCCTAAACATCCATTCAATTGGCCCACATTTCAGCTTACACCTTGTTAAGTTTTGGTGCTTATGTTTGATACTTATTAATTTGTGATGTGTAAGCATGGGCTGCRTCCTGCCTTGTATTGCAAGGCTTCTGTACCTTTATTTAATATTTACAAAAACTTAGAATTATAACAGAAACAAAATTTTGTTATGCTTTTAAATAATTGTGTTACTGAGGACTATGACATTGTACAAGCACTTCAATCATTTGAACCTCCAAAGAGCTTGGCATTGTTCCTAATGTGGACAATTCACTTTGGTGGAAAAAGTGGTTTGTCAGAGGTATTTGAAAATCTGTGCAGAGGAGGGGCTACAGAAGGGGTTCTTGACTTCTGAGAAATACGTGAAATCAATGGGACACTTCTTGCAAAGAAAATTCTGGCGGTCCAAGGCTACCATTTTTTGGGAGATGCGATGTCCGGAAAGGAAAGAAAGAATTCTATGTCRTGTTATGCTACAATGTCAACCAGAAGAGGTAAGAGTTAGTTTTTCTTTTTTGATGGGCAGGGCAAGCTTTGGTAGACTTAGAAGACTAAGTACTATATGTTTTAGGGAGAGGGCCATGTGTTTTAATTCTTCAAAGTTYTTAGTGAAATAGAGGGTGAATAGAAAAACAAGGAATGCAGAAAATATTTGTYGTGTCCAAAAAATTTCACAGGTATCAATTRCATTTTGCAGATGTTACTTCTAGGGGAGAACAATAGGTTTGAAAAATCTAACAACCAATTAAAATTTAACTACAACAATTCCAAATTAAACCTGCTATTGAGAATGACCATCAATTTACCTGGAATAAGGTATTCTTATATGTTTCAGAACTAGATATTGCCGACTTATTTTGCACAGAGTGAGCAAGGTCTTATAGTTTCTATTTGAAGAGGAGGCTTCTTCGAGGCCATCAAGTGTAATTTTATGGCAAAACAAACGAACACATAAGGGTCATTGCAAGAAACACCTGCCGTTTTGTGGACGCTTTGGCTATAGTACTCATGATTTTACAGTACTCCCGAAAAATTAGAATTATTTTTTTTAAATATGAAAAATATGTTTATTATATATGCCTTTAAGAAGAAGGTACCCTAAGAAGGAAAAGCATAGAAAAATTTTCTAACTAGGTGAACTAGAAAAGTGCAAAATCTCATGAAAATAGGTACTTTGACATTTCAATTTGTAAAAAGTAGGGAAATAATTTCTTATTTAAATTAAAAATTGTCCATTTGGGAAGAGTTGATGGTGATGAGATTTCACCAAAAAAATGRTCTTAGAACCATCATCAATGTTTTGAAATTGCACGCAATGAGAGTGTTGTTTGCACTCATGTGGAGGACATTAAATAATAAATTTTTAGATTCCCTTTGGTACGTTTATGCTTTTCTACTATGTTAATAGACCATGAAAATTTCAGCTCCAAATCATTAAATTTAGTGACTCACAACGTAGTGAAAACCTCTAAACCTCAAAGTGTGACAAATTAGCAAAAATGATTTTTAAATATAAATTTATTTTTTGAATTTTTTGAAAAATAAAAGATATAATTATCATCAAGTTAGGCATCTCCAATAAAAATTTCAAGTTTACGGGATTTATGCTTCAAAAGTTATTGAAGATTACAAGAGAGCATCATTATTTGTGACGGAGAATAGGACCGGTGTTTCTTGCAATGACCCGTAAGTGCAAACGTAGAACCACTAGATGTAGATGCCCGATGATTTATTGTGCAAGCCTGAATATGTAATTGATATAGTTGCTGGACAATAAGGGAATCATACGAGCGAGTCTTTATGTATGATTTCAAAACAGAAATGATAGATAAATTAGATGATCGTTGTATTGTTTGTTGTATTTGTTTTTGTAGTCAACATTTGTGAGAGAAGGAAAAACCAAATTAGTTCATGCACTTCTCATGCATTCACTTATAGTGTTCCCTTAGTYGAGAGGACACCCTAAATCGGTAAGAAAACAAATAGATAATCTCGTATTCCGTATCATTTGAAATATATGCTGGACAGTTCCAAGTTACCGAATGCAAACAGTCTTCCTGGAGAAAAATGACGGTCTGGGCATGAGTAAGCAGTTGCTGTCATCGAAATTGAACTTCCACTTACTACTTGCGGAGGTACAGAACAAGTGATTGAACATAAGTTTTTGGAATTGTGTAGTAGATGGTGACGATAGAATGCGGTGGAATCTACGGCACGACGTGGATAGTTGCGATGGAGACATGTATACAGAAGATTGTGGACTGGAAATGTGCAGATAAAAATGTAAGCAAAAAKATTTGTGCATGCATTGTTTGCTCACAGTGCAGTATATTTATTGTGCAGTAGTTTTCTTTTACACATGTTCTTTAAAAAAAATAATTGAACTTCTAGTGAAGCTGAAGAGACTACCGAGGAAGTCCACTGAAGTTCTAAATCAGCAAGCAATGGGATGATGAGTATGGGGACTGATCAAGCAGTCGCACATGCATGTAGAGAGTAGTACGTGTACGGGAAATGGAGAAAAACTATACAGAACAAAATTTCCTGTATATACTATCTAGTATTTGCGTTGGAGTACTGTTGGTCGGCATTACAGTGGCCCTTTCTGAAGACCTTGTCCGGGGAGCTACAGAATTGGAGGAGGGCCTTACAGAGGAAGGCGCGAGATTGAAGAAGGCATCGTCACCCTATTGATCCATATCCGCAAACGCCGTGCCAGTGCTGGAGAGACGAGTGACCTTGAAGTGCGACGCTTGGGGGAGAGAGAATCTGAGGCATTGTCCCTGGACGATGTAGTGTGTATCCATGAAATCTTGCCAGCCCTCTCCGAAAAAAATATGCGTGTGGCCTCTCATATAGCACACATTCACTATGACCGGCTAAATGAGTATGCAGGCATGCAGCCATTGTATTGGAGTTCAACCTCGATGCTGTTGAATGCATCCGCGTGGGCTTGGTAGAACCAAGCTGGAACCTTCTATAGGAGACGACRCAGTAATATTAGTTCATATTGTGGTGCAGTAGTTTCACGCAGATGGAAGACAAAGATGGCACAGAAGGAGTACTACAAGCAACAACGTCATCTCACTATTCTATTTGGATGGTATTAGCGTTTTTGAAGTGTACATGCAATATCCAGCAATGTATGTGCATCCTACGCTGACTAGAAGTGAGTGCTGCAAAAACCTTCAAGTAGACRCTGGCTAGGAGCAAGATAGTTCAACAAATGGGACCATGCATGCATTATTGCGTGAAACAGGAAACTGTCGTAGCGGAAGGTTTTCAGTATTGAAATGGTACAGCGGAATTGGAGTACATGGAGCAATTTAAGCACAATTTACTCAAATGTAAGACAGTAGATGATAAGGTAAGAAAACAAACCATGACATTTGCCGAAGAATTTTTCATGGTTTTCTAGAAGGTTTTATGATGAAATCCTGTCGCTCTCCATTTGCAACAGATTGGCGACCGTCACGATGATTAGGCATTGTGTTCACAAGATGTATGAAGCAAAATTGAAGAGGACTTCAAATTCAGGACCATATACAACAAAAAGGACGTGCTGGATCTATGAACTAAAAACACAATCTTTCGGAAAAGACAAACTYTGCGAGTGAAGGAAGGAAATAACTGAAAGAGTGAGGCAAGAGAAGAATTGAAGGAGTGAAGGGAGAGTCTCAGAGCAGGAATGCTTGAATGCATTATTGCCTTTGTAAGATGAGATTTGGTGAAATCTTTTACAATATTGTTGATTACATTTCGATTGAATAATTTGATGACAATGAAATTGCTTGATATGTATCTTTTATAGCCGTACAACTCATTATTTTGTATCATTAAGTCTTGTGATTTAGGAAGTGACGTCATGAAGCTCCCAAAATCTTCGATGTCACTTCATTTGTAACTGATAGGAATGTAGCTATCTGTGTTGGATGCTGAGACTCTACAGAGTGAAAAAAAAAATAACCGTCAAGATTGCCTTCAGCTGAAATCAGCAAGGCCGTTGATGGTGCCAGTAAACCCGATCCGCTTTTCTTTGCCATTGTTGGCCGAAGGCAATTAACGAATTTTTTTCCCTTCAAATTCAATCACTCCCTGAAAGCCACGCGTTCGCAGTAAATGAGGACAATGAAATATGTTTTGGAATACAGTAAAATCATGTACAGTCATGAGAACATGTAATTGGCCTATAGGATAAGCAAAGTAGTAGTGAAGTTGTGAAAATCGGGATTTTGAAATGAACCACTTACACCAGTCTATCTGATTTGTTATTTTTTCAAATTAATAAATAATAAGTTACTTTGAGGGTAATTTGGTTGAAAAGGAGTACCTGAAGAGTTCAACCCATGGACATGCAACCGAAAATGAAAAGATTTTAGTCGTTTGGCTCGATGCTTGTGACCTGTAAGCAATTTGAACCTCAATTGGCTAATTTGAACAT
Source organism: Pleurozium schreberi (assembly GCA_006891605.1). NCBI lineage: Eukaryota > Viridiplantae > Streptophyta > Bryopsida > Hypnales > Hylocomiaceae > Pleurozium > Pleurozium schreberi. Next base: position 38,103 of record VACF01001891.1, on the reverse strand, counting down.
TGCAGCGGGACCTTCAATGAATGTTCATGTAATTTAAGAAACTATTTGCTTATGATACTTGCTAAAATTTCCCACATCTCTTGTAGTGAATATAAAGCAACTTGGGTTAAATGCCGATTCTACTTATGTTTTCAAAGAAAAAAATTTGAAATATATTTTAAGAAGTCAAACCTCTTCAAACTAATTTCCGGCTATTAAATGGATGCTTTATGGACCTCCTACCTTACAAATGGTCAAAGTAATGAAGGTGATTGGATTATTTTTTTKGAAAGCCACAAGAGTTTCAAAAAACAAAAGAAAAGGATAAAGTTATTGGGGTTTATCAATTTTCATAGTGACCCATATTATTACCAGGTCTCCTCAATATCCTACTTATGGCCATATTATGTAAGTGGAGCCTACACCTAGAAAAAAAGGAGTAGCTTCACTCACAAGTATGAAGTCTRTGTAAATGCAAAATAGTRAAGATAATTGTCGGYGAAGTCACTTGATTCACTTGTAATTTTTTGTAAGCCCAGGGGCCAAAATATGGCCTCTCTATTTTTAAAAGATGTCCATGTTTGACTCTTATAATCTTTTCAATGGTATGGTCAAAGGACGCTTTCCTTTTCTTGTATCTCGAGACATATTTTTATTCTACTACCAATTGGTACGGTCAATTAATGCGGATCTTTTCTTAGGTGATAGTTCAATTGGAATGAGTATAGAAAAGTTTGGATTTCTGTGAACATGGGTTGGGCGCTTAGGAATTAAATGTCCTATTCTCATAAAATTTGTAAGAGTCTAGCAAGTGTTTTAGTTACACTTAGACAACACTTTGAAACTCCATAACTTTTTCATGCAATGTCCAAATAATACATGTTGARGAGCATTGAAATTTTCTTTCAATTCCCAATAAGGTCCAATAATATGTAACAGTAACAATGTATTGTAATGTAACAATAACAATGTACTGTAATGAGTGACAATTTTGGGTGTGGATATGTTAGTATTACACAACAATCAAAGAACTAAGTTTGAATGCCTGTAATGGGGAGCGTTAAATCCTCCTCACGAACTGGGCCCCGCAGGCTAGATTTACCACTGGGGAAAACGCAGGAATGTTTTATTTTTTGCAATTTTTTTTTTTGCAATTTCTGAATTCATATTTGCAATCAGAGACCCCAAATTAGCTACGGGGCTAAAGAACGTACCCTAGTGATGGCCCAATCTAGGAGGCTTTTATTTACTTTTACCCTCAAACATTACCCTCGGGGCCCATGTGGGGCCCAGTTCGTGAGGAGGATTTAACGTCCAGCGCCTGTAACATCCACTGAAGTGCCCTGTCAATTTACAAATTGGGAGTAATTCTACCAATCATGGTATGTGGTAGAAATAATGTGGTAGATGGTACGTATTTTTGTTTTAATAGAACCGTACTGTACAGGTATAAATATGCTGAAGTCTCCGTATATCTGACAATGGGTTGCCGGGTATACTTGCTTCTTGGCTATTAATGCTTTAAGGACGGAGCCCATGACCCTGGAGTTAAACCTCAACCTCTCCACTCTTTGCCCTCCATTAAGAAGCTATGTTATTATTGAAATTTTTTATTTTTGTTTTTCAGAGATGAAATCATATGTCTAGCATATAACATAAAAAATTTAGTTTGAAAGGGGGTAAAATTTTAGTTATGTAAAATTTAGTTACGGAATCAAAAAATGCCAATCCTTATGGTTGTAATGCATCAATTCATAGTCTACATCCTATGATTTTATTTTTTTCAAAAACTAGTGAAATTTGAGTTAAATAAAGGACTTCATAGAGTAGGAAATCCATAATTGCATGCAAAGTAAAACTTTGTTTAACTTTCGTCTCATTAATGAAGATGAAATGATTCAAAGCTTTCCATATATGTAATAATCTACAATTTTAAATTTTTATTTATTGAAAAACTGATTTTTTAAGAATTTTTGGGTTGTCCAAAGATCAACAAAGAATACACATCATGCAATAACTTTCAATAATGTATTCAGTATTTATGAAAATGTTAGGCCTTGAAGCAACTCCTCGGGCACATGGTGTGTGAAAATTTGAAAGGAAAAAAAATCATTTGGAGTGAGATGCCTAAAATTGCTATATTGCCATAAAATAAACACCATTTGGTGCTTTAGGGGATATCCCCTATAGACCAGGGTATTTGAGCATAGCTCTTGTTTTTTTGAGTAGCTCTTGTAACAAGCATCATCTTTCATTTTTGTGGAATAATTTGATGCTGGCCACCGCTTAAATGAAAGAGGACTTACGTAGATTTTCTATGGAAAAAAATCAGCAAAATCACACAATTTTTTGAGAAAATATCACCGGAGGCAAGATTGATGAAAGATGTTAAGTTATGCAGTACTTTGTACATATCTTGAAATGGAAATGTTGAAATCAGAATGCTCAAAATGCTCCAAAAACTTTGATTTTTTTTCCATGGGTACACATCATCATCACACTTATGTGATTTTTTTTCAAATCCTTTTGAGGTGTAGAAAAAAAGATATGAGGATGTGAAGTAACAGTCCAGAGGCGCTTCTCCATTTTTCAAAAATTCACAAAAATTTGCACATTTGATAAAGTTCTTGATTGGATTGCACCAACAGATTCAACATAAAAATTATCTAAAGACTCTTTGTTGTTCATGAGATGTTAGTGAGGTTAACATGTTGAATTTTCTACAAATGCAGTTGCAAAAGCCATGTGGTGGCCTTATGGTCCTTTAGGAGTTAATAGCTTTGCACTCTGCTTTCAACTCCACCCAAAGACAATGAAAATGGAGTCCCCGACCCTTTAGACAAATCCAACACATCCTCTCCTTTCATGGTAGGAATTCAATGCACCAGGCATACCTTGCATGTAGATCAATTTCTTAAATAATAATAGGAGAAAATTTGGAACATGTCTAAATTTTAAAAAATTATATAACTATTTCTGAAAATATGGAAATATTTCATCATTGCTAATTTTGAGTATCCAAGAATTATTCTTGAGAAAAGAGAAAATTTAGAAACATGAACACATTTACGCATGAATAGAAAAAATCAATCCAAAATTAGAATTGTCAAAAAACTAGGAAGCACAAGGTGCCAAAAACAAGAAATTGAAATCGAGTTGCCGAACAATCCAAATTCCCAAATTCAATTATTTTGGCACTTCTAAGGTAGACTGCTCTGAATGCAACCGTTTAAGAGCTGATTGCATTTTTAGGGAAGCTAAACTCCTTGAAATAGTGTTCATTAAATTTCCGTAGGAAGAAAAAAAGGAATTGGCATCTATTACAAGCCATTCCATATTTTTCGGACCTTCAAAGAATTAGTTACAAATTTTTGAAGTTGTAATGTAGTGGTCACTAAAAGCGACCACCTCCTGAAATGTACACTATTGATACATTGAAGAAAGCAAAATGTACATTGCTAGTACATTGAAGAAAGCAAAACATACCTCCGTATTATGATTGCTTTTAGAGCAGTTTTTTTTCTTTTCATTTTCCATGAAGTGGTGAAGTGGCGATATTAAATGTTACAGTGGTGCTCGAAGTTTCAACATTCATCCACGTCCTAGATAGAAAATGTGATACTACGTATCTATAATTCTATTTTCATTCACAATGTGGCGATTTCATCCAAGATTTTTCTTGAACTTGAAGTTTTTTGGCGGTTTCATCCAAAATTTTACTACAAATTTCCTATAGGCTTGGTGCTAGGTCAAAAATTTTACTAAAAATTGCACCAAATCGTCGGAAAAAAAACACTGTTTTAGAGTATGGGCACTTTAAGAGCAGATCAGCAGACTACCTGATGAGCTGATCATACGTACTGTACCCCCCATGATGGGAGCGTGATCATATGAAAGCAACGGCAGCTGACTGGCTAGGGGCGTTGCTTAACTTCCTTCCACCCTTGGTACGTCATGTTAGGTTAGGTTAGGTCATGGGAAGCTTACCATCCCATGTGTCCATGTCATCTCCTTCAGTTGGGATCAGGAGGTCCACGGACAAGACGTGGGATTCAGCAAACTCATGAACCTCTGCCGCACAACTGAAGGGGGGAGCCCATATTGTAAGGTAAGGTAGCAACACCCACAACCACCAAAATAAGCAATTCAGCGAGTTGGAGGCACCTTTTTCTACAGAAAATATTTTCCCTAGATTAGCAATTGAAAATCATGAATTTTCAAAAAAAAAAAAAATAGAATTTTTGGATAAGGCATCTAATTTCTATGAATTTTAGATTTTGGAGCTAGAATCAAGGCAAATTTACTAGAGTGTGGTTAAGGGTGCCCTAGAAAGTTCTACTTTACAAATAAGAGGCACCAACCACAATTAAGCATGGGCAAGGTACCTTTGGAGACAATTTAAGGGAACTCTACTGACGGTTATGGCTATAGTGACGATTATGGGTGTTGCTACCTTAAAAGGGTGGGGCACACCCAGCCAAGCCTACTTCTAAACCTCATTGCAACCCCTATTTTAATTTTCAGCCAATAGCAATCCCTATCCTTGGACCCAATCATGTTTTCTTGCATTCTAATGTAATGAAAATGGTAGTACAAGGAACTCAAACTATCCCAACTCAATATGAGATTAGAGTTGAAAAGTCATGGTTGTAGGACTCCAATGGAATAACCACCATCATCATTGGTTTATTATATAGAAGCAAAAAAAAAGATTTGTTCTTTCATTATTCACAATCACAAAAGCAAAAGAAGGATGGTTTTGGATTAACATTGCAATTGCTTGAAGAGAAGTAATGAAACCATGTTAGCATCCAAATGGACTAGAGGGGTCTCCCCCTTGGAACAACAATAGGAAGCCAAAATAAATAAATAAATTCCTTCAAATATGAGCAGACCCAACAGAACGGACACATTCCAAAATCTCTCTAAGGTAGAACCACCTGTAACTAACCAAATAAGGAATTTGGACAAATCTAAAGCAATGGAATGCAAGATAAAGTTTTTTAGAGGTGTGTTGATAAAAATGATGAGGATTGCAAAAACTTTGGAAATTTTTTCGCATGAATTGAATTTAGTATGAATTTTGAAAGACAAAAAGTGCTCTGGACCCATAGCCAATCACTAGATCTTCCAATTCCGATCATTCAAAAAACTACTTTTCCACTCTTTTTTTTCTAAAATTTGGTACTTGCACTAGAAATGACAGTTTTGGAGCGTTTTTGGTGAAAGCATAGTCAAAGACCTTTAGGGGTTATACTACATATACAGCTTTACACTACTCAAAAATGGCCCTTAGCTTCACCTTACACTTGTCCTTGTAGTGTGCATCATTTTGGGTATCCTTCCTCCTCATCTTCCCTTCAAAAAACAGAGGTCCATTTTGAGCAATGGTCCATTTCAGGTGTAGTTAATGTAAAGATCTACGAAATTCATGAAATTGTCATTGTTTCAACCCTTTCAACCCTATTTCACACCTACCCTTTCTCTATCTCTACCTCTATGTGTACGTAAGTACAATTTTGATGACATTACAGGATGGAACATTGATAGTGAAATTGGGTTCAATTATAAGGGTGGCAATTGAGAACAGGTCAATTTTCAGCCATGCTACCTTCGTACCTTTGGGGGGGATTTGGTGAGATGAGTTATTCTTGCTAGTCTTTTTTTCTGCTGCTTCTTATTAACTTACTGGAAGACATACCCGAGATTTCCCCTCTCTCTCATCCCCCCTCTCTCTCATTGTCGGTTGGTCGTACACTCCTCCGTCTGCCTTGACCACGATCCAGCTGTGCAAGTGTGCCTTTGTTCGACTCTTAAGTTATCCATGCTGCTGCTACGCAAGTGGGAGGTATCCCGGATTTCAATTGCAACACCTAACTAACTTAAAACAACAGACAACTTCCAATGATTTCACACATTGATTGCACTCCAACATACATTGGGCCACCACCAAGGCACATGCACAACCTCAGTTGTCCAAGAGAAGTTGACAAACAAAGTTACATGCAAAACATGGAAATATGCATGCGTAGTGGGCTTGAATCTTCTTTTGCAATATCTGACTGCAATTTTTAACATTTGGGTACTTGTGATATATGGTGGGAAAGGTCTTGAAATTAACTTTCTAATGGTATATCACAATCTTTGAAATTTTGAAAAAAAAACTTGGAAATTGCAAAAAGAAGTTGACTATGCGTGTAATGGGCTTGCAGCCATATGTGAAAAAAAGAACCGCACTTCTTGATTTTGAGTGCAATATTTTTTTTACCATATTTTGTTATAGTGTCCCCTTTGCCATCGCCTCATAACTCAATTTCCACCGGTGAGACTCTTCTGCATGTCCTACCCTGTAAGCTTAAGTTCCAAAGTTCTCCTTCTTCTTCCTCCTCCTCCTCCTCTCCCTGAGTCCCTGGCTCCCCAGCGACTGAAGTTTTGACCGGGCGCACTCCCGCAGCCCTGGAGCCCTGCCTCCTGCGATTGCAATTGCACTGCCTGTCCGCCATTCAGTTGCCCCGCCCAATGCACACGGCATCATGTCAGTCAGTGTGCCTGTCATTCGCTGTTGAGAGTTCCTTCCTGTCCGGGTCCTCCATGTGACCGACTAGCTGGTTCCGTGCATTGGAACAACGGAAACTGAACATGTGAGATGGAGGCAGATCATTCAAGCTGCTGCTGCTGCTGCCAGAAACAACGGGCTCTAAGTTCAGTTCAGTTAAAGTGGAGTGAAATCCTGAGGACGTCCAGACCTTCCATGTACATTYGATGGCCCCCCACACTTGTCAGTAGCGCTAACTTCGTCCGTCCCACGGCACTCCTGGCCACCTGCTGCTCCAGACTTCCAAACAGGAGTCTCATGACTTTGCTCCAGCTGACCATCTTCCAAAGGCCAGCCAGGGTGAACTGACCCCCTCATTGCCCCACCCTGTCACAAGGTAAATGTAAAAATTGAACCCTATTTTGGGCCATGTCAATTTTGAATTTCTTCACCTTGACAGCAAATTTGGGGCATCTGAATGCATATATGAATTCAGAATTTGCAAATGTTGTCATACATGGTAGATAAAAGAATTCCATTGTTTTCCCTGGGGTAAAAAGTGGGGCAATGAGGGGTCAGTTCACCTTGGCCATCTTCCAAAGCCCACGGCTAGGACAAAATGACCACCTTATTGCCCTGCTTTTTACCCTTGGAGAAAACATTGGATGATTTTATTTACCACATTTGATTAAATTTGCAAATTCTGAAATCATATTTGCAATTAGGGGTCCCAAATTAGATAGGGGACATGAAGAAGTACAAATTTAATACGGCACAAAATAATTGAGGAATTTTTACATTTACCTTCTGATGGGGGCAGTAAGGGGGTTAGTTTGCCCTGGCCCAAAGCCCACTGGGACCAAAATCACATTCTGAATATATTAAGTTATGGGCGGGGGGCTGGGACTAGGACTGCACTAGAGTCACTGGACTGGACTCAGGCTACTGTAGTGCATCCATCCAGAAGGCCAGCCAGGGCCCGTTGTGGGTCTGGCTCAGGGTTCTCTTCAATTCAGTGGGTAGTACTATTGATGAATGACACATTTGCCCATTCCTACCATACACAAGCAGACTAAGCATGCATTCACCCTTTAACCCTGGCGCGACGCCGGCGCCATTTTGTGGCGTTTGGATGACAAATATGTGTTGTAGATGAAAAAATGAAAGCATATCTCTTCCGATTTTTCGTGCACCATGTGGGTAGCCGACTTAGGAACAGTGGTGGATTGAAATCAGAGCCAGAAAGCAATTTGTCTGAAGCTAATTTTGATTAGTGTCATAAAAACGGTATGGGATGGAACATGCTAGCGGGCACACGACGTGACCCAAAGCACTGTGCTGGTGCAGCTCAAGAATTTTGTCAACAACAATGTAATAGCCCGAGGCTGAAATATTCCCAAGAATACTGTACAAGGAACCAGCGGGCATGCTGCCAAGTCACAACGCGGGCAGTTCCTGGTGGTGGGAACGGCAGCCGTTGGCTCTTGACGGTTGGACACTGTTCCTATTGAAGGAAGTCTACATTTCACAGCAAACTTGGGAGCCTGAAATCATAATTACTTGAGACGGCGCTCCCTAGCTGTGCAATATTCCTCCGCTACTAGTGACATTACAACAACTAAAGAAGGCGACATCTAGACCTACCCTACAACAACAGAGAGCAACTGATYTAAATTCAGCAATCACACATAACACAACTTGGAAATGCCAAACCATTCAACACTTTCAAAGAGGGAGAAGTAGAAACCGTGTAGAGCATACTTGCGAGTTTCCAAACCAGCCAACACTTTGCTATAGAAACAAGYAGAGACAATGCCAAAACCGAGGAGGAAAACGCAGTTTGATTCCACCTGCCCAGGCTGCCCGGAGATCCAAAAAAAATACGTATCTTGCAATAACTTTTTAACCATGTAGTCAAAAGTCATGAAAATTGTTGGGCCTTAAAGCTACTCCTCGGATACATGTTGTGTGAAAATTTCAAAGAAAAATGATTAAAAAAAAATTTATTTGTAGTGAGCTACCCAAATTTGCTATGTTGCCAAAGAACGCAGTTTGGTCCTTTAGGGATTAAGTATGTGTCCTTCAAATGCGTCAACAAATCAAAGTTGAGCATTTGGAGGACAAATTAATTGGAAGCATAGGGTTATGTTTAGTGATAGTTTAAGATACAAGAATGGGAACAGGGACACTTTTGGGTGTTTCTACATAAACAGAATTAATCAGAAAGAATTTCTTTCTACACATGGACAATTTGCATTGCAAAGGGAAACAATATATTGAACGAAAGGCGATGTCCCGGCTGAATTTTTAACTCTTCGGACATCAAAAGCAGAGAAAAAAACACCACCAAACCACCAAAACCTAGCACAAATCATAAAGAATTCATTCATATAAYGTAGGAAGCCCATTCATTGTGGACCATTTAAATTTACAATTGRTTTTTAGGAAAAGAACATCACATCAAGGTTCATTTCACATGTTTTTTAATCAACAACTTCTAGGAATTTAATTTGTACGTCAATTGGTTCAAGGGAGCAAAATTTATGCCATCCTAACCACAACTCTCAACTCACCACGTAGCAAAAGTGAAATTAGTATGCCTTTACATGTAGGTTGCCTTATTCCAAGAAAGCTACTCTATAAGCCATCAAATTCAACAAATATTTCTACAAATGCTTTCATTTGTACACATGGAGGTTTATGAGTTCCAATTACACCAATAACTAATTGATAAGTAGTGCATTCTTGTCCACTAACAATAAATAAATAATAATTTATATAGTGTGAATTGTTGAGGAATTAGTGAGGGAGGGGCAACCTAATTTCACTATTTAGTGTTAGTAATGAACTGTGAAGTTTTAAGTTATCAGACAAGACATCAATTCATAATCTTTTTCTTTTTCTTTTTCTTTTATAAACACATGGACAAATTCCATTGGTTCATACTTTTTCACAACACCTGTGGCCTCTCTTGTATGCAGCAGCCCTTTACTGGGGGGGCGAAATGGTGCTAGAAAGCATCATTTCATAGTGAAAATATTTTTTTCGCAAGAAAAATTTCAATCCAATTTAAAATCTGGATGAAATTGTGTATGAATTTGATTGAAAAGTGTTTGATGGTACAAAAGATGGATGTACGAAGAAATAAAATGCTTCACCAAATTTTAAGTGATCGCCATCCTGGCACTGTTTCCAAAAAAAAAGGGGGGGGGGGGCTGGTCCGCAGGTAAGGTACCAACAACAAGAGTTGCCATATAACAGTAGGGACATTACTCCTGTCAGAACTTGTTGGTATCTATGATTTCCAATAAAAGGTTCCATCAAGGTATACGAGTGAATGGGAAGTTGATAGGATGACAAAGCTTTTTGCCCTCTTTTCACACGGTATTCAGGGGTTCTGCATGGTCATTTGGTTGTTGCATAAGCTTAGTCATTTAATCCAGTAAAATAGTACTTCGTCCGGCTTGAAATAAATCCATGGTTTTCTAATATACTTGTCTCAAATTAAATTCGATATTGGCTCTCCACAACTTGATGAACAACAACTGAAGCTAGTTCAAACACTCTTAAGCAAAAGAATCTAGAGATTTCACAATCCAAAGACTATATAACAGTTTGATCCTTGGAAAGGGAATCAAAACGCACCCTCTAACCAACCAAAGGCGAAGAATTCAACCCAAAATTGTATTGAAACTACTACTAACAAATCTCTTGTTGATAATTTCTTGGAGTTGAATCACAATACATTGTCAAAATTGAATACATAGGACATCAATGAACATCACTACACCAACATTGCTCAAAGCATGATCAAAATTAATACATCTAGAGCAATTCCTAAAAGGGAAAAAAATTGGCACTTTCTTCGCTTGTTTGCAACATGCGTCGCTTCACTTTTGACTTCCATTCTTTCACATCTAATGTAATTTAATAGAAGCTACAATATCTCCACAGCCCCTTGAAAATAGGAACAATTTACACAATAATTTGGCCGTTTCTAGGAAACCCTAGATTTATTTTGAGACAGAGGGAGTAATAATTTGAAGGGTATTCCGGTTATTTTCTTTAAGTTTGCAAACAATTTGTTAGAAGATTGACAAAAGAAACCTACAACTTGTTTCAAACACTAAGGTAGGCACCCCCCAAAAGGCATTTGACCTTAAATCGCCATCTTTAGTGTGTACATATCCAAAATGAATTATGTACCTATGTGGAAGAGATGCTTTTAGAAACAAACTTTGATCCTCCATAACATTTGCATATTGTATCCAAATGGCGTCTTCTTTGGTGCATTGGAACCTCCTTTCACTTACCAATAAGACATGAAATTCTAAATAGCCTAATAATAGTAATTAGGCATAGTATCCATTTGTGGTGCTTTTTGGTCTACCCGCCTTAATTTGAATCAACGATTTATCCACTATAATAAAACATGGTAAAAAAACGCACTCAAAGTCAAGTGCAGTTTCTTTTGCTACGTTTTAGTGCATGCGCGCGTAGTGGGCAATTAACTTTTTCTGCAATTTTCGACTGCAATTCTTAGAATTTTGGAGCGCAAGATATATCATTGGAAAGGTCTTCAAAATACCTTTCCAACGTTATATTACACATTTCCAAAATTCCAAAAATTCCAGTCAAAAATTGCAAAAGAAACTGACTACACGCATTCTAGGCTGTACAAAAACGTATACTACGTGTGTGTTTTTTTATCATGTCACATTTCCTATTTCTTTTTTGCATTCTCCATTTTGTTCCACACTTCCCAATTATTTTCCTACTCTCCATTTTTGTTTTGCATTCCCCACCCTCCATTTCTTTTTTGCACTCCCTATTTTTTTCCCCACTCCCCATTTATGTTTTGCATTCCCCATTTTTGTTCCTCATTCCTTGTTTTTTGGTTGACACTTCCTAGTTGTTTTTTGCATTCCCCATTTTTTTCCCTATGAGCAATGTTTTTCACCAAATTTCCATTTTTTTCCCCACTTCCCAATTTTTTTCAGCATTCCCTATTTTTTTCCCCAATCCCCATTTTCTCCCTTACTCCTTATTTTCTTTCACCACTCCCCATTTCTTTTTTGCACCCCCCATTTTGTTCCCACTCCCTATTTTGTTCTCCACTCTCCATTTTATTTTCTACTCTTCATTTTTTTTTCCAATCCACCCATTTTTCTTCCTCACTCCCCATTTTTTCCCAACACTTCTGCATTTTTTCCACCACCACCCATTTTTTTCCCCTAAAACCTGATAGTATTCTTGGTGAAAAATTGTTTTCCCCCTCGCCTTCTCCATTTTTATGGTTTTGAGAATGCTTGAACCCTTTTAATGTTCCTGTAATGTCCATTTTAAGGGCGATTTTTCCTTGGAAGTCATCGTGTATTAAGCTTTCTTTAACCTCTTTTATTTACCTCATTTTATTAATATTAATTGATGTATAATTTCTTTTTGCAATATAGGTCCTTCACTACAATTTCCAAGAAGACACATTGGTGACGTGAAAAATTTATGCCCCTTGACTCCCATTCAACATGCACTCTAGGTTTTTGGAACTCTATGTAAGGAATACCCTTTTTTGCCCTTTTTTTTATGGGCAGCATCCTTTTTGAATGCACAGTGGCTGCCCGCAGGAGCTTTGAAGAAGTATGCTGACGTGGTAAAATTGCGTTTCTTTGGACGTCATCAAAAAACACATCTAATGTTGTTTTTGATGTCACCGAAAACATGTGACATTGCCAGTGACAAGCAGTTGTTTCCCTGGTTTTCTTGACTTGTTTTCCTTGACATCATCCGAGAAATCACAATCATGCACGCGTTTTTTGAAAAACTTAGGATGTTTTTGAAAAACGTCTCATATTTTTTTCAACGTCAGGTGTTTTTGTAAAAACATGACCCAAAATGCAGTTTTCTTATAGTGGTTGATGCAAAAATGAGGAAGGTAGCTTGGACAAATGGTGTTTTTTTTACCTTCATTGTAGTTAGGTGTGAGCACCCAATTTGTCACTTGGAACTTAGAGTTTTGTTTTTTTATTATTGTTATGTTTACTAGGTCAAAATCTCTAAGAAGAGTTTTCAGCCAGCATACGTGAAGTACATATAATTGTAGGATTCTATCCATAAAAACCCGTAATACCCCAAAATCATGTTGTAGATAAATTAGAGCCTTAAAAGATAGCAAAATTCATGATGATAGATTCTATTGTAGATATTTTCTAAAAATATGACCAATGTCAATACCTATAAGTGCATGTGATAAATCTTAGATAAATTAAAAGCTCATAGGTGAAAATCTCCTTTAGGATTAGAAATACTTATAAAGGACACAAAGCAATTAGAGCTACCGGTCATTCCTAACCCCATGTAGAAGTCTAATTGTTAAACTTGTAGGTAAAAATTTAAGCACCACAAACAAAAGATAATACAAGGAGTATAATAAGTGCTTTTGAAGTAACTCACATGGAGTTCAATGGTGCAATTGGTTTGCCAAGATTCTATCAAAAGATTCTTGAACTGCCTAATTGCATAGAAGATAATAAATTGTAGGCCACTTAGAAACAATAATATGAGCTTGCAAAAGAGGTGTATAAAATCCTCTAAGGATCAACCATTTAGTTTTAGTTATTTTTTAATTACAAAATTTTGGATTTTAGAAGGTCAATTGCTTAAAATAGTTTTAGTAGATTATTAGAAAATACCAATGTTGYTGTAAAATTCCAATAAAGATTATGATGACGGTTTTGTGTTTTAAGATGATAACACGCCTCAATAAGCTCCCTCAAACCGTATGAATAATAGAACTTTGAATGAGCACTGCTCAACCAAACTTTTTATTTTGTTGGCCTTATCTAATTCCTCCAAACTATTCAAGATATGTTATGTCACAATCTAATTAATTTACAACATCCTAATTATGCCCTAAGAAAAAGCATTATTTGCTTGGTCTGTTTGTCAAATCGGGTTGCAAGCTAAATTGTCAAACTAGGTGTAGAAGARGTGTGGAGCAAGTTAGGGAGTTGATACATGGGAGTTAGGAAAAACACTTTATGGTAGAAGGACCCATTCCTAACCAGTGACCCATTCCCAACCTATAGGTGCACATATTTCTTACCATGCTTAGAATGTTTTTTTTTTTTCATTTTCAAGGTTGGAACTAGTAAATACATGACATATGTCCCAAGTTGTGGAAAAAAAAGTACGAAATAATGATTAGGTGAAAAGTTATTGAATGATTGAAATTGGAAGACTCTACATATTGGCCATGGGTTCAGCGCAACTTTTGCCTTGCAAAATTCATTGTAAATTGACTTTGGGTGATAAAATTCCCAAAATTTGGGCAATCCCCATCATTTCTGTCTCTACACCTACATGAATTTTTCTTTCGCCTTCAAGTACCCCACATCATGTCTGTAGGTGCTTATTCGGTCGGTTTTGGGTCCCTCTACCATATATCTAGAATCGATAGCATTAAAATTTAGCACAAGTTTTCAAAGAATTTAAGAGCTAGTGACCAAAAAATACACTCCTTGAATTTTATTAGTCAACTAGGATTTCACAAAAATATTGCATGTATTAGAAGTATAGAGCCCAAGTCAATTCAAGTGCTATTGTTATGGGATTTCTCGTCCTACATTGTTTGCAAGTTGGTTTACAAGCTAGAATTTGGCTTACAACATTTTCCCTCCCCCTCGGTTTTGTAGACCACAAGAGTTTTTGGAGCTGGACTCTTAAAAAGTTCATCCCTTTAGCAAGTCCGGTTTGGACAAGTCATTCATTTTACAAATGGGTGGRGATGCTCTAAGCCTCTTATCTTCTAAACACTCTACTATTCACCCAATAGATRATGGTTGTTATGAAAAGTGAACTTCATTCAATCAGTTTACTTCAAAGAAGCTTCTAGAAAATCTGTACAAAATTGAAGTTGATTTTACAAAACTTGATTTTACAAAATTTTCATTATAAAAAATATAAAAATGGAGGTGTAAGCAAAAGAATTGAAAATAGAATTCAACCTAATGGAGTTTGAAGAAGGTAAGGTAAAGATATCCATTACTGACATGTGCCCTATCACCAATCAATAGGGTGTTGTATTTCCGTTTATCTTCTTCATCTCTTAGAAATAATCCAAAACCCTTTTTTTCTTCTCATGACCACGTTTCTATTATATTGTTTATTTGTCATCATAACTATCCACTGAAAAGAGAGCAACCACTTCTTGCTCAAGTAATTGGCCCCCCCCCTCCCCCCAAAAATTAGTAGCCGTTGATTGTTAAAAAAAATTGAAGCACCCTCCTTCCCTGCCGTTAATCGTGATGAATATTACGATAATGTATTTATACCATAGTTATATGGAATACAGATGCGGAATATGGATACAAAAATGGATGCGTAATACAGATACAAAAAGAGAGGAACCACTTCTTGCTCAAGTAATTGGCCTCCCCCCTCCCCCAAAAAATTAGTAGTCGTTGATTGTTAAAAAAAATTGAAGCACCCTCCTTCCCTGCCGTTGATCGTGATGAATATTACGATACTGTATTTATACCATATTTATATGGAATACAGATGCATAATACAGATACAAAAAACGTATGATATCGTATTTATATGGAATACAGATGCGGAATATGGATACAAAAATGGATGCGTAATACAGATACAAAAAACGTATGATATTGTATTTATATGGAATACATATGCGGAATACGGATACGAAAAACGGATTCGGATTATCCCATATCGATTGTCAAAGGACTTCGGTTTCAAAAATACAAGAGCAGGGGGGTGCTGGGATTTTACATTTTTCCAATCAAATTATTTTTCAGAACCCCCGTCCTTAATTTATTTTGAGGTGGGGGGTCCTGAAAAATAATTTGATCAGGAACGCATGCCACACTATGCCTATGCGTTCTAAAGACAGCACACAATGTATGTACACAAAGATGGCACCTCTATACAATCATGTGTTATACAATCATGTGTTTTTAAGGTTTGATAAATACAAATCATGATATGATAGTATAGAATGTGTATACAATCCTTCCTCATATATGAATTTCATTCTTCACATCATACTTTTCCAAAATAATTTGCTACTCCTACCATTTTGAACCATTGAATGACCACATAAAGGATGATCATGTATAGTGTAAAAAATCTCACTCTAGGAGAAGTTAAAGTATGGTGTCCTATATAAGGCAAAGTTGGAAGACATTTTTTCTTTTAATTGTAAACATTAGAATCTTTTAGTTTGTTTAGTGAAAGTTTCAAAAAGAATTCCATACATTTTCATATTAGTCAAGTTCAAATTTATACAATTGAATTTTGGAGGAAAGAAAGTTCATTTTTTTCTCACTACCCTAAAAGTAATCTTTTTTCACAATTTTTGCCCAAAATGTGCCTCAATCCTATAGGGTTTAATCTATCTTGAAATCAATCCTTCTAACATCCAATGATGTCTTCTTGAAGGAGGGAGCATCTCCCAGTTGATTGCATGAACATCGGAAAATTACAAAACCTTGCATTCCTACTACGACTAGTGTGCCCTTTGTGGTTGCCACAACCAAAATAAAAGTATATGCAATTTTCTAATTTTTTTATTCATAAAAACTTCAAAATTTAATAACTTTCTCACCATGAGTTGGAACGCCACAAAACAAAGCCCATGCACCCCTCCTTGTTGAGGTTTTTTCAAGGTTACCAAGAATGTAACCAAAGGACGCACGGTCTAAGAGATCTCAATGTAACAAACAAACAACCTACCTTAAGGTATGGATGCCAAGGCAAATGTTTTGCATCCAATGGATGATAGATAATCAATTTGTGTAGGGACAAAAATGCAACTATTCATCCTCGGAATTTTGTGTGGAAAGAAAATATCTTCTCCAATACTTTGATTTCCAATGAAAACTTTTGGATTATTTTAAACTCTTGATTTCCATGGTATCAAAATGGATGATTTTCACAGGCACGAGTCCGTCCTTCAAGGATTAACCTTGTAAGGACGCTGCAGATGAGAGTGGTCCGATGGATGACTTCAGTGTTAACTATAAGAAAGAAAATGCACCTATTGGTCCAAGAATCCAAGAATTTTGGTGACTACCTTGGTGAARGAAGACCGCGTCCTTGCGAGGCTAAGGTATGGATTTTCTTTGGTTTCCAATCCATCTAGCCTTGCAGTGACTCGAATTTTGTGTCATTGGAACGAGAATGAACTTTTCTCATTGAGGGAGTCTGCTCTTAAAGCGCCCATGCTCTAAAAGCAATCATGATATGGAGGTACATTTTGCTTTCTTCAATGTACTAGTAGTGTAAATTTCAAAAGGTGGTCGCTTTTAGTGATCACTCCATTACAACTTCGAAAATTTGTAACTAATTCCTTGAAGGCTCAAAAAATATGAAACGACTAGGCAATTCATTTTTTCTTCCTATGAAAATTTATTTTTATTTTTTTAATTTTTAGTAAAGAAGTTTAGCTTCCTTGGAAACGCAATCAACTCTTAAATGGTTGCTTTAAGAGCAACCTACTTTAGAGCACATAACATTCTTAACTGGGTGTGTATCCTCCTCCCAGGTGGAGGTATAATCCTCCGCTATATACTTGGGGGAAGGATTAAGGTTATAATAGAAGCAATTTCATTGGCTGGCGTGGTTGGAAGAGAGTGGGCTGTTAGACTTGGACAGCCTGATTGGTTGCTGGGGGGCCAAATTTTGAGGAGCAAAAGGGAGCCCCCCAACGAAGGTTAAGAATGTTATGCATGCCCACCAGGGACTTCTCTATCCCCGAATCGGATGGTTTTCATCCGGATAGAGAAGAACCCCTCCCTACCAACATCCTGTATATCCAAATTTTGGATAAGGAGGCCTCCCAATTCCCTAAATTGGATGGGGATAGGGAATTGGGAAATGGTAAACCCTATTCTTGAATTTCCTGTTGTTGCATGATGTGTGCTCCCATGATTTGACGTTGGACTATTACTTTGCCCTTGTTAATATATTTACAAGTGCACCTTGACTTCACCGACATTAGAAGAGTTTTAGCATGTGTGGAGGGCTGTGAGTTCCCTTCACTGCCAGCATCGGGGGAGCAGCCTCGCAGCCGTTCCCTGCGCTGCGTGACGTGGCAGAGCGACTACCACTTCACCATTTCTTTTTCATTTCAAAATAAAAATAAATAAAAATAAAAAAATAATGACAGCTGGCTTGTTCCCGCGATCTGCCAGCGGGATAGGGTCGGGGGAACAGGCCTGAAACGGCCTTCCCCAACCCAGAATCTCTTCCAGGGGAGGCAACCCATTTCCGATCACCTCCCTATTTCCAATCAATAGACTGTTGTCTTTCCATGAAGTTATGGCACAGTCCATAGAGTAATTGTGGTTCATTATGATTGGTTGCAAGGACCTCAATATTGCAATCAACCCTTGGTCAATTTTGCAATTAGCCTATGGTCAGAAATAAAAAGGACTGTATCACCATTATAGGTTGAAGAGAATCTTCCACTAAAAAATTACTAGTAATTTCATTTTATATAATAAAATTTTGAAAAAATATGCAATCCTTCCGAACTCTATTGTTGTACATGGGAAAAATTCCACATTCGAAAAACTTACACTCCAAATATGCACAATTGCTTATTTGATCAGAAATGGGTTGCCTCCCCTAATGCTTATATTTAGTATAAAGTGTTGATTTGGGAAGCATGGGTGGGAAGCGGCTTCCCCATCCCTATATTTTACAATGAAGAATTGGTTTAGGGATAGGTATGAGGCTGGTGGGGAACTGGGGATGCTCTAAATTGCAAGGAGCTTCAATTTCAGGGGTTTGAAACTTTGTTTTTGACCCCATCTCCAAATGGCAAAATTGGAAAAAGCAGCTGTCTACTTTTTGGCTGATCAATCTGCTGCCCACCCAGGGTTCAGTTGTTCAGGTTGCGTCCTTGCCCCCCAGTCCCCACGGTGCACCCACATGGCCCCCCACATGTCCTCCACATGTGCACCAAAGGAGAAACCAACTGAACCGACCCATACASTTCAGTTTCAACAAGCCAAACTAAGATAAAATTGGAAGATTTGGAGGAGAATTGATTTGTTCCAAAAGAAAGAAAATTCCTTTTTCAATGGGAATTGTCCATTTGTTTCAAAAGAAAAATAAATGAAAAATGAAAAATGAAAGAAAAAGGCCTCGTGGCCACAATATCTTGGGGGTGCGTCATCACATAGGATTGACTGACGACTTTTAATTTTCTAAACCTTTCAATTTTTTCAGATTTTTTTTTATAGACAATTGCCTGACGATTTTGAAGGCATACCTTACAGTACGGTAGCCAAGTTTTTGGATTTTGGAGCCAAGGAATATTTCTATGTCCTCAATCAACTAAATCTAGGCTTCAGGCCTTGAATGAAGAACGAATCTTACCTCAAGTTGAGTTCCGGACGTGGTAGAAAAGGGGGACCCAATTTGGGCTGTCGACGAGAAACATTGATGAAAGAAATGGGCCTGGCTGACTGGGCAGTCAGCCGCCGTGGAAGGAGGGGCAGATCTCATCGATGGCGGCGCTGCTCATTAACTGAGTTACTGGAGGATCAGTTCACTTCCAAGGGGTCCGTCAGTCCTCCCCAACCTAAAAAAAATAAAAAGACACTATCTTAATAGAAAAAAATAGTCCACTGCACGGCGTCCGTCACGGCCCATTTCTTTTCCCTCCCGCCCGCTGCCCCCATTATGACAAGTTCCAAATTTATTTTGGCCGTCCGGGTCTTCATGGCAGGGTTGTCATAATGGATGGGTCGGAGTGATCGGACGGTCCGGACGGTCCAGACAGCCCGGACGCGGACGGTTGAGACGCGGACGGACTCACGTCCCTGCCCTAACGGACGAGCGAGACCTCTATCAAACGGGACGGACGGGCAAACCGAACATCCGTTCGGTATGACAACCCTAGACTACCTATGTGACGGAGTTCCCAGAGTTCCCAATGTGTTCCCACAGCTTGGAAACTCGCAGTCTTCTAAATGGTCCAAAAAACATCTAATGTCTAATTGCTTGATTTTAGAATACTTTGTATTAAAAAATTAATCAATTAGTAAATATAGAAAAATCATTTACTTTTATAAAAATTGATTTAAATTTATAATTATAAAAATAAAAGTAAAGTAAAAATTTGATATAAATAAAATAACTCTAAACGTTAATATATTCAATGATTTTATATATCAAATATATATTCTTTCAATTTTCAATAGTTTAGACTTTGTGCAATATGGCTAGTACTTCAAATCAACACACTTCAAACAATGCATATAACAAAGATGTTGAATCTAATTCCGAAAGTGATGATGATTTCAATGATGAGGGAATATGGTTAGGGTTTTTGGAATCAATCGAGTATACAAGAAGAAGAGCTCTTGAAGGACATTCCATTTTTAGCAAGGTTGGTGGATGTCCAACAATGGGATTGGATCCAAATAATAACTTTTCATATTTATCTCAAACTATTTGTGGGATTTGTAATGGTCCTTTGCAATTTCTTTTACAAGTATTCCATGACAAAGATGATCTTAGAAGAATGCCCACTCAWGCAACACTTGTATTTATATGCTCTAAAATGACATGCTTGCAAGAAGACCAACATCAACAATACAAGCAATTGGGGGAAAATCCTAGCCGAAGCATAAAGGTATTACAAATTCAATCACCTCATGTATACTCTACATTGAAAAATGCAATGCAAGAAGGAAATTCAAATTGCTTCAAAGACATAACAAAATTGTGGCCAGAGATGGAGCTTTTTATTGAGAAAGATGACAATTACAATACAATTGAGTATGAAAATTCTAATAATGATGCAACAGAAGTGAATCCAACAATAAATGATGTACTACAAAATCCTTTAGAAGATCCCATGAAAAYTGATTCARATGATGAGTTWGAAAGTATCAATTTCAAGGAGATCCAAGATTTATCACCAGATGAACAAGTATGGGAAAAGTTCATGAGAACAATTGGAAGGGCACAAGATCAAGTGTTGAGGGTATCCAATTCTCTACAAGCAATGCCTTTCTGGCTTTCTCTACAAGCAATGCCTTTATGGCTTTCTATACAAGGACAACCAAATGATATCAACATTCCTACATGCACCCATTGTGGCAACCAAAGGCAATTTGAATTTCAAATTATGCCCGAACTCCTTAGTTTTTTAGACCTTGATAATGAACCCAATTCTATAGATTGGGGGACCACTGTCATCTACACTTGTAAGCATGCTTGTTTAAGAAGTCCTAGTACAAGTTATGTAGAAGAATTTGTTTGGATTCAATTACATCCCGATTCTTGTCAAAACATAGAAGCTTATAACTCTATACAAGGCACAATTATTTGAAGTTTGGTTTAGATTAAAAAAATACTCACAATGTAGTTTTCCTACATCAGCCATGTTATTTTACGTTGAGCACTCACCTTATATATTTTTTCAATGCAAATCCAACCAATTTTTTTATTATTTGAAAACAAGTCATTTGGCAWAGTGCATTTTGATAAGCACTTCCTTTAGCGTCACCCAAGCCGATCATGCTATTGAGTCACCTCCAAGTCTATCACTTGAGCCACTTGAGATCACAAATTTGCTTTTGTTTTACAAAATGTTTCACGTTTTGACATAGACGTATAGCATAAGCGGGACATGGCTAGGACGATGCATTGTGATGGAGATGACCACAGGAGATGCATAAGTGACTTGAATTGATGTAGTTTGCAACTTTTGTTTAATAGTCATCATTATTTTTTTCTTCTAGGTTGCACTTTATAACACACTTTCACATTTTTGGAACTTTACACTACCAACCTCAAGGACTATTACAAATTACTATTGGATCTTCCTCTCCATAAACAAGCAACTACTTAACAAAGCAGGCACCTCTCCGTCCTTATAATAACTTATTGTCTTGCTTAAGCAGGGGGGGTTGTCATAACGGACGGGTTGGAATGATCGAACAGGACGGATGGACGGATGAATTGAACCGGACGAACGGGCGAATCGGACGTCCGTCTGGTATGACAACCCTCCTTCATGGAATGTGTGCAAACTCAAAGAGTCGTTCAAGTGAGCATGCTTGGTTACACGGTCAGGGAGGATTCACTGATGACCCCCATATTGCCCCGTTTTGCACCTCTGGAGAAAACACTGATGGGTTTTTTCCAATTTTCCACATATGATAAAATTTCCAATTCTGAATTTGTACATAACATTCTTGACTGGCTCTTGGTCCTCCCCCCAGGTGGAGGTATAATGCCCTCTTAGATACTTGGGGGGGAAAACAAGGTTATAATCCCTTGCGTGCAATTGGCTGGCCGGTTGGGAGAGAGTGGGCTGTCAGATTGATTGTCAATCTGATTGGTTCCTGGGGGGCCTGATTTTGATTTTGATTTTGAGGAGCAAAAGGGACCCCAATGAAGGTTAAGAATGTTATGTAGTGTTTGCAATCAAATCAGAGGCCCCAAATTTGGTACAGCCAGGAGGTGAAGAAATACAAAATTGATCGACGGGGCAGAAAATAGGGGGTGATTTCTGCGTTTACCTTTATTTTGGAAAAACTTGTTACGTTTACCTTGTGACGGGGCAATAAGGTGCCTGGCCTGTTTACACGACGGAGGAGTGCGTTAGACTACTGAAAGATATCATTCAGTCCTTCCAGCTCATGCCTCAGATGAGGATGGGCCCACCCGCAGCTGACGTGGCTCCTCAGGACAGTTTGCGTGTGAGGGCTCCTGCATGGAAATGGGGCCCTAAAGTTAAAGTTAGCCCTAATTCCTCCCCGAAATGTTTATGTTATCCATAAAGAGGGTGAGCGTATTATCATGACTGTACCTTATCAAAGGGAAAAAAAACGAATCTCTGCACTGCCCACAGTGCCCAGCCAGGKCCCAGTGGGGGCCCATTGGCAATGTACCGGACTGGCTACTGTCTGACTGAAGAATAATTTGGGACCACCGGTAATCTAGACTTGACCAGGGTTAAGTTCTACTCAACTAACCTAAGTTAACCTTCGTCGTCGCAGATACCTGGCAGTGCGGTGCCGTGTGTGCCGCGGCTTTCTTCCTTTTTCATTCATCCAAGTCGGTTGAGCCTGACGACTGACGGAACTCTGGCGACGAGATCTGTAGWAACTTACAGACCGTCCGTCAAGATTCAATGCCGAATGGCAGGGACAAAGAGTGCAGTCCGTCTGTCAGTCGACTGAACTCTGAAAAAGGCACCAACAGGTAGCTTCGGTACCTTGAACGAAAAAGCAAAAGTTTCACGAAAGAAAGGGGTCTGTTGAGGGAGGTGGCTGGGGGCCTGACAGTACAGTAACGGATGGAAKTACTTGAAGCGGCGGACCGACGGACGGAGTGAGGTCTCGTCGGTCCCTCCGTCCGTCTGTCGGGTCATCCGTCATGATGAAGCGACTGACGGACATATCACCCAATCCATGAGTTACTTACTTAAGCTTAACTCAACACAAAGTACTGATTATTCAGTGAGTTAATAGTTGCTCCGTTATAGATGGGACAGAATGAAGGACAGAATGAGTGGTGGAGGACGCCACAGCAAGATTTACTCGAGCTTATTATGTAACTTAAAGTACAGTAAGTTCCAGGAAATAGAAAAAAGAAAAGGGGGGCTTACCTTACGTTATGGAGGCTCCGTCCATAAGTGAGTTAACGGAGCTTAACATAACTTAATACAATGTAACATATCAGTTAATTGCCTTGCTCCGTTACAGTGATTAACCTCCGTTACAGTAATTAAAAAAAAGGGCAAGCACTGAAATTTTTTTTTTAAAGAAAATAAAAATAAAAATAACTGGGCAAGGAGCGGTCTGAGTGGTGGAAGATCCATGACGGAGGTAACTTTTACTGAAGCTTAACTGCAGTATAAGTACCAGTTAATTAATTTGCTACACTGTAGGAAAAGTTAAAAAGGAAGAGTGAGCTGACTGAGTGGAACTGTGGAAGGGGCCATKGAAGGGGCCGGGTCCCGTGAGATACTGACGGAAGATTAATRGAAAGTGTCAGTTAAGTAATTTGCTCCGTTACTGAGAAAATTGAGAATCTGATGGATACTTAAGCTCAATTAAGACASAGTGTCAGTTACTTTTCTCCATAATAGTAAAAAMATTGTCGTCCATGAGTTTCTAACCCTTGAAGGACGGCGCCCATAACCATGCGYATGTGTCGCAATTCKTTTTTGGCTTTGTTTCCTCTACTTTGCACCTAAGTTTAGTTGAGGAATAACTTGTCTTATTATATATTTTTCTGTGATGAAATCATCTCTTCTCTATGTCGGTCCTCAAAACCCTGATTACAAGTTAGAGCTAGGAACTCCGGATTTTTTATGTGAGCAAAATATTCTTCAAAAGTGATGTAAGATTTTTTTGAGGACTATTTGAGGATACATTTGTTTTTCTTAACAAATGAAATATAGCCAAATTGCTACAAAATCTTGAATGACATTTTTCACATTGAATGAACATGTACACTTAAAGATTACACAATTTTCATCCATTTCCACGGATGCACATAGTTTTATCACTACAATGTAGATTGCTTGGTACACTAACCACAACATTGCAAGAAGCTCTATCTATATTGCAAAGCTTCTTCCAATGTGGCCATGGACACCTTCATAAAGAGGAAATATTTTATCTTTTCTGAGCTTGAAAAGTTGTACTAAGATAAAGTGCTCCAAGGAACTCATAATATAGTAAAAGCACTTGGCTTGAAATTTTTGGATTGCAACTTTTTGAGGCTCCTATTGAGGTCTTAACCACCAAAAAAATTAATTATTTTTTACAAAAAGTGTCTAAAACTGCCAATTTCTAATGCATTGAGTGTAATTGAAATATGAAAGCATTCTTCAAACTTTCACTTTAGAAATTGGTAATCCATTAGAACCTCCCTTATTCAATAGGTGCGGGGACCGATCTAACATATTGAATTACATGAAAGGTTTATTGGTTAAAAGAGGGTTAGATTTAATCACAACCTTTGTAATGTCGCCTAGTTGATGACTGGTTTGACAACATTGGTTTATAGAGGTTTATTGGCTTATAGAAGAACAACTTAGAGAGGTTTTACTATATTCTACCATAGGAGTTTGCTAAATTCATTTTATGCCATTTGAAGTTGGAAGAAAATAGATTTTGGGCTTTGCTTGATAGGGTCTACATGGTTTACCTTTACATAGGCAATATGCAACTTTAAGAACTTAGAACACCAAGTAGGTAGTTATGTTATTTTATTTTTTGAAACACATGGACACATTCCATTGCAGAGGAAAGAGGGTAGTCATGTTATTCACTCACATGTCAATTTTCAAAGATAATGGACAATCTAATACATACAAAAATCTTGCACTAAGAGGATGTCCATGTCAAATTACATGAGCAAAATTTCAACTTCTTGTAGATGAATTGTTTTTGAAGTCTAGATTTAGTACCAAAAAATTTGATTTTGACATAGAATGATTGTGATTTTTCTAATTAAAGATTTTATGCAAGGGTGTCTATTGCAATCTTAACTTTCCATAGTGTTGAGGGCTCTTGAAAATGAGCCTCAAATACACTAAATCTTGGAGAAAGAATCCTAGTAGAAATTCATTAAAAAAAATTTAGAATAGATTTTGAAAAGCCATAAATTGATCAAAGTTATGCATGATAGGACCTTTAATCTCATATTGGTGACTAATGTTTTAAATTCGACATGTGAAAAGAGGATTGAAAGATTTTGAATCTCTTTTATAATTTCAACACTTTCATGATCATATACTATAATCATTCAATCCATAATACAACTTATCAAAATTTTGGCATTTTGTTCAATTCAGAGCAAATTCCTAGAAGCTCAAAAAAGGCCTTGGATATTTAGGGGTAAAATATTTGAAAATTGCCCTAGTTCTCACCATTTACTACTTTAAGGTTTTGAGGAGACATTCAATCCGCAGACAACAAGCCACAATGCTCTAAGGTCTTTACATAGGTGCACATTATTCCATCATTGTATCTAATTGTGTTTAGATGACCTCCTTGCATCTATTTCAAAACAAGAATCTTAGAGCATACATTATCTTGAGTCACTTAGTTCTAAAGAAATAAACCATGCACACATCTAGATCCTCGAGGTTGAAAATAATTGCAAGAATATCATTTTCGWCACAAGTCAATCCAAGGATGACACAAGGACCATCTACCTTACTCAAACCTCTTTCTGCATAACTTTTGTCAATAGGAAGAGTTAGTAGGAAGAGTCCTAGTCCCCTCCCCCAACTCACTAAAACYTGAAATATGTACAACTTTTGAAAAATTGTGTCATGAAGTTAATTATAGTTATTGAATTTCTACTCAATCAAATTATCAATTACATGTCTTTTTTACCAATAAATTTGGAATTTGCTCACGAGATTATTTCTATTGGTTCATTGAAGTGGACTTTCTGAAGTATGACTTCAACGAGCTTGCTATGTGAGATTAGTTATGAAATTTGAAGTTGCAGAAACGTGCATTTCAATGGTCTCTAAAATCGACCACCTCCTCAAATGTAGACTGCTTGTACATTGGAGAGTGCAAAATGTACCTCGAGAGTCATAGAATGTGTTCCATTTTAAGACCTCCTACCTTAGTTGAATTTGAGGCAACAATCATTGTTTTAGGTGATGGTAATGACCATATTAAGAACTTCCACCTTTTGAATGTTAATTCAYTATAAGAAGTGACTTTTTTAGGCCTTCATATTGTGACCACAATAGAAAATATTGTAATTGTTGAAGGTGAGTAAGATGACTATCATAGATGCCTTCTTTTTAGGGATGATTTAGTGTCTCTTTGAGGCAATTTTTTCAACATAMTTCAAAACTTCTTAACAAATTAATACCTTGTCAAAAAACATAATTTTTGCATCATACTTCAGAAATTCACAACAAATTCATACTTTGTTGAAAAATGCAATTTTCAGGGTCTCTCGCTGTTCTAAAGAAATAGATGCAACAATGGCATGCGTAATTCTGCCTGTTGAGCTGATGGGGATGGTTTCGAGAAGGTAAAAAGTTCCAAAAAAGTTGAAAAAGGTTGCGCTGGAGCWGGCCGATCATTATTGCACAGGAATTCTCCTCGACCCCAGCGCCCTTGCGACATGGCCATGGTCTGCCTGCCACCGTGCCCCCCGCAACCCCTTCCCTGCGTTCCCTGCGGCGTTCCCTGCCGTCCCTTACATCTGCCGTCCCTCTGTCTCCTCTGCCACATTTCTCCCGTCCTCGTCGCTTCACTTTCTCTTCCACTCCATCTCTACAGCCAATTCGCCGGCATCATTCACATCTGCTGGGTTTACGTTGAGACTTGCGACAGCTTCTGCAGCTTCTGGAGCCAAAAATTCATCATCAGGAAGAAAAGCTGATACTACGGGTAACTCATCAAGCCTTTGAGTCTTGAATAGGACGCGCTAGTTTGAGTGCGCRCTGGGTATTTCGCGCGCAGCTGGARCATTGTATGGTACATGGGAGGTTGACTTGGACGCAATTCCGTTGGTATGGTGGTGCACGTCGTTTTGCAATCGACTTTGGTGGTCTTCAGGCCATGGGGCAGCTTCGGGTCGTGTCGAATGGCGGATTRTAGAAAGGTTGTGGTTACGAATTAGTGCCAGAGGGTAGCAGGGCTGGGATGTCGTGGAGCTTGGTGTTTTARAGGAGAAGAGCGAGCTATGGGTGCTTTTCAAGGTGTTACTAWTGTGGATGACGAGGAGCAACAGCAGCAGGTTCGAAAACTTGTGGTTCATTATGGCGACGTGAACTCTGCGGAGTCGTGGTTACGACAAGCGCAGCATTTGGCTTCGTTGGTGGTGACGGACGCGGCGGCCGTGAAGGCGTTTTTGGGGAGGTGGAAAGCTATTGAGAATCGGTTGTTACAGCTGCCGTCGCTGCTCACTGAGATATCGCATCTTCATTGTCTCTCCGAGAACAAAGTGTGTCGAGAGCTTCTGCAGGTACGAATTGGGAGCCTCTTCTGCTTGCTGATTTTTGGGAGCCCGTTTTTGCAGATTTTTGAAGAAAGGGTAGGTGTCGTTGGTCTCACGTGTTAGACCGTTTTTTGATGGGTGTTGGRTGTTTTCTTTGGACGCAGGCCATGATCGTGACACTCGAGGAAGCGCGGGCGTTAGCGACGAAGTGCACGGCATTAAATTACGGCGGCAAACTCCACACCCAGAGCAACTTGGATTCTCTTTGCGGCAAACTAGGCCTCCATATTCACGATTGCCAGTTGATGATCACGAGCGGCATAATGCAGGAGAATCCGTTAGCGATTTGCCGAGTCACCCCCGAGTCCACCCGGGAAGCTCTCCGATGGACCATCCGCGACTTACTTGCGCATCTTCAGATTGGCAGCGTGGACTGCAAGCAGCGCGCCTTAGACAGCATGTTACGACTCATGTCCGACGACGACAAGAACATTTTGATGGTCGCTGGTCAAGGCGCCGTCACGACCCTAGTGCACCTCCTGGACGCCAGCCAGCCCGCCATTAGGGAAAGATCCGCCGCGGCCATATGCTACCTCGCGCTTAACGACAGCTGCGAGCACTCAGTCGTGGCGGAAGGCGGGATAGCGCCTCTTGTCCGTCTCTTGGATTCCGGCTCCCCGCGTGCCCAGGAGAAAGCCGCAGCTGGGTTGCAAGGGCTATCAATTTCG
Source organism: Pleurozium schreberi (assembly GCA_006891605.1). Classification (NCBI taxonomy): domain Eukaryota; kingdom Viridiplantae; phylum Streptophyta; class Bryopsida; order Hypnales; family Hylocomiaceae; genus Pleurozium; species Pleurozium schreberi. The sequence goes on along the minus strand of VACF01001891.1, from coordinate 9,888 downwards.
GAAGAGAATGCGCGCGCTATCACGGCCCACGGCGGCGTCCCCGCTTTGATCGAGATTTGCCGAGCAGGCACACCAGGCGCGCAAGCTGCGGCGGCCGGCTCCCTACGAAACTTAGCYGCAGTGGAGGAGCTTCGAACTGGCATTGTGGAAGATGGCGCCATTCCTATCATCATTAACTTGGTTTCTTCCGGGACGTCCATGGCGCAGGAGAATGCGGCGGCCACGCTACAGAACCTCGCGGTCTCCGACGACAGCATCCGGTGGCGGATTGTGGAAGACGGAGCTGTGCAGCCTTTRATTCGGTACTTGGACGCGTCTGTGGATGCGTGTGCGCAAGAGATTGCGTTGGRCGCGTTAAGGAATTTGGCGGCGTGCAGGGATAATGTGGAAGTATTGTGCGCGGCGGGCTTTYTGTCGCGAATCGCAAGCTGTTTGCGTGCAGGGCCCGTGTTGGTGCAATTGGTGGCGGCCGCGGCCGCTTGTCACATGGCGTGCTCGACGGATTTCAGAAGGGCTGTGGGSGAAGCGGGTGTGATTGGGCCATTGGTGAAGCTTTTGGATGCAAAGTCTAATACGGCCCAAGAGTATTCTGCGCAGGTACGTGGCTTTGCATACCAATTGGCTCAGTGGTGTTCCACAATCTTACGCATCCAGAGATTCTCCAATAGTTGCTGTTCGGATTAAAATTGAATAATTTATCTTACACTAAACAGAACGTATAGTGTAGTGGATGTATGTGAGATTATTTGGTTTCTTACCTTTTTTGTTGTTTTTGTTGTAAAGGCCTTGGCTCTTCTTCTTGTGGTGGAGGAGAATCGCAAGCTGTTTCTGGCTGAAGATTGGGGTATCATCGGATTAGTGTTRCTGTTGGACACTCGCTTTCAGGAGGTGGGCAAGCAATTTCCCATTGCGGCTCTGCAGGCTCTTTCAGGAAACGCTAAGTGCAGAAAGCAGATGGTGACTGCTGGTGCTTGTTATCATTTGCGTCAGTTGGCCGATATGGATGTCTCTGGTGCTAAAAGGCTGTTGGATAGACTGGTTGCCGGCAAGTTCCGAAGCATTATCAGCAAGACTCTAATGGTGAGTAGTTGTACCTTTTGTCTCCTTTTTAAAGTCGCTATCCCCCCTTTTAACACTAACCTTCTGGGTGGACTGTTAAAGAAAAGAGTGTTTCTTTTGTGTGCTTTCCAGAACCAGTGTTAGTTTTGTGTCTACAGTATTGGAAATCACGTCTCGTTCTAGCTTGGGAGTCCACCTAACTTMGCTGTAATTTGTCARTATTCCAGCCAGTGCATTGGCCATTTACATGACCTCTTGGAACATGTTTTCCACTGGAGCTAATTTGGTGTGTCAATTTTGCAGATGAATGCGTTCCATAATTGATCGTCACATAGGTCTTCGGTTGCGAACTGGAAGGAGACGTTTTTTTCTACACAGCAGAAACTCGGTTCTTTCAGCGCCTTGATCGTGAATAGGAACATAATGTGCAGGTGTCCGAACTCCTGTACAGTGGGGTCACCGTAAAGTTGTGCCATAGATACCACCCCTGAAGAACGCTGTTCTGCGAGCTTGAGCAGACACCATTTATGTAGGTTAGGTTTGGGGACATTCATTCAATATCCCATTGATTATGGGCTGGAGATGTAATATATCAACATAGCAAACTGGGACCAGTCTCTTTTGAGCTGTCACAGCAGGCCGTAGGATCAACAGGCTTCCTCCTTTGTAGACTGAGGAGCTCTTGTGCAGATAGAATCGGAAGAACAATAAGCAGTCGAAGACAAAATGTTATAATTGTACAACATAAACCAGATTCTCTTATTGCTTCGCCTTTACAACCTTTGGTGTACTGTACTTGTTTGGCATATCCTTTTTTTGAATTGCTTCTCGATATTCCAGATGTGGTATTGTTCACTGAAATAATGTTGTGCAAAAAATTGTTCTGTGCATGAGACCTCTACACTAGGGGATGGCAGAGTGGCAGGTCTGGTTGGATGACAATAATGTGTCTTTGGATATCATCTCAGTGCGCTCCAGTCTCAATGTGTGCTCCCTCGGACTTCTTTTTCCTTCCTTTGTCATGTCATGCAAATGCTGACCCCACTCACCAAATGACAGTTGCGCTGAAATCAGAGCAGGGAACTCTTTTTTCCCCGGGGGCAATGCACAGGTACAGTGCGCAGAGCAAAAAGAGACCCATAGAAATCCCGAGGCCAATCCCTAGGCCAATCACAACCCATTCATAGCTACAGTAGGGAATTTCTTGCACGGTGTACCCATAGAAGACAACTAACCTTCTTTGTTTTTTTCTGCAATGAAGCTTAGTCTGTACACTTGCTCATAAAAAATGAAAATGAAAGCAAGGTTATGAAAGGACACCTTTTGGGATGACAAGAATGTTCATTGTCATTGTTGCATCCTTCTTTGGGGGTGAAGCAGGAATTAGAACACCTTCCCTCCATTCTTTGATATAGAGGCTCACTGTTTCGTCAAAAGAAAAAAAAAAAATTATGCTGCTATGTTTGGGCCATGTGCAGGGCTTTTGGTTGTGATTTGTAAATACTCAAAAGAGAAATACATTTTGGCAAAAATAGAGTGTCCAATAAGGTGAAACACATCAAATTGTCCCTCAATCCATTCATCACAAGTGCAATTCTTTAGAAAGTGCCCCTCGAAGTGCAATTAAATTGTTTCCATTCTTATTTTTCATTAGTTGATTGTTAATTTTTTAGATTTCAATTTCATGATCAACTTATGTGACGGTTTCATTGGTTTAGGAAGCTTCCACTTTGAAATTCGTGCTAATTACATATTTTATCCAACCAATCTAATTCTTTTTTTTAAATTCATGATTTTCAATTGCTAGTACTACAAAAATGGGTTTATTCTTGAAAAGATGTCTCCAAYGGTGCTGAATTGCTTAGTCTCGATTTTGGGTGTTTCTACCTTAGAGCAATCCTAGCATGACATTGAAAATGAAGAGGGCAAAATAGACTTGGCGGGGTAGGGACTTGACCATTTGCCACACAAAGCCAATCGACCTCCACTGTGACTGTGACTCGGAATGCCAAAAAATAATCCCTTAAAAGTCCCGACTTTTGGAACCTAAGAGCATCCCCACTCCGCACCCGGCCAAAAGGGGCAGGCTGGCCTCAATTGGCGTTTCCAATGAGGGAGCCGGGCCTTCCTTTTTGGCTATCACCCCACCGCAACTCCGCCTAGAGACACGGGGAGGAAGTCAACATGGCTTCTACGAGCACCACCTCACCCCCACAAAGCATGGAGAAGCAATTAATGTCCCTTGAAAAGTGAGCAAAGAACAAAATTCACCCATACCGCCTCACGGGCAAGCCACCCCAATTGGCCGTCTGACCTCTACAATTGGCCGCAGCCGGCCAACTTTTTGGCTTCCCCGTGTGTGCCATGGGGGAAATAAATGGGGCCGGCCCGCCCAATCCCTGGATTTGCTTGATTGGCCGTGTGCAATGGGGATGCTCTAACCAATGTCTTCCGGCACACTGTCCCGTGTCACAAAGTGGATGCTCTTAACCCTTAAAGGACGGACCGGTGGCCGTGGAAATCATGCATTTTGATACCGTGTGACATCATCTACTTTGAAAAAGCTAAATATATTCATTGGAAGTCAAAGTATTGTAGAAGATCTCCCCTTTCCACCCCTAATACCGAGGATAAATGATTGCATTTCTGTCCTACAAGGAAAGATTCTTTGCCATTCATCAGACGCAAAACGTCCTTGGCATCGTTTAAGGGTTAAGGTGGGAGGTCCAGAAAGTGCCCATCTAAGAATTGAAACTAAATTTCTTGAAATATTTTTTAGTAAATTTTTCTTGAAACAAAAGAGGAATTGGCATCCAATCCAAGTCGTTTCATATGTTTTGAAGCTTTGTGGAATTAGTTATGAATTTTTGAAGTTGAAAAAAAGTTCATTTCAATGGGCCACCTCCTCAAGTGTAGACTACAATTGACCACCTCCTAAAATGTAGACTACTAGTTGGAGAGTGCAAAATGTACCTCTAAAGCATGTTCCATTTTAGAACTTGTTTGATTTTACAACCTCCTACCTTACATGACAACATGTCTAATTGCAAACCAGCACCCTATAGTTTAAGTCAAGTTGGTTTATAAAATGGCACYAGTAACATACCCTTTAGAAGTTTATTTCTTTTGCTTGTATGCTTGTGATGTACACTAAATAGTGAAATTAGGTTGCCTTCCTCCAAGGAAGTGATTGTAAAAGCCATCAAAGTCAAAAAAATATTTCTACAGATACTTCTATTTGTGCACATGGAAGTTCATGAGTTCCAAATACACCAATTAATAATTTAATAGTAGGATATTTTTGTACATTAGTAATAAATATTTATACAGTGTGGCATGTCGAGAAATTAGTGAGGGACAACCTAATTTCACTATTCAGTGTACATCATTGAAGATCCAATAAATGTTTTGTGATTGTGTGGGTGCATGTAAGTTATGACCAATGACCTATTTTTCACAGTGAAGTTGTGTTGCAGACAGGAATGAAGACTTCTGAGGCTTACTTCCATAGAAAATCTTTGCTGTCTATGAAAAGTGTACCCCCAGTTATGTGCAAAGATTATAAAATTGTACTAGTAGTACCATAACAGCTTATATGAAATGTGGGCATGAGGGAGTTGGTTTGCATTGATTGCTTCAGCGCACAACTCAGAATCCTCAGAGGGACACCACACTAGCTTAGAGCATCTGCAATCCAACCCCAGTAGAATGGATGGTATCGGTATAACTAACTTTTGAAAGGTAAATGATGAGAACTTGAAATTTTTTTGATTGGAAGTGCATTGAGGATAACTTGGAGAAGGTATAAAAATATTCAAAATTAGACATCGGACAAGTACTTCAAAAACAAGGTAAAAATCTGAAATTGTAGAGGTCTTAGCAAATCACAGTTACCAAAGCAAGATTTAGCCATTGACCCTCTCAATGTGGCCAAATGTGAAGGGTCAATGGCTAAATCTTGCTTTGATAACCGTGATTTGCCAAAACCTCTACAATTTCAGATTTTTACCTTGCTTTTGAAGTACTTGTCCAATGTCTAATTTTGAATATTTTTATACCTTCTCCAAGTTATCCTACATGCACTTCCAATCAGAAAATTTTCAAGTTCTCATCATTTACCGTTCAAAAGTTAGTTGTACTGATACCGTCCATTATACTAGGGTTGGATTGCAGATGCTCTTAGCTTTGATGTTTTGGGTGTTCCCTACCTTTGCATTTGTCCTATAGTAACTTGAAGGGGTTTTAAAGGTATTCTACTTGCCTTGTTTCCTATCTAAGGTAGAACAACCTATGATCACTTACATTTGCAATGTGGGTATTTTGTGCAATGTGTTGATTGTTGCCTATATGTTTTAGAGAATGAATTAGTTGAATTGAATGAAATGCAAGAGGAATCACATTCATTTGATAAGAACTAGAATTGATATGAATTTTCAAACAAAATATAAGTGGTTAGTGGTTAGTAGGTGGGGGACTATTTTCATCTTAAAGAGGTTCCAAGTTAGTGATCTACCACCTTAATTCCATTTGATAATTGTTTTGAAAGCACAAGTTAAACATTCTAAAAGCATCTTTTGAATTGACTCAAATTACAACTTATTTTTACAAGTATTCATTTGCAAATATTAAGTCCACCTAATCGACACGTATAGAACCACATGCTTATCAACCTCAAAACTGTTTATAAATAAATGTGAACTTGAATGTTCTTTGACAATAGCAYCCAATTCCTTGCCTAAAAAACATGACTCACACTTTGAGGAAATGGGTGGGAGACTAGCATCAATGGAAGGGGCTTGTAGAAGACAAAATTGGGTCGGTGACAACATTGGGTTGGTTCACTATAGATGTTCTCATTGTGAATAAGGTATGTCTTTATGCCTTTTGCCACGAAAAAAAATTGTGTTTTGATGTGAAAGCTATTTGTAAACAAGATCAATATAGGCGGTTATCCCTTAAATTGCTACTTTTTGCTTTTGTGACAAGTGACTATTATTAGATTGGTTAGAGTTTCATATTTTCTTTGTTGGCTTTTGAAAGAGGTTCTAACACACCAATGAATGTCACATTTGGATACCATATGCAAAAGTTACGAAGGAACAAACTTTGGTTCTAAAATAGTTTCTTCCACCCAAGTACATAATTGATTTTGGAGATGTACACATAGTGAAGATGGTAGTTTAGAGTCAAATTGGGCTACCCACCTTACAACTTTGGTCTTCCTAATCAAAAACATCACCTAATAGGTAATCTAGAGACATTCATTGGTAGTCTTCTAGTGATTTTATATTAGTGAATATAAAATTATAATTGAGATAAGAGATATTACCTTTGTAACATTTAGTATCATGCATTGTCATTGTTTTAGCTCTATAGTAGATGGTGAAGAATGCTCTACATCCAACGATACGTCATCAATAGTTAAGTGGACAAGTGGAGGCACTACGTGATAAATGTAGGATGCAGGAAGGGAAGGCAATGGGCATGAAGTCTATTGAATGCTATATCACTATAGTGAATTTCTTCCTAGATATGAGCAAAGAAAAATTGACAAAGTTGTCAAACAAACAATGATCGTAGTAGCATGATGGTGTATTTGAGCATGTAAGGTAGACAAATAGGTTGCAATGTAGACCAAAGCCCAAGTGAAATCCCTATTCTTGAACCCAATTTTGCTCCTTTGCATCCTTGTGGTTCACAATGTTGGAATTGAGTTGAAAAGTCACCATTTCATTAATTTAATGTACACCACCATGCGACATCTACACATGGAAAATCCCTACATTGTTCCACAATATAAGTGCCATTAAAAATTTGTCATTGAAACCGCATAGGGAACTAAGGACACATATCCCAAAGTATGAAAAAATGTCCAAACTGGTGGTTGCTCTTTGGATTCATTCTTTAAGTCAATTTGGTTATATGCTTGAAAAATTTCAAATCATTTGGAATTGTACAACATATAAGAAAAAAACAGTACGTAGAAAGAAGTAGAAAATGATACAAAATACTAAATTGTAAAAAAATTATTTATGGAATTGAAAAATGACAATACGAATGGTTAAAATGTTGCATTAAACAATTTACACCTATTTTTTAAATTTGTTTTTTAAATATTAAAAATTGAATTAAATAATGGATTTCAAACTTTGTTATAGAGTAGAGATTCTATAACTACCCACAAACTGCCCCGAACTAAAACTCCTCATAACTTTTGACTCAATGATAAAAAATAGAATGATACAAAGCTTTCCACCCAGATATAAATCTGAAGAACCAATTTCAATTTTTTATTTTAAAAATAATTTTTTCTAAAGAAGTGTTTTTGCTTTCTAGCTGCCCGCTGAGCAAACTACATGTCATATAATAACTTATCAACTTTGTAGTCGAAAGTTATGAAATTTTTTGGGCCTTGAAGGTACCCTTTGGGAAAATGTTGTGTGAAAATTTTAAAGAAAAAAATTAAAAAACTCACTTGTAGTGAGTTGCCCCAAAATCACTATGTTGCCAAAATAAGCCAGTTTGAGCATTTGGGGGTTAATACTTTCATTACTACTAAAAAGAACTAGTGTTATGAAACAAAGGGAGTATCATATATTAGAATCCTCATTTTAACAAAAAAAAATGGGATTAATGATATCTACTTGTATACCCATATACCTAGATATACACCTTTTTTATATATTGCCAATTTTGGTTGCAAACTTTTGATCTCATTGAGATCAMAAACTTGTGTGGTTGTGTGGCAGTTTAGAATGATCTCTCTTGAAAAATAGTTCCACCTTTACAAGTGAGAAATTGGGTGGATGCTCCCTATTGAGAAGCCAATACAAAAATGACAAACTGTAAAAATTGTCTTTACTTAAAACATGAAAACTTATGTAATTGTTTTGGTCATTCATACCTAAGTGTCTCCAAGTCCACCTTTTAGTGATGAAATGGAAATTCTTCAAGATTATCTTTTGTTCAAATAACTCCTCATTCACCCTTGCAAATAGAGAATGCTTGATTTCTTTAAAATTCTTTCTATATGATAGATTTCATGAAGTTGAGATGAATAATATATTTGTACTTAGACATAAGGGGAAAAAAGGAAAAAACTTCAAAAGTATGTGAAGATGCAACACCATATATTTGGAAACACCGCTCTAAGAGCAACTCCAACGCTTCAACTTATCATGGAATGTGAAAAGGTTTTTAGAGAGTCAAGCAGCGGGTAGTTGCAGTAGAATCTCCACTTTTACAAGGAAGTCACAGAGCACCTCCTCTAACTTCTTTTCCATCACCTTGGAGATGGTTGGTTGTGGTGACCTTTTTGCCACTACCTTGTGCCCTGTCGCTCCCTCTCACCCCATGTTAGGCAGTGCAATAGTGGTTGCAATTTAGATGGAACCTTGTGGGATGGAACATAATGATACTGCCATAGGTGAAGGAAGGATTTGAGTCATTGTGTGAACTTTGGTATGGCCTCAAAAGACCTCAACAATGGCATGGACACAAAGTTGAAGCATCTGCCTAAGAAGGCCATAAAGGCATGAAGGTGATGTGGTGGGAACCTTAAATGACCTCCTTTATGCTATATTAAAGGTCGTGTTTGACTTGAGTTTGCATAATAGTTGCACTAATTCTATACAGGGCGAGAGCACCACATGATTCCATTCCGAGCACCTTGGTCTAGAGGTGGATATGCTCTACTTCAAGGGACACTGTACACCTAGAGTTTTGGCCATTCTCCTTGAGAGTGATTCCACAAAGTTAAGCCTTTTTTCTAATCATAAGTGAAGATTTAAGATTTCATACAATAGGAAAATCTAGCCTCTATTTGTATCTTTAAGTGTTCCTAACGTGTGTGTGAAGGAGATCAAAGTAATTGGCTTTGGAACACCTCCCTCATTCCCTCAATCTCGTGTTTCCATTTTCCAAGAATTTTTGCACTAGAATGTAGGAATAGTGCACCATTGGGAGACCTTTTTTTTCCCAAGAAACTTGCAAACTCACATAAATTTTCCTACATGCCATGCATGCCATAGAAGAGAACTAAAAGTTATTATTCTTCTAACATTATGTTTTCCTAAGTTAATCCCTAAAGGTTTTTGACTATGTTTTCACCAAATCGCTCCAAAATTGCCATTTCTAAGACCAGTACCAAATTTCTTTTTAAAGTTTTTTTGAACACATGTGCCTGTAGAATCTTGTAGTATACTAGTTTGAGAACATGCGGAAAAAATTTCAGGATTTTCCACCGTGTAGATTGCAAGATATTAGCATTTGAATTGGGAAAAAAAACTTTTTTTGGCCTTGCAAAAACTGGGCAGTTGCACTTCAGATGGTTGCATGTGTATGAAAAAATACCCAAAATGGCTTTTACTCTTTGGATTCATTTTTCAAGGCAAGTTGGGCACATGCTTGAAAATTTTCAGATCATTTGGAATTGTACAACATATAGAAAAAATATAGTGAGTAGAGAGAAGTAGAAAATGACTCAAAGTATTGAATTGTAAACGATTTATTTATGGAATTGAAAAATGCCAATCCCAATTACGGTTCAAATGTTGTAATAAACAATTTACACCTACTATTTTTATTTTTTTCCAAAAATACTAGCGGTTGGCCCTGGCTATGCTATGCATTCATTATTAGAATTTTATAAGAATTTCTATGTATTAGATAGAATGTAGAACAAAAATCTCAATAAATCTTCAAATAAAAATGACAAAAATCTTTGTATAATTTTTTTTATAAGCAAGCATATATTGAAATGTACAATAGAAATTTATTGAATGATGAATGAAACATATGCAATGGTGAATACTATAAAAGATACACATA